>CM035803.1:7380960-7888460 GCA_020466265.1 Siphamia tubifer
ACACTATGGAGATTCAGGCGTATAATAAAAGTGTCTTCAAATGTGATATTATTAACATACAGGGAAATGACAACACACACCAATTTGCACGCGCTCAGTCCAGTTTGTGAGAGATTGTTCAATCGGTAACACTTTACAATAAGGGTACATGAATAATGTTGGAATCATGGTCTGATTCATGATGAATTAACATATGACTCATGTATGTACTAATAATTAATATATCATGAGTCATGAAAGGATTCCTGTTGGAATCATGATGAGTCATTATTAATATATCATGTATTAACACTGCTGTTAATTCATGTTGTTAATATATCATGTATTAACACTGCTGATAGCTATCAATCCAATTATATATGAATCAGACTTTAGTGAAGGGTGCATGAGTAATGATGGAGTAATATCTGATTTATGGTGAATTAAAACTAGGACGGGGGCTTCCAACCTTCATATCCGTCACCTGCTGGCCGTGGTCTACTTACCCCTCTGCTGGACTCAGCCCCTGGCCTACTGTTTTCCACAAGTCATATTCATGATGAATTAATGTATGAATCTTTTGAGTCACCATATGAGTCATGGTATATTAATGATTAACATATCATTAATTAATGTATAAAGATGTGATATTCAGAATGTGTTAATATATACTTATCATATATATATATATATATATATATATATATATATATATATATATATATATATATACTGCCTCTTATTGTAAAAAAATATCCAAAGGCAGATCACAGAGAGAGAGAGAAAGAGAGAGAGAGAGAAATGAAAAGTCATTCTCCACAGTAACACAGATGCATTGTCCTGCATGAAAAAAGTTAAAAAGTGCCAAAAGTCAAGTCAAAATCTGCCTTGTTCAGAGAGACAACCAGAAGGAGGTTTTCCTGCCGCCTTCTCCGCAACCAGCCGTTTCTGGCGATCACGCACTCCTAATATGCCGAATACCCACTTTTTCTGTCGGCATGTTGCTGCAGCCCTTCTGTGGTGATACTGTAAAACACAAAAAGCAAAGATGGCAGACGCATGATGAGGACAAAAAAAAAAAAAAAAAAGTTTGAGAACTACCACGTTAGTGTATGTGACCTTTTCTTTTTTGCAGCATATCATCAAATTAGTGTCCACCATGCCAAACAACGCCAAAGCGATCACATGGAACAAGCTCCAGCAGCACCTACTGTCCCATGCCCACACTAAACTAAATATGTGGATTAGAGATGGTCTCCACAGCCACCTTTTGCACCACAAGAACAAAACCTTCACTGACAGGACACTGTGTATAATAATAATAATAATAGACTAATCTTTTTATGACAATATTTTTATGTCACCAACGCTGACCTCATTTAAAATAATATAAGTGCTTGTGAAATTTGCCTTTGAGTAGCAAATGAGTGCATGCAAAATTTTAGCTGTTTTGTAATATAATAATAAAAAAAGACCAAGTTTGGCCCTTGATTTCATCCCAGATTAAAATTTTGAGGAAGAGAAAGTCAAATTATTGTTCTACTTCCAGACACTAGGTGGCGGTACACACCGTTTCCTGTTAGCATGCTTCTGGTTGGTCCTGTAGAAGAACAATAACTAAAAAAAAGTGACAGATTTGAAGAAGACGTAGTAGGAGGAAGAGATATGGACTACAGCCATGAAGATATGGACCACAGCCATGAAGATATGGACCACAGCCATGAAGATATGGACCACAGCCATGAAGATATGGACCACAGCCATGCAGCAGCTCAGAACATTTGGTACAAAGTGTTTCAAACTCTAATTTATTACGTGTTGTCATGCCGTATCTCTTGTCAGTTCCAGAAGGGGGCATGTCCAGGCCAATCTTAATCAAGCTATGGTTAGGTCGTGTGCACCTTAACCTGACATGGAATTCAATTCAATTCAATTTTATTTACAGTATAAAGCCTCAAATCACAACAAAGTCGCCTCACAGGGCTTTACAAAAACACAATCAACTACAGAGATATATGAAAAGTCCCAAGCATCCCATGTCCTTAGACCCTCCTTCTTGGCAAGAAAAAACTTCAAAACCCAGTGGAAAAAAGAAGAAATCTTGAGGAGAACGACACTGAAGGAGAAATTCCCTCCCATGGACGAACAGGCTATAGATGAACGTCCATTTATGAATGAAAGGGGGGGGGGCTGGTCCAGACACCAGACAGGCAAGGGCGGGGGTCCGGGGTCACAGGTCGGCACAGGCGAGACACTGCAGATCCTGTCATCCATGGCTCCCACGCAGACACTGTCAGGAGAGCCACCACTCCCTCAGGGGGGGAGGGGGGAAAGGGGACACCAGGTGACTAGCCATGAACAGACTTGGTATGAAAGATAGGTTATAAAATGACAGAAACAGGTGTGAGAGAGAGAACGAGAAGAAACAACTCAGTGTCTGTACTTCCCCCAGCATTTTAACTCCTAGGGCAGCCTAGACTGAACTGTGACTCATACATCATGTACATATGATATATGAGTCACATCATTTTTAACTAACCTGACCATAGGCTTTCTCAAACAGGAATGTTTTCAGCCTAATTTTAAATGTAGAGACTGTGTCGGCGTCTTTAATATTAAAGGGAAGCTGATTCCATAGGACAGTAACCATGGACGGCCATGGCTCAGTTGGGAGAGCAGGTCGTCCATTGACCGAAGGGTTGGCGGTTCGATTCCCGCTCTGTCCTAGTCAGTCCGTTGTGTCCTTGGGCAAGACACTTTACCCTCCTTGCCTCCAGTGTCACTCACACTGGTGTATGAATGAGTATGAATGTTGGGTGGTGGTCAGAGGGGCCGTAGGCGCGAAATGGCAGCCACGCTTCTGTCAGTCTGCCCCAGGGCAACTGTGACTACATATGTAGTTTACCACCACCAGAGGGAACATGTGAGAGTGAATGAATAATGGAACACTAATGTGAAGCGCTTTGGGTGCCTTGAAAAAGCGCTATATAAATCTAATCCATTATTATTATTATTAACTAAAGGCTCTAGCTCCTACTGTACTTTTAGAAACCCTAGGAACTTTCAATAAACCTGCATTCTGAGAACGAAGGGTTCTATTGGGCTGGTACAGAACCAGATCATCTTTAAGATAAGAGGGGCCCATACTATTAATGGTTTTATATGTAAGGAAGAGGATTTTAAATTTAATTCTAAACTCAACTGGTAGCCAGTGAAGGGTTTGGAGCACAGGGGTGATGTGTTCTCTTCTATTTGATCCTGTTAATAATCTTGCTGCTGCATTTTGAACCAGTTGAAGCTTTTTAGGGAATATTTAGGACACGCTACAAGTAAGGAGTTACAATAATCTAATCGTGATGTAACAAATGCATGAATTTATTTTTCTGCAGTCGTTTTAGACAGAATATTCCTAATTTTGGCTATGTTGCGCAGGTGAAAGAAGGCTGTTCTGCATGTTTGGTTAATGTGCAGTTTGAATGAAAGATCTGGATCAAATAAAACTCCTACATTTTTAACTGTGGCACTGGGTGTTACACTTAAGTTGTCCAGAGTAACTATCTGGTCAGGTAGGGAGTCTATCACATTTTTAGGACCAAAACGACTTCAGTTTTTTCAGGGTTCAATAAAAGATAATTGGCACTCATCCAAGTTTTTATGTCTTGTACACAAGTACTTAGTTTATCTATTTGCCTGGTCTGATCAGGTTTAATCGATAAATATAGCTGTGTGTCATCTGCATAACAATGAAAATTAATGCCATGATTTCTAATGATGTTACCTAAAGGGAGCATATATAATGTAAACAAAATAGGCCCAAGGACTGACCCTTGCGGCATGCCATAATTAACTCTGGAGGACTGCGATGATTGTTGGTTGATGTGAACAAATTGGTAGCGATTAAATAAATATGATTTAAACCAGCAGAGGGCTGCTCCTCTAATACCTATATCACATTGTAATCTGTGCACTAAGATTTGATTATTTTTACCTATACGGGGTTTATTATGAACTACACAGGGGATAGACACAGTCTTTCTAATTATTTGCTACATGGTGGGTTTGTGACAGCTCAGAGTGAAGTTGATGCACAGAGAAGTGTTTTACACCAAGAATCTGCGCCTGGGCCCGTACTCATTTTGACAGGCTAAATTTGGCAGCCAGATTTTGTGCTAAGAGAGAGGCACCTTCCCAAGTGGGATGTATGCTATCTCTGCGAATGAGCCCAGACTTTCCCCAGAACGCACACCAATTATCTATAAAAACAACATTATTTTCTGAGCACCATCTAGACAACCAGCGGTTAAATGATGAGAACCTAGAGTACATCTCATCACTGGCCAAATTGGGCAGGGGTCCAGAGAATGCTATGGTGTCACACATCGACTTAGCAAGTTTATACACCGATGCTACGTTCAGTTTGAGAACCTCTGATTGTTTCCTTCGGACATCGTTACCACCAGTGTGGATCACGATGCGGCAGAAGCTAGCCCTGTTCTGCTGTAAAAGCCTAAGATTTTTTTCCATGTCACCGACTCTGGCCCCTGGAGAACACCTGACAGACACCGCTGGGTGCTTCACGTCTCTAAGAATAGAACTGCCAATGAAGAGAGTGTCAGTTTTGGCCGGTGCTTTGCCATGGGGTCTGCTACAGATGTGAAGCTCTTGGTGCGCTACGTTTGTGCGTTTAGCACCACGCTTCCCCCATACTGTCACAAATCGATCCCTCGACTCTCTCAGCTGCACGGGATCAGCTGGGGGAGTAGCCACACTAGTACAGCCTGCGGTCCCTGCAGCGACCTCGCTATAGCTAGGCCGAGCATTAGCCTCCAAGCTGCAGAGCTGTGCTTCGAACTCAGAAATCCTGGCCTCCAACCCTGACACTAAGCTACACTTCCAACAGCTACTTCTATCTTCAGTAAAGGAGGCAGGAGACTCACTGTGCATACAACACACTGAGCAGAAAATACGAGAAGAAGAAGAACTAGCCATGCTAAGGGAAGCTAGGCTAGCAGAATTAAAGAGGAAACAATACACTCACCGGATGCGATGCTGTGCCGCCTCCGCTGCTGCAACTCTCACGATGCATTCAGAGGATGCATGGAGGAATTTGATTACAATCGCATTATCCAACTTGCTTAAACTTCTCAAACTCCAGTTCCATTAAACTCTATTCTGATAAAGATGTTGACATGGCTTTAAAACTCTGAATTTAATTGTAGTAAGGCAATAATTCAAATTTCTCTAAGTGCACATAAATGTAGCTACTGCCTCAACTTTCATCTGTTTGTTGTATTTGAACAGGAAATACAGAATTTCAGTGATGTTTTTTTTTTAACTCTATAATGATCAAAACTTAGAGGAACCACACTGAAATTACCTTACAAATAATACTTATTTTATTTATTTCTCATGATGACAAGAGAAGCTCTACCTCCCCTGACTGTACGTCCCTGGCATGTATATCAATGCCTTCCACTCCCCCTCTCTCTTTGGGGTGGTGAGCCTGTTAATGTCAGCTCTGTTGTCCTCAGTACATCCTGTCACATCAGACCATAGACGCTCTGAAAAAACCCGCCTTTGACATGTGGCTGTGGGAGGATAATGAGGTAAGATTGACCCGTGTGTCTGAACACACACCTGTCTAACCCCTACCTGTCTGTGTTTCTGTCTGTGTTTGTCTGTGTCCGTGTATCTGTTTGTCTTTTTGTCTGTCTACAGTACCACCTGTCTCACCACACAGTAGCAGCTCTTAGATTACCTGCCTTTGATGCTTGGCAGTGGGAACCAAACGAGGTGAGAACCATCAGAAAACAACTGTCTACTACCTAACTTTATGTACTTGTTTAATTTCACTAACACATTTGTTGTATTTTTGTTTGTGATTTTTGGCAGAAACAGATCAACTTCATTGAGTGAAATTCACTCATGTTGTTAATAAGGTAATAATTAGAGATGTTCCGATTACATGATCTGAAATTGGGGCTGATTTACGTTAATTTCAGACTCGATCAGGGTCGATTATTACATCCTGATCAATGAAGGAAAATAATATATAAGCCGCAATTTTCGGTCTATATGTTGCTCCTTTTTCCGATGCTGTAAACCCACAGCTCGAACACACCTATGATGGATCCGGTGCCAAAGAAGGAAATCAAAATGTATATTAGCTAGCATCATTGAAGCCATGGTGAGATGCTAGTGTGAAGAGTGGGTGTGGCTTATAGTCAGGTGGGTGTGGCTTAAACCTAGGGACAGTGTCTGAACTAGAGGCCTGGAGAGACAGAGTTGCAACAGCTTCATTTACTGCAATGGTTCAGGTTTATCACAGCAATGGAGCCCCTCAAAAATTCCCAGAAGTTAGCAAAAGCTAACTGCTGCTTAATGTCTTTCAATGGAGAGCAAATACAGAGCAACACTTTTTCCAGGTAAAACATTTAAAAAAATACATTTTTCATGTCAGTAGGGCATCGGAATTAAATTGACACAAATATTTATTTAATTACATTAGTGTATTTTCTCCATCTAGATTATAGGATTTAGAGAATGTTAATGGCTAAAAGTTTAGGCTAGCACACTCGATAATGATAACAACTCATGCAACAGGTGAATAATTGCAAACTGTTCTGTAACTCTATAACATAACATAACCCAACCCTGTCAATTTATACTAGTAGCAAAATCACTGTGCAGGGGTTGTGATTGCAGCTGTTTTATGGCGTGGAAGAGAGCAGAACCTAAATGACAGAACACAAGCCACATTTATCTGCATAGTTTTATTTCTCATACATGTGTGTCATGTAACCAGTTCTATTCTTAACTGACAAATAGGTAGTGTGCCTCACTCAAGTCTGAAAGTTTAGGAAAGTTTATTGCTGCCACCAAATATACCAATTTAGTAAAGAGAATAAGTCAAAGCAATTAATACAATTTATAAGGAAGAAGAAGCAAGAAACAGTGACAAAATTCCATTTCTCTGCAATGAATTCATAGATTAATATGAATTCTGTCCACATGTTGAAGTGTCCTTGGACAACACACTGAACCCTGAGTAGTCTCCCAGTAGGACTCACAGAACCGTAGAAACCTACTGGTGTATGAGTGTGTTTGTGTGTGAAAATGGATGAATGTGAAGCTAATGTCAAGCGCTTTGATCACCATGAAGGACTATATAAGTGCAGACCATACATTAGAACCAGGGCTTTAAATTAACAACTGCCAAATGTGGGTGAAAATCCATTTTGGCGGGTAAAAAAACCCAACTTACTAGTCACTTTGGCTGGTGGCGAGTGATAGAAATTTTTTTAGAAAAGTGTCCTGATTAGAAAACCTTCTCTAGTCCCGAACACCAACAAGACGAAAGTTCCTACATTACCCATGAACTCATCCATGATGACGTCGCATGCATCCATTGGCTGCATCAGGCTGCGTCCTCATTGCATTCGATTTCGAGCATTTTCGCACAGTTGACTGTGAGGTGAAGAAGACGTTAAGAGATAGAAGAAGGAGAATATTTTCTGAAGCGTGTGTCGTGTCAGTGAGAAGGAAAAAAAAAAGAATGTGGCGATGGTTGGGAGGTTCAGAGTGTGGGGGTGAGAAAAGGGCAAAGACTGGAGGAGATGTTGTCGAGTCTGTAAAGAAAAAGCAGAGGACATCTAACCCAAAATGACTTGGGGGTTGTGAGCAACAAGATGTGAGTCTATGTATTGTATAAATAATATAGGTGAGATAAAAGTAAAGAAGTGTTAACAGTGAAAGGTGAGAAAATGTAAAAGCAACAAGATGTGATGTGAGTGTATGTTTACAGATATTAAGTGGGACAGTGGAGATAAAAAGTAAAGAAGTTAGGAGTTAAATGTGAAAATGCAAAAAAAAAAAAAACGTGAAGAAATGATATGGGGACCAATTGAGAAAATGTAAGAGCAACAGTCTATGTATTGTATAAATTGTAATATAGGTGAGAACAGTAAAGAAGTGTTAACAGTGAAAGGTGAGAAAAAGTTTTAAGAGTTACATGTGAAAATGTAAAAAAAAATGTGATCATATGTTTAAAGAAATGAATAATTTCAAGAGGAAAAGGTTAAATAAAATAATTTAAAGAAATTTGAAGGTGTATGTCTCATTTTGGTCAGGGGAAAAAAATGGCTAGTTGAATTTCTGATTGGCTAGTAAGATAAAAAATGTACTAGCCACATTGGCTGGTGATGAAAAAGTTAATTTAGAGCCCTGATTAGAACACAGTTATTGTGCTGTTGTGAGTCAGACTTATTGTGTAGTAGTCAACTGGGAAATCACTGCAGCTGTGGCTCAGTTGGTAGAGTGGGTCGCCCAATGACTGAGAGGTTGGCGGTTCGCGTCCCAGCTCTGGCTGTCCAGTAGACCATCAGTCCAGTAGACCATCATACCAGTAGACCATCAGACCAGTAGACCATCAGACCAGTAGACCATCAGACCAGTAGACCATCAGACCAGTAGACCATCATACCAGTAGACCATCAGACCAGTAGACCATCAGACCAGTAGACCATCAGACCAGTAGACCATCAGACCAGTAGACCATGATCCAGTTGTGTGTTATGTTTGTGTGCAGATGCTCAGCTGTCTGGAACACATGTACCATGACCTGGGTTTGGTCAAAGACTTCAACATCAACCCCATCACCCTGAAGAGATGGTTGGTGAGTTCTACATGCATTATTTATCTTATTTATATTTAAATTATTATTTATTATTTATATTTAACCCATTATTTATATTTAAACAAACACCTTGAAGAGATAGTTACTGAGTTCTGGAACTGTTATTTATTTATATTTAACCTATTATTTATGATGAAAATTTAGATTATTTTTAATAGACAGGTGCAGTGTTTGTTTACCAGATAAACAATGTTTAAGCCTGATGTGTGTGTGTGTGTTTGTTTACCTAGTAAACAAACACTGCACCTGTCTGTTAAAAATAATCAAATTTTACAGTTATTTTTGAAAGACAGTATGAATCTCTACAAGACATTATTTATGTTATTTATGTTTACGCCTGATGTGTGTGTATGTGTTTGTTTTTATTAGTCCAGTTTGAGGGTAACTTTTTTGCATTGTTGACACTAAACACAATCAAAAACAATTCAGTCTGATCATCCAGATGGGAGAGTGGGCAGAGTCCTTTCCACGGAACTGAGGCTGTTGTTTCCATAGTGATGGTTTCCTGTGTGTCTGTTGTTTCCAGTTGTGTATCCATGACAACTACCGGAACAACCCCTTCCATAACTTCCGTCACTGTTTCTGCGTCACCCAGATGATGTACAGTATGATCTGGCTCTGCAGCCTGCAGGTAACCATGGCAACACCACAGCTAACCCTAACCACCACCCACAGGGTCTCATGTGTCACATCCACCCACTTCTGATTGGCTCAAGTTGAGGAGGAGGAGTTCTTTTGGCACCTCTTCCACCTGACTATACTTGACCATTGTGGCCTTTGACCCCATTTCCTGTGGGTTTTTTTCAGGAGAAGTTCACACAGGTGGACATTCTGATTCTGATGACGGCAGCTGTGTGTCATGACCTGGACCACCCAGGATTCAACAACACGTAAGAAACACGCTACACAACATTTAAGAAACACACAAGGCAACATAACATGTAGGAAAAGCATAAGAAACATGGAAACCTATGCAACAAGTAAAAAACACAGAAAGCAAAGCTGTACATAAGAAACTAGTGTTAAACTGCTGTTAAACTAGTGTTAAACTGCTGTTAAACTAGTGTTAAACTAGTGTTAAACTGCTGTTAAACTGCTGTTAAACTGCTGTTAAACTGCTGTTAGTGTTAAACTGCTGTTAAACTGCTATTAAACTAGTGTTATGCTGCTGTTAAACTACTGTTAAACTAGTGTTAAACTGCTGTTAAACTAGTGTTATGCTGCTGTTAAACTAGTGTTAAACTGCTGTTAAACTAGTGTTATGCTGCTGTTAAACTGCTGTTAAACTAGTGTTAAACTGCTATTAAACTAGTGTTTAACTGCTGTTAAACTAGTGTTAAACTGTTGTTAAACTGCTGTTAAACTAGTGTTACACTGCTATTAAACTAGTGTTTAACTGCTGTTAAACTAGTGTTATACTGTTGTTAAACTGCTGTTAAACTAGTGTTAAACTGCTGTTAAACTAGTGTTAAACTGCTGTTAAACTAGTGTTATACTGTTGTTAAACTGCTATTAAACTAGTGTTTAACTGCTGTTAAACTAGTGTTATACTGTTGTTAAACTGCTGTTAAACTAGTGTTAAACTGCTGTTAAACTAATGTGAACTGCTGTTAAACTAGTGTTAAACTAGTGTTAATCTGCTGTTAAACTAGTGTTAAACTAGTGTTAAACTGCTGTTAAACTGCTATTAAACTAGTGTTATGCTGCTGTTAAACTACTGTTATACTAGTGTTAAACTGCTATTAAACTAGTGTTATGCTGCTGTTAAACTACTGTTAAACTAGTGTTAAACTGCTGTTAAACTAGTGTTATGCTGCTGTTAAACTAGTGTTAAACTGCTGTTAAACTAGTGTTATGCTGCTGTTAAACTGCTGTTAAACTAGTGTTAAACTGCTATTAAACTAGTGTTTAACTGCTGTTAAACTAGTGTTAAACTGTTGTTAAACTGCTGTTAAACTAGTGTTACACTGCTATTAAACTAGTGTTTAACTGCTGTTAAACTAGTGTTATACTGTTGTTAAACTGCTGTTAAACTAGTGTTAAACTGCTGTTAAACTAGTGTTATACTGTTGTTAAACTGCTATTAAACTAGTGTTTAACTGCTGTTAAACTAGTGTTAAACTGCTGTTAAACTAATGTGAACTGCTGTTAAACTAGTGTTAAACTAGTGTTAATCTGCTGTTAAACTAGTGTTAAACTAGTGTTAAACTGCTGTTAAACTGCTGTTAGTGTTAAACTGCTGTTAAACTGCTATTAAACTAGTGTTATGCTGCTGTTAAACTACTGTTATACTAGTGTTAAACTGCTATTAAACTAGTGTTATGCTGCTGTTAAACTACTGTTAAACTAGTGTTAAACTGCTGTTAAACTAGTGTTATGCTGCTGTTAAACTAGTGTTAAACTGCTGTTAAACTAGTGTTTAACTGCTGTTAAACTAGTGTTATACTGTTGTTAAACTGCTGTTAAACTAGTGTTAAACTGCTGTTAAACTAATGTGAACTGCTGTTAAACTAGTGTTAAATTAGTGTTAATCTGCTGTTAAACTAGTGTTAAACTGTTATTAAACTAGTGTTAAACTAGTGTTAAGCTGCTGTTAAACTAGTGTTACACTGTTATTAAACTACTATTAAACTAGTGTTATACTGCTGTTAAACTAGTGTTAGTGTTAAACTGCTGTTAAACTGCTATTAAACTAGTGTTAAGCTGCTGTTAAACTAGTGTTAAACTAGTGTTAAACTACTATTAAACTAGTGTTATACTGCTGTTAAACTGCTGTTAAACTAGTGTTAGTGTTAAACTGCTGTTAATCTGCTGTTAAACTAGTGTTAAACTGCTGTTAAACTAGTGTTAGTGTTAAACTGCTGTTAAACTGCTGTTAAACTAGTGTTATGCTGCTGGTAAACTGCTGTTAAACTAGTGTTAAACTGCTATTAAACTAGTGTTTAACTGCTGTTAAACTAGTGTTAAATTAGTGTTAAACTGCTGTTAAACTAATGTGAACTGCTGTTAAACTAGTGTTAAACTAGTGTTAATCTGCTGTTAAACTAGTGTTAAACTGTTATTAAACTGGTGTTAAACTAGTGTTAATCTGCTGTTAAACTAGTGTTAAGATGCTGTTAAACTAGTGTTAAACTGTTATTAAACTAGTGTTAAACTAGTGTAAATCTGCTGTTAAACTAGTGTTAAGATGCTGTTAAACTAGTGTTACACTGTTATTAAACTAGTGTTAAACTAGTGTTAATCTGCTGTTAAACTAGTGTTAAACTGTTATTAAACTAGTGTTAAACTAGTGTTAATCTGCTGTTAAACTAGTGTTAAGCTGCTGTTAAACTAGTGTTAAATTAGTGTTAAACTGCTGTTAAACTAATGTGAACTGCTGTTAAACTGCTGTTAAACTAGTGTTAATCTGCTGTTAAACTAGTGTTAAACTGTTATTAAATTACTGTTAAACTAGTGTTAATCTGCTGTTAAACTAGTGTTAAACTGTTATTAAACTAGTGTTAAACTAGTGTTAATCTGCTGTTAAACTAGTGTTAATCTGCTGTTAAACTAGTGTTAAACTGTTATTAAACTAGTGTTAAACTAGTGTTAATCTGCTGTTAAACTAGTGTTAAGTTGCTGTTAAACTAGTGTTAAGTTGCTGTTAAACTAGTGTTAATCTGCTGTTAAACTAGTGTTAAACTGCTGTTAAACTAGTGTTAATCTGCTGTTAAACTAGTGTTAATCTGCTGTTAAACTAGTGTTAATCTGCTGTTAAACTAGTGTTAAACTGTTATTAAACTAGTGTTAAACTAGTGTTAATCTGCTGTTAAACTAGTGTTAAGATGCTGTTAAACTAGTGTTAAACTGCTGTTAAACTAGTGTTAAACTGCTGTTAAACTAGTGTTAATCTGCTGTTAAACTAGTGTTAATCTGCTGTTAAACTAGTGTTAAACTGTTATTAAACTAGTGTTAAACTAGTGTTAATCTGCTGTTAAACTAGTGTTAAGATGCTGTTAAACTAGTGTTAAACTGCTGTTAGACTAGTGTTAAGCTGCTGTTAAACTAGTGTTAATCTGCTGTTAAACTAGTGTTAATCTGCTGTTAAACTAGTGTTAAGCTGCTGTTAAACTAGTGTTAATCTGCTGTTAAACTAGTGTTAATCTGCTGTTAAACTAGTGTTAAGCTGCTGTTAAACTAGTGTTACACTGGGGCTCTACAAATAAAATTGAATTGAGTTGTTAAACTAGTGTTACATTGATGATGAATAGGTCATTTGGTTTTGTTGTTCAGGTACCAGATTAATGCCAGGACGGAGCTAGCGGTTCGTTATAACGACATCTCGCCTCTGGAAAACCATCACTGTGCCGTCGCCTTCCAGATTTTCTCTCAACCTGACTGCAACATTTTCTCCAACTTCGACCCTGAGGCCTTTAAACAGATACGACAGGTGAGGCGTTAGCATATGATGTTAGCATATGACAGGTGAAGCATTGCCATATCTTAGCATACAACAAGTGAGGTGTTAGCATACGACAGGTGAGGCATTGGCATACAACAGGTGAGACATTAGTATACATTAGCATATGGCAGTTGAGGCGTTAGCATATGATGTTGGTATACGACAGGTGGACATTGGCATATGACAGGCGTTAGTGTTCTACAGGTGAGATGTTGGCATACGATGTTGGCATATGACAGGTGAGGCAGTAACATATGATGTTAGCATACAACAGGTGAAACATTCGCATTTGTTAGCATACGACAGGTGAGAAGTTATCATACATAGCTTCGCGGTGACATTCTGCTAGTAAAAGGGGAAAACAACAGCGTAGCAACCACTGCATGAACTGCACTGCACCATCCTGCACACTTAAGACTTTGTGTAAAATGCCCAAATATTGTGCAGCCTTTGGGTGGCACAACCATGCTTGGATGGAAGAGTAGCTGTCTTTTTCCGCATACCGACAGAAAAGGGTGAAAAATATGCAGCATGGCTTCAGGTGAGAAGAGGCTGAGAATTTCTTCCGATAATGGTAAGCCCTGGAGTCAAAGTGGAAGTAAAACTAAAGTCGTGCTAAAGGACTTACCTCAAACAAACCATATGCTTTCATATGTTTTATAAGTTCGCATTTTTTCGCTTGTAATATATGCCAGGACTTTTGACGAGATAGTCGTAGATGGCTGGCCACTTGATATTAGGCCATGTCGTGGGGTCGTTTTTCGAAGAACCTGCTGGTAATTTATACGGACAGCTCTCCAGTTGATCCCTGTTAATTTCCATTCATACTGGTCTTTTGCGGAGGGCAGACGTTTATCAAAAGAGTCATAGGACATCGTAACAGAGCTATCGGTCTAGTGTTGCTACGCTAATGTTTTCCCCTTTTAAAATGGCGGCGCACCTTACTAGGTGGTGCGGTGATGTCACACGAAGGTATGTATATGATAGGTGAAACAGAATAAATGTTGTCATCTTTTGTGACGGTGCGGCATTAGCGCGCCGTCAACTCCTGCCCCGTGTGTGTTTGGGTTTTTTTTTTTCTCATCTTTTTTTCTCCATATACATACGTCGCAGGTGTGTGCGACGCTCCCACACTATTTAAACTGGACTTCATACACAGACATTTCCCGGTGATGGACACACACACACACACACACACACACACACACACACTTCCCCGCTACCGAACCAAAGAGAGACACTTCCGCCTCACCCTTTAAATACCCATAATTCACGTGCCTCAACAGGACTGAACCACAACTGACAGGAAACGGACATGTGATGGGGTTAAATGTATGGAATGTAATTTGTGTCTTTATTTGTAGGATGTGGTATGTGTTGGTCTTGGGTTGTGGGATATTTGAGAGACTGTGGGTTAATTGAATTATGTGGTGATTAGTATGAGTGTGTGTGGAGCATAGGTGGTATATAGAGGGTGCGTTTTGTCCAGTGAGGTGTGGGTTATAGAGTTGTTGTTGAAGTTAGTGTTGGAGCTGAAGTTGAATTTTGAAGTAAGTGTGTGTGAATTTGAAGTGTGTGTATGTGGGTGAAATCTGTGTGCTTGTGTAGTTGTGTAATTGAGATCAAATTGTGTTTTTTTTTTTAGAGCTTGTGTAAATTTTTTATTTTTTTTTCCTGGGTTTTGGTATTTTTCCACTGTACATATTTTCACTTCTCATCACTGCTGGGGGTTTTTGGACTTTGTGTAAATAAAAAAAATTCACATTAACACTGAAATGTCGTCGTCCGAGCTATCGCTACCATCGTAGAACAAAACAAACCTGTGACATATTTTCTTTGTGGTTTTATTAGTCTTTAATTATTTTCTTGATTATTTTGCTCAGTTATATTGTTAATTATAATGACTAATCTGTTTTTAGTTTTGGTTCATCTTATTGTTTTTGTCTTCATGATCTTTTTCATTTTCTTGGGTCTTTTCTTTCATTTCACATCCCCAAGGTCATCTGTGACATGTTTTTATTCAGATTAGTTTCTGATGGAAACGGTGATTCAGGTTTTTTTTTTTTTTCATCTGTTTTTCGAATCTCATTAAAGTGACAACAAACACATAAACATGATGGTTTTCGTTCCTGATATGTTTAAGTAAATGATGTTTGTTGCTAACACTGCTGTTTCCTGATGCGTTTAAGGACATGACGTTTGTTGCTAACACTATGAGGCATTCGGGTGTTTCAGGGAACCATCACACTGATCCTGGCCACTGACATGGCTCGACATGGCGAGATCCTGGACTCGTTCAAACAGAAAGTCGACAACTTTGACTACGCAGACGAAGACCATGTGACCTGTGTACGAAAGACACACAACACACACACTAAACACAACACGCAAACAAAAACAGACAACACACACAAAAACATGATGCACAAATGCACACAAACACATGAAAACCACACACACACTAACAACACGCATACAACACACACGAAAACACAACACACACATGCACACAAAAATAGTGAGTTTTTTCATTGTAACTGAATACTTTTTGTATTTTAACAAAGACTATTGCGTTATAACACAGTAGTTTTTTTTTTCATGGCCTTTCCCAAGCTCTGTAGTTTTCTTTATTCCATATAATAATAATAATAATAATCAGATTATATTATATCCTATCCTATTATAATCCTTGGCATCAATAATAATAATAATAATAGGATACATATTGAAAGTTTAGTTCTAACTGAAAAAGGATTCTAAAGAATGAAAAAAGATATCTACTGACAGTTTAATTGAAAAACAACATAACATGTTCTAATGGGAGTCCTGTGTGTGTGTGTGTGTGTGTGTGTGTGTGTGTGTGTGTGTGTGTCCATTGACCTCTGACCCCTCCAGCTGAAGATGGTGCTCATCAAATGCTGCGATATTTCCAATGAGGTTCGTCCCATGGAAGTGGCTGAACCCTGGGTCGACTGTCTGCTGGAGGAGTACTTTATGCAGGTAAGTTAACTGCTGGTTTAGGTTAGTTAAATTCAGTTTAGTGTAGCAAATGGAAAATGGACTGCACTTATATAATGCTTTTCCACCTTCATGGTTCTCAATGCACTTTACATTAGCCTCACACACACACACTCATACCCCAGTAGGTTTCTAAGGTTCTGTCAGTTCTACTGGGAGCCTAGGTCTTTGCCCAAGGACACTTCCACATGTGGACAACCAGAGCTGGGACGCGATCAGCCAACCCTTTGGTCCAACTGAGCCACAGCCGCCCCCAAAGTGTGTAGCTTAGTGTCATATAGCATAGTTTGGGTAGTGTGGTGTAGCTTAGTGTAGTTTAGCATAGCTTTGTATAGTGTAGCATACGTAGCTTATTGTAGGGTGGTTTTGATTCAGTTTTAGTACCATTTATTTTCTTTAGTGTTTTCTTAGTTTTCATTAAAAACTAGTGTTCTGTGGGTCTGGTCCTGGTTCTGATTGTGCATCTATTATGGTCTCAGAGTGACCGGGAGAAGACAGAAGGACTTCCTGTGGCTCCGTTCATGGACAGGGAGAAAGTGACCAAACCCACGGCTCAGATCGGCTTCATCAAGTTCGTCCTTATTCCCATGTTTGAGACAGTCATGAAGGTGAGAAATGATGCCCCTGTCAGAGAAATGATACCCCTGTCAGAGAAATGATGCCCCTGTCAGAGAAATGATACCCCTGTCAGAGAAATGATGCCCCTGTCAGAGAAATGATACCCCTGTCAGAGAAATGATACCCCTGTCAGAGAAATGATGCCTTATCGTAAACGCCCCTTTTACAGACAGACTTGGCTCCTGTCACAGACGGACACTCTCTTTATGTCAGATGGACACGCCCTCTATAACAGACTGATGCACCACATGTTACAGATTAGAATCAGATAGATGCAGACTAGTCTGGATCACCCAGACCCGGGTATGAACCCAGTCTAAACCTGCACACATGACATGAAGGTGTTTGCAGAACTCAGAGGATATGGTTCTGTTCTGACTCGGTTCTGTTCTGGTTTTGATTCAATTTGCATTTGTGTCCAGTTGTTTCCTCAGATTGAGGAGGCGATGGTTCAACCACTGCGAGATTCCAGAGACCGCTATGAGGAACTGAAGCAGATCGACGACGCCATGAATGAGGTCAGACCTGGGTTTATCTGCATCCATCTGGGTTTATATCTGGGTTTATTTGAGTTCATCTGGGTCCAACTGGGTTCCTCCGGGTTTATCTGGGTCCAATTGAATCAGTATATTTATTGCCATTGTACAAAAACAAAAGACATGACAATTCACTTCAGAAAGAAACCTTCAAAACATGAACCACCATCATAAACAGAGAAGAGGTCCAAACTGTAGATGCATAGAAATACTTAAAGGGGACATATGATGCAAAATGCTCTTTTTAATGTTTTTCCAACACAAATCTGTGTCTGTGCGTTAGGAGACCCTTACATTATGAAGAAAAACCATCCACTCTCCTTTCGTCCTGATCCATTTCTTGTTGGAGGGGGATGAAAACACACCTTTTAGATTTTCTACGCTTCATACATCACATGCATAGATTCATTTAAATACCCCACCCCATCAGCTCAGATAACCCCACCTACTGGTCACAGACTCGCTAATGAGACTTGTCTGTCTGACATTTAGTGCTAGAAAAGTACCTTCTAATTTCAGCTAAAGTCAAATAACAATGAAACTGAACTTAAGAATTGACTCACCAGTCCTGTACAGTCCACTTTACTAACCTGTACCCGCGTATATTAAACCCGTAAACACAGGTCCGGTTACGGAAGCAAAACCCAAGAACTTTTAAGGGCTTTATTTTTGGCTAAAACACATACCATCAATGCTGACATCTGTGACCAGATATAAAGCTCCTTCAAAATAAAACCAACTGGCTGTTGATCAACCATGGATCCACAGTTTCATCTGTGAATCTGCTTTTATTTTGTCACACTTCTGTGTCCGCTACCTGCACACATTTCTTTTAACTTTACCTGCTCAAACCCCCAACAATCAGCAGACAGTTGGAAGATATATATATATATATATATATATATATATATATATATATATATATATATATATATATATATATATATATATATAGCATCTTTACTGCCAAGTACTGAATGAAACCCTGTTATAATATTATTTATACCTAGAAACTCAATAATAGTTTACCATTAATCTACTTTTCCTCCCCCTTTCTTTTCTTTCGTCACCATGCACCAAAAACAACCAGTGTCCACACATGCTTGCAATGGTAACATGGAGGACTGGCTACAACTCATGACAGAATTGACGGGATTTCCTGTAATATAACATTGTGATTTTCTCCAAGATTCCAAAATTGTTGAAGGAGGTGAAAATGATAAATGATCTTTATTATAATAATATAATATGTACTATCACCCAGTGCCTTATAGTGTTAGGGTTAGGGTTAGGGTTAGTGTCGTTCACTTCAGGCACCAGGGCCGTAAAACTCCAGTTGATTTTATGTCATCAGTGTCTTTGTATCTTTTTCTCTAACTCAAATTTTTTAGGCTCCATTTCTTTCTCATCTTGTAACTCATTTTCTTCTTCTTCTCAGTAGAATGTAGAAAACAGGGTTGGAGTTAGCTGTAGCTCATTTGGCAAATTTTGATGGTGATCCAGAGGGGGTCAAATGGAAATGAAATGTATTCTCCATTTACCACAATGTAAAATTTCAAAGTGGTCCAGGTTCCAGGATCTCTTCCAGATCACCACCAAACTTTAAATATTTGTTCCTTGTGACACGCAACACATCCTGAAAATTTCATCAAACCCCTCCCCCAAATCACCACTAAAATCTAAACATTTCTAGATCTCCCCATAACAAACAACAAACATAACCTCCTTGGCCGACCTCTCTTCATTTGAAGCGGTGAGTTCTGCCTTTGGCAGAGGTTTACGCACTCAGTGTGGTTTAAGATTGCTTTTAATGTTTGATTAATTTTATTCTGACTGTTTTAATGTGTACGCTCTTTGTTTTCTATTGTTTTTAATTGGCTTTTATTGTACTTCATATCAATTATTATTATTATTATTATTATTATTATTATTATTATTATTAAGTTTGATTAAAAAATACAGAGGTAAATTTTTTTTTTAAAAGGTCAAGCTGTAGCAGAAACTGAACTCTTTTAATCCATCTAAACCTATTTTCTTGTTCTTTTCTGGAGTCTTTGAACCTTTTCTGTTCTGTGGTGCTTTATGGACTGTGGGTCAAAAACAAAAGCAGCTTTGCCAATAGAGTGACAACTTGTGCTGGGCTCATGGCTGTGCAGACCTCTGATCTACATTCACTGTGGAACAGCAGGTGCTCCACAAAGACCAGAAGATCACTGCGCCCCCTGGACCATGGACTGAACAGCAGGTCTGCGTTGACGCCCCCTGGGAGGTGCTAGCTCACTCCCAGTAGGAAGACAAACCCATATGCAAATTATTTTAGTTTATAAGTTTAGTTTATTTCATCTTAGAGCTTTGACCTTTAATTATATTACTCTGAAAATACCTCACTAACCTCAGCATCAAGATTAAATATTATGTTCAGTCCACCAGGGTTCAGTATTCAGTCAAATATGTCAAATATTCTGGCATGTTTACAACTATTACTGATGAAACATGCAGTGTCAGAATAATGAGCATTATTACCGGCTGACACTTTTCATGTTACATAATCCACAAACATTATCTTTTGTCCATTGCCTTGTTGTGTGTGAAAGGCAAGGCAAATGTATTTGTATAGCATATTTCATGTACAGGACAACTCAAGATGCTTTACACAAAAACAGAAGAAAATTAAAATGATAAAGATGCATTAAAAGACAATTAAAATAGAGACATAAAAACATTTTAAAGCAAATAATAATCTAAGTAAAAGCTCCAGTGAACAATAATGTTTTCATCTGATTTAAATTAACTGACAGTTTGAGCAGACCTCAGGTATTAACACTAGTTAACACTAGTTAACACTAGTTAACAGTTGTTCTCAGACCTCAGGTATTAACACTAGTTAACAGTAGTTAACACTAGTTAACAGTTGTTGTCAGACCTCAGGTATTAACACTAGTTAACAGTAGTTAACACTAGTTAACAGTTGTTCTCAGACCTCAGGTATTAACACTAGTTAATACTAGTTAACACTAGTTAACAGTAGTTAACAGTAGTTAACACTAGTTAACAGTTGTTGTCAGACCTCAGGTATTAACACTAGTTAACAGTAGTTAACACTAGTTAACAGTTGTTGTCAGACCTCAGGTATTAACACTAGTTAACAGTAGTTAACACTAGTTAATAGTTGTTGTCAGACCTCAGGTATTAACAGTAGTTAACAGTAGTTAACACTAGTTAACAGTTGTTGTCAGACCTCAGGTATCCAGGTAGTTTGTTCCACAGTTGAGGAGCAGAGTAACTGAATGATGCTTCACTTTGTTTCGTTCTTATCTTTGGAACACACAGTAAACCTGTTCCTGATGACCTATGACCTCAGGGCTCTGGATGCTTCATAGGGAACCAGTAGGTCTAGGATGTATTTGGGTCCAAGGCCGTTTAGTTCTTTATAGACCAGGACTAAGATTTAGAATTCTAACCTTTGACCCACAGGAAGAACATGTAAGGATTTGAGGACGGGTGTGATGTGGTCCAGTTTCCTGGTACTGGGTGTGATGTGGTCCAGTTTCCTGGTACTGGTCAGGACTCTGGCAGCAGTGTTTTGGATCAACTGTAGCTGCCTGATTGATTTTTTGTTTAGACCAGTGAAGACACCATTATAATAATCTAACTTACTGAAAATGAATGAATGAATTAGTTTTTCTGTGTCTGGTTTGGACAGAAGACCCTTGATTTTAGCGAATGTTCTTTAGGTGGTAATAGGCAGATTTGGTAATGGCTTTTAAATGGTTGTTAAATTTCAGGGCAGAGTCAATAATTACACTGTTCCTTCATTTTTCTGGTTGCCTGTTACTGATGAAAGCCTCTAAACTGTTAGCCTCATTGACAATCAAAGGGAACGATTACAAAATGAGCAGGTACAAAAACGGACACAGATTAGTTTTACCTGCTCACTTTGTTAACTTATGACATAACTTATGCCATCTACCTGCTGTTGGTTACGTGCCAGCTGAACGCTAATGTCTACAGGTGCCCAGATAAGCCCTAAGATAATGACATTCACATTAGCGGTTCACATAAATTCCCCACACGTAAAAAAAAAACAACAAAAAACAAAAACTACAACCACATTCACAAAAATAAAAGAAATAGGCCGAATGATACCATATACAGGTTCAAATATTAGGAGCTATTCATTCGAACGTCCCTTTTTTTTTAAGATTAGAATTATATTCAAATGTCAAAATTCAAAGTCAAAGCACTATTTCACACTTTATAAAAAGATGATAAATAAATAAGCAAGTTTAAGGACAAATAAAACACAACAGTGTAAGGGAGGCCAAAAACTTAATATTATTCTATAGATCCTCCCTTTATCAAATTAATTAACACTTTAAATATATCAAATGAATAAAAAATAACTGAACTTAGTAATAAGTAAAGAGAACAATCCAATAAAAACACAAATGTGATAAAGGATTTACCATTAGAATGACACGTGGCCGTGAATTAAATCTAGACTTCAAAGAGAAATGGCAAACAAGAAAATGTAAACAAAAGTTACAGAAAAGGGGGGTTATTTCTAAAAGCAGCTTTAGTACGACTTTGGAAAATAGTAAAGGAGGGACATCAGGCTTTAAATAAAACTAACGATGACGGTGCCTTCATGTGTCGTGAGCTTTGACCCATGTGACCCATGTGACCCATGTGACCCATGTGACCCACTGTCACATGTGGAGTGGAACATTATAAATGGATGTTCATCTATAGTCCATGGGAGTGGACCCCCCCCACTTCAGTGTCGTTCTCCTCAAGATTTTTTCTTTTTCCCACTGGGTTTTGAAGTTTTTTTCTTCTTACCGAGATGGAGGATCTAAGGATGAGACGATCGTGTTTCTGTAAAGCCATGTGACTTTGTGGCTTTATAAATAAAATTGAATTGAATAGTGGAATGTGTCTGGATACTGAAAAAGTCTTCTGAATGTGTATCTACATATGTGCAATGTAATTATGTCAAACAAAAGTATTTATTACATCTGGTTTTATTCAGGTTTTTCTTTCTTGTTTTATTATTGTTGTTTATCTGTTTTTTTCCTGTTTGTGTTTTCTTCTGTTTTTTTCTAATGTTTGTGCATTTTCTTTGTGTGCTTCGCTGTTTTCTGTGTGTTTTTGTGTATTTTCTTCAATGTTTTGTATATTCTCTTCTGTGTATTTTGTGGGTTTTTTTCTTCTGTGTGTATTTTGTATATTTTCTTCTGTTTTGTTTATTTTTGTGCATATTTTCTTCTAATTATGTGTTTTTGTCTATTTTCTTCTATGTTTATTTTGTCTATTTACTTCTGTGTTTTTTTGCGTTTATTGTGTGTTTTCTTCTGACTGTTCTTCATGTCCTTCAGGTACAGAAGAAGAAAAGTGAGAATCTGACCATGGGAGGAAAGAAAAAGTAAAGGTTTGATCAGGTATGAAAGAACACAGACATTCTGTTTATTAATAATAACAATAATAAGCCCCTGAGCTTAGTTCAGCTTTTAACATCAGTTTTTTTTAGTTGCAGTGTAAAATGCATCTGATTCAATGTTAGAAACAACATGAAAACATCTAACAGCAGGTGACGTGTAAAAGGATGATTACATTTAGTCACATTATGTTGTTGTTTTCAACATAAAAAACGGAATGTGTTCACACACACATATGTATGTATGTATGTATGTATGTGTGTGTATGTGTGTGTGTGTGTGTGTGTGTGTGTGTGTGTGTGTGTGTGTGTGTGTGTGTGTGTCATCGGATAGCGTGTCCAGAGTTACTGATCTCAAGCCATGTACCTCTCTGTATTCATAGGACGTCTTTAGCAGGAAGCCAGAAATAGTTGTTTTTGAAAACAACAACCTGTTCGTAGGCTAAGCTTTGTTGTTGCATACAGCTTCATTTAAATTTCTAATGAATGAATGAATTTCTGAACAACAAATCAGAAGGTCATTAACAACCAATGTGACCATGAAAAGCAGAAATAAAGTTGAGATGATCACATCATAAATGATCACACTTCCTCCTTTCAAAAATTGGTATTTTGTATATAAATTGGTATAAATGTATTAAAATAATAGAAGTTGGGCCCTTTTCCCTCCACACCTGGATCCTCAGACCTGTTCTCTGATTCTGGTCTTGTGCTTCTCTTTGTAGACCCCCTTGAGCGTAGACCACTAGTGGACTCATGTGACCCAAATCATCTGGTTTGGATGGGGCATCCACCTTGGGCTGGGGTTGCGGGGCACGGCTTCCTCTGGCAGTGAGCGGAGGTGGCAGAACTTTGTGATGTGATGGAGCAGCTTTAGATGAACCTCTGATGGACTGGAAGACCATCTGGACCACATGTTCTGTCCAGAATCTGTGAAAGGAACTTTTTCCCTTCAGTCCAGAACAAATCAGGACCGTTTGTTTTTGATGTTTTGTTTTTTACAGTTTGTACAGATTTTTAGTGACTTTTGTTCTTTCTACAAAATAATAAAATGATGATTTTAATTCACCAATGTGTGTCTGTTTGTGTGTGAACATTGAAGGAAATATATATACCTATATGTATACACAAATATATTTATGGTAGAGATGTTCACACAGCTGAAACTGTGTGTGAAGTGTGTCAAGGACTGATAAAGATAAGTTCTGTTCTTGTGATTATACTAGAAGATGACGTCGAACTGGTTAGAGCAGGTTTAGCATGGGTAACTGGTAACTGAAAATGGACTATAAAAGACACATGTCAAAATAAGTTCCTACTCAACTTCCGGTGGTGACATCCTTGATCCATGACGAAAATCCACAAGAACATGATCAGCAGATCTGAGCCTGGGCCAGGTATACTGTAAGTCTAGAACAGGTATTGCCAATGCATCGATCAACCTTAGGATTTGTTACAAACATTGGTATCCACTAACATTGCATAACAATAAAATAAATGAGTATGTAGCAAATGAACTTCCAAAAAGCGTATCAGAATTCATTTCTGACCAAGAAACAGTAAAACCTATTCATAGTTTAATTTAAAATATAAAAAACTGAATTGCTAAGTGAGGAGGTATCCTGAAACGGGGGTAAATTGGGGGTAAATTAAGACGTCAGAAGTGGGATTTGAACCCATGCCTCCAGTGGAGACTGCTACCTGAATGCAGTGCCTTGGACCACTCTGCCGTGGCTCAGTCGGTAGAGTGGGTCGCCCAATGACCGGCGGTTCCCGTCCTGCCTCTGGCTGTCCACACGTCGAAGTGTCCTTGGGCAAAACACTGAACCCTGACTTAGGCCCCCAGTAGGCCTGACCTTAGACCTTAGAAACCTACTGGTGTATGAGTGTGTGTGTGAATGGGTGAATGTGAAGTTTATGTAAAGCACTTTGAGCACCATGAAGGTGGAAAAGAACTATATAAGTGTAGACCATTGACTTCTGAGAAGCAGTAGAGAGGTCCTGGCTCAATTCCTGGCATTTGCAAAAGGCATTTCAGATGTTAAAAAGTGTTCATTTATGAACTGTTAAAGGTGCAGAAGAATTTGGAAGGGGCTCTCTGTCCGTCCTCTGCGTACATTCCTTAAGTGATTTTGTTGGTTCCCCAGGACCTTGCGCATGCGCACCCCAGACGGAGAATGAGGAGCAGTTCCACTAGGAGCCACTTCCAATAACGCACATCTCAATACATTTACTAAGATGTCCGAGTGACCTATCAGCTGTGTTTGTAAACACATGGACTGTTTTTTTATATTGTATTGAAGTAGGTGTTGGAAGTGTAAGTTTAGTGTCAGGGTTGGAGGCCAGGGTTTCAGAGTTAGAAGCCCGGCTCTGCAGCTTGGAGGCTAATGCTAGACCATGCTAATAGCAGTATAAATGCAAGCGTGACTAGTCATCCAGCGTGTGGGCCGTGCAGCCGGGAGAGTCCAGGGATCGGTTTGCGACAGTACGGGGAAAGCATGGTGCTAAACGCAAAAACGTAGCACGCCAAGAGTTTCACGTCTGTAATAGATTTGAACCCCTCAGCGCTCCACCCGCTGAACTGGACACTCTTATCAGTGGGAGTTCTATTGTCAGAGATGTGAATCACCCAGTGGTGTCTGTCAGGTGTTATCCAGAGGCCAGAGTCGGTCACATCGAAGGAAACCTTAGGCTATTGTGATCCATGCTGGTGGTAACGATGTCCGACGGAAACAATCAGAGGTTCTTAAACTGAACATAGAACATACATGTCTGACACCGTAGCGTTCCCTGGACCCCTGCCTAATTTTACCAGTTATGAGATGTACATCATTTAACCACTGGTTGTCTAGATGGTGATCAGAAAATTATATAGTTTTCATAGATAATTGGCATGCGTTCTGGGGAAAGCCTGGGCTCATTCGCAGAGATAGCATACATCCCACTTGGGAAGGTGCCTCTCTTTAATAAAAATAGTTTTAAGTAATAATCAGATTAAAAGAACACCTAACAATTATATCCAATGTGGACTGCTCAACATTAGGTCAATCTCTCCCAAATCTCTATTTATAAATGATCTAATTAGTGATCATAAGATTGATATTTTAGCTCTGACTGAAACTTGGCGTCAGCAGGATGAATATGTCGCATTAAATGAATCCACGCCACCAACACGTGAACTATCACACAACCAGAACCAGTGGCCGTGGTGGAGGAGTGACAGTAATATCTCACTCCAGTTTAGGTCTTAGCCCTAAAATCAATTTTACCACTCCTTTGAAAGTCTAGTTTTATCCATTACTTTCTCCAACTGGAGAAACCAAAAACCAGTCCTTTTTGTCATAGTTTGTCACCCTCCTGGTCCTTTTTCACAGTTTCTATCAGAAGTCTCTGACTTTCTATCCAGTGTAGTGTTGAACTGGGATAGGATTATAATATCACATCTTAGGTTTCCAACCTAAAATTAGCTTGAAAACATTCCTGTTTGAGAAAGCCTATGGTCAGGTTAGTTAAAAATGGACTGAAGTCACAGTTCAGTCTACGCTGCCCTAGGAGCTAGAATGCTGGGGGAAGTACAGACACTGAGTTCATTCTTTCTCTCTCTCTCTCTCTCTCTCTCTCGCATCAGTTTTTGTCATTTTTATAAATATATCTTACATACCAAGTCTGTTCATGCTAGTCACCTGGTGTCCCCTTTGCTCTCTTGGCAGTGTCTGTGTGGGGAGCCGTGGGCTACAGGATCTGCGGTGACTCGGCTGTGCTGACCTGTGACCCCAGACCTCCTCCCTCGTCTCCCCCTGGAGCCCCAAATCACAACAAAGTTGTCTCACACGGCTTTACAGAAACGCAATCAACCATCCTGGATATATGAAAAATCCCAAGCATCCCTTGCCTATTTCGGCTCCCAGTTCCATCATCAACAGAATGTTCAGTGGCTGCAGTGGACTAAGCAGGAGGAACGAAATTACATACGCGCATTCAATGTCCACGCCAGTACTGAATTTTACTATAATTTATTTTTATCCTTTTACTACAGAACACTCCAATAGTATTTAGGTAGAGCATAAACATTTCAGTAAATCCATTACATCATCAAACCTTAGCGGTAGCGGTGGCGGTAGCTATAGTGGTACATAAAAAATAGACCTTCCTCCTTGGTCACCCCACACCAAACTGAACCAGATAACAGGGATCAGGTATGGTTAAGTACAGCTACCAATTGCCTACCGCCCACTCCCAGTGCCACACCCCTTCCAACAGTAACCAAAAAACACAACAAGCCAAGTAAACCAATACCCATACGTTTGACATATTAATGAAAAGAAAAAATACATTAAATACTTATGGCTCCTACAATGCCCTTCGACCCTCTTTCTCAGCAAGAAAACATTTCAAAACCCAGTGGGAAAAAGAAGAAATATTGAGAACTATACTGAAGGAGAGATCCACTCCCATGGACGGACAGGCTATAGATATATATATATATATATATATATATATATATATATCCATTTATAAATGAAGGAGGGGGGGGGCTGTTCTAGACACCAGACAGACGATATATAATATTTTCATTGAAAAATATGCAAAATGGATAATATAGTATCATATTAATGATAATAAATCACTTATGAAAGGTTAAAGAGAGAAAACGAACAAAAAATAACACTGGATCTTTATAGGTTCACACATATTTAGGACTTCATGATTTGCTTTTATTGTAAATTCATTAAGGAAAGCTGTGTATAATCAGGGTTTATACAGAGATACTTTAGTTGAATTTATTACCTTTTTACTACCTTTTTCACTCCCTCCACAATATTTTTTTACTACCAACACGGCGTTAAACTGTAGCAGCAAAGTCAGCAAATCAGGGTATTTAAATTGGAAGAAACGTAATAATAAAATACACTTTTATACTGTAAAAACAGTATCTCATTAAAAAATAAATTGGAAACAAATGGGGGGGGGGGCATAAGTTAGCCCTGTCCTCTCAGACGTGTGTCAATGACGTCATTATATCGCGCCAGTTGTTATGGTAACATCACTAACAAAAAACACCAAAACAAAGCGGCAGCAGAAGAAGAAATCACAAGACTAGACCTGGACAAGGGATAACGAAATGCAGTAGTAAATCTTGACCGATTGCTGAGCATCATTGAAGTCGGTCACTGAGGAAAGAAGTTGTTTTGTCGACTCACACACACACACACTGCACCACTTCAGTCACTTTTTAAAACGAGGTCGAGCGATATTATGTTAAAAGCTAATTTTAAATTGTAAAACATTGAGAAAATATTTGATATTCCAGTAAATTCTGCTGCTAAATATGGTGTAAAAAAACTTAACGCTTACCACCAGTCTGCTGTTCTGCATAAACTCATTTTGCTGTAGTCCACCTGTCATGTCTGACCCTAAACCTAACCCTCATCCACCGCACTTTTGGATTTCATGGTGGAAACTTACTGTCCCAGTCTAGCTGCTATAGAAGTTCTAACTTTGTGTTTAGTTTATGTTTTGAGCAAAATGAGGTGTACCACAGATTAATTGAGGAAGCATCTTAAATCAATCCACAGTAACATCACAGAACAAGGATGGATCCCCTGTTTACCTGTTCTGTTCAACTGTTTCGTTTCTTTGAAATTTTTAAGCAAAAACAGAAAGTAACGCAATAATACTTTTCCTGGTAACTATTTACTTTGTTTGTGGAGTAATGCAGATAGTAACACAAATACTTTTTTGGGGAAGTAACTAGTATTTGTAATTCACGCTACTTTATTAATTCAAGGAGGTAGGCTTGCAATACACAAATTACAAAATGTATTTTAGACACTTTGTGGAGGTCAAAAAATTACTACCTGGTCAGATGACGTTTATTACTTTTTAATACTTTTTACAAGCCTTAATTTGGTCTAATTTCGTTTACTACCTTTCACTACCTTTTACAACCCCGCAGCAACCCTGATAATAACAGGATTTAGGGGCTTATTATAACAATTTCAGATTGATGCTACATATACAGGAGGTCTATGGAAACTGGATAAAAGTAAATGGTACAATTCAAATTTCTAAATTAAGCCATTGAGGAGCCCACTCAGTAACCTGACTCACGTCATCTGGCTGTGTTTCACTATGCTCACAAAAACCATCTGAGTACCGGGAGGTTCAGGTTTTCTTCAAAACATAGGAGTCAATCGGTGTCGCAGGGTGGGACTACCCGGCGGTGTTGTGGCTGGTGTGACGTTAAGCAGAAGTGACGGCAGTATAGCCTTTTCAGATACACAACGGCAGCGTGCGATAGGTATCCGAGAGTCCATATCAACTGGGCCATTTCCACTGTTTTGTCTACCTTAAAAGAGGAACAGAGGAAGCGTTTGTTGATGGCAATGATGTTTTTGCTCAACTTCCGACCAGGTTTGGCAAGAGTTTGCTCTATCAGATGGCTCTACTGGTGGCTAAAGACATAGGACAAGTGCACCATCTTTATTGTGGTATCCCCTCTTGGTTGCGTTGGTAGAGGACCAAGTCAAAGAGGCTGGTAAACTTGGGAGGAAGAAATGACCATGACAACTGCAACGGATGTTGCCCCCTAGTGTTCGGTAGCGCCGAGTCAGTCAAGATGACAGACAGATTCTTCATCTAATCACATCCAAGGATTTCAGATAAGGCCCCGCCTTTGAAAATTAATCGGTTGTGGAAAGGTCCCAGGTGGTTTAGTGAGATACCATCTGGCGACAGTCAGGTTACCCACTCAGTGCATTTAGCAGCACAATAAGAACTACCGAAGGTTAATGCAGGGTTCTGGGATCCAAACCACAACTACTAATGTCAGAATAGAATTTTATATGGGGATAAATAGTGCATTGGTTCGTGTGGATAAAATCTTTATGTTTGAACCAGAAATGGTCCGGACTGAATTTCTTTCCAAATTAATATTTGCTTCAAATAAAGGATATTGACCAGTATCAGCCTTGGAGAAAACCCCATATCGGTCTATCTGTCACTGATCAAACTTCATGGGTTTTACTGGTGAATCAACAATTGCAGAAGAAGGTGGTGTTTCCATGGTCAGTATGAAGCCTCTGAAGGATCAAATGTGTCATATCTGATGACCAATGAAAAGATGAATAACTCTGTTTTACACCAATTATTGACACACATTGATAAGGTTATTGGGTTAACAGGTATTAAACAGTTTAGATCAGTAAATGCTTTTAGTTTTTGAGGGTCGGACTAAATACACGATTGTAGATATTATGAAACCATGAATCAGCTCATTTTTCCAAGTATTTTGTGTTGCAAACCTATAGAAGGACGTGACTGGCTCCAGACCATCCCAACACTCGAGGGCTACCAGTACTATGGGGGGTGGGGTTCCAAGTGGTTCAGGACCCGGTCCAGGCCGGGGAAGACGCCCTACCAGATAATGGGCCTTCATGTGTCTGGGATGTTTATTTAACTCTTCGGTATCTGAGTGTACTTTCTACACAAACTTCATATTCTTCATAATTTATATATGTTGAGAATTCAGAAGTTGTTCATTTTTGCATTATCTTTGAAATTCTGGCCACCAACAAAAATGTGCACATTGTAAAGAAAAGACAATTACAAGACTAGCATCTCCCAAGTATGCCAGAAACACACTATTACTTTGACTATACCCACTGTTTTTGATCCATAAAACATTAAATTGTAAATCATATCAAATCTTTTGTTTTTTGAAAGAAAAACAATTTTTCGACATCATGGTCAATAGAGATCAATTAAAGAGTTAAAAAAACGAAAATGAATCATGTACGATTAGGGTTTACTTTAACAAAAATTTAAAAAAAATTAAATCAGAAGAATAAAACAAAAACAGTATATATCATCTAATATTTTGTTTTGTAACCTACAGTGCTGTGATTGATGGGTGTGTTTAATCTATTTGACATTATCTGAAGCACAGGAAAAGCAACTAGTTCATTGTTCAATAACATTGCTGTAAAAAGGGGGTTGCTTGTGGGACTTCAGCCCCAGATCTTGTGCCAAAAGCCCTGGATTATCTTTTGACCTTATAAAAAAATGCATCTGTGTACTATGCTCCATACAACACATTAAAACTGATATATGGGCAACAATCTTACATTAAAACCAAAATGTCGCTAATTCTTAAAATGTTCTTATTTGACCTATAACTAGAAAAAAAAAAGAGCATCCCAGCAGCAGATGCAGTGGGTTCTAATAATGCTCGAGCATGTGACGTCACCACTTTGTCGGTGGCCATATTGGAGACGTTGACACTGCTTTGTTTACATTGCTTCCACTGTGCACCCAGGGAGGACATATTCCCGCATAGTCATGTGTCTCAATTTGATTTTGTTCGAAAGAATGAATGAACTTTATTTTGTTATATTAATGATAACCAAAGCTGTAAATGTTACAAGATAAAAAATTTATTATAACAAAAAAAAAGTTGGGCAGAAGCATTGTTTTATACACTCACCCTATACGTCACATCTCAGATGGTACATGGACTGCACTTGTATAACACTTTTCCACCTTCATGGGGCTCAAAGCGCTTTACATTAGCCTCACATTCATCCATTCAAACACACCAGTAGGTTTCTAAGGTTCTGTCAGTCCTACTGGGAGCCTAAATCCAGGACAACTACCAACCCTTCGGACATTGGACAACCCCGCTCTACCAAATGAGCCACAGCCTCCCAACTGCAAACTTTTAAATCATTTTTTTTCCTTTAGAACAATCTGTAAATTTTGTTTCAAATTAAAACATATTCCTCACTTAAGATTAAATTCATCACATATTTAGTATTAACAGTTTTATCAAGATTTTTTTTTAATCTTCAACAAGAGTATTTATTAAATTGAATTGTTGATCACCAAGAACATTCCATAGTTTTACACCAATGAATGAAACATCTTTATTTGACGTTAGCACTTATTTCAAATTGAAGCAGACCTCTTAAATTATAACAACCTCTTAACTTGAAGATGGATTGAATGCTCAAGGGTAAATTCCTATGCACAACTTGAAACATAGTAAGCTGAAACTACTGAAAATCATATCTATAAATTTTAACAGTTTGGATTTTATCAAAAGCTGAACAAATGGGTTATAAATGTGGTGTTTTGGGGGTAATCTGTGGCAAAACAAACATTTGCTTAGACTGAATACCCCTCAAATCAGGGTTTGAATTATAAATTTGACCCTATGGGGGTGTTTTTTTTTTTCCCCCCAATGCATATGCACTCTCCTGGACCATGACACACTTGCATGGATTTTATATATGTGCGCACGCACACGCACGCGCACGCGCACGCGCACGCGCACACACACACACACACACACACACACACACACACACACACACACACACACACACACACACACACACACACACACACACACACACACACACACACACACACACACACACACACACACACACACACACACACACACACACACACACACACACACACACACACACACACACACACACACACACACACACACACACACACACACACACACACACACACACACACACACACACACACACACACACACACACACACACACACACACACACACACACACACACACACACACACACACACACACACACACACACACACACACACACACACACACACACACACACACACACACACACACACACACACACACACACACACACACACACACACACACACCAGCAGGCATGGTGTTGATATTGAAAATATATAATTTGCTGAACTTGTATTTCATTTCACTGATGCAATAAAATGCAGTTCCATTTAAAACTAGAAATGCACACCTCTAACTCTGCAAGCGTTAAGTTTTAATGAACTTCCTTTTAATAAACTTCTTCCTCTTCAAATTGAAACTAAAATAAAATGTTGCAAAAATCATAAAAGTAAAATAAATATATTTCTACTTTAGTCAAAATCTAATCTGACACTTGAACTATTGAGTTAAGGTCTGAATGCGTTTGTCAGCGTTGTCTGGTTTGTTGCAGGTGCAGTTGTTGATTGAGTACTGAGCTGTGGTGGTGCTGGAAATGTCTCTGCATTGTGCCCGTATTAGCTGTGTTATAATGCATTGTTTGCATACAGTGTCTGCATCTTGTCTGTGTCTTATCAGTCACTCTCTTGCCATTTATAATTTCTGCCAGGAACCCAAAATGCTGGCAAAAGATTTGAAAGTGGCGGGGGCATCTTCAATAGTAATACTTGTATTTTCCAACAGAATTTTCCCTGCTTGCTGGATAATGAATCTCGCAAAACAGAATTTTAACACAATGAGCAATCTCGCTAAATTACATCTTACGAGATCTCGTCACACCCTTAGAAGAAAGTAATTACGTTGAAATAAAATGGTTAACTGTCATAATGTATTTGGAATAACATGGTAACCAGAGGCCCACAGCCCATCATCACCATGGTAACTCCAGAGGCCCTGCAGTCCGGAAACCACAGTGTCACCATGGTAACCAGAGAACATTTGGCTCCTCCTCCTGTCATATTTCAGTTTGTATATTTCTACAGTGCTTTCCTTCTTCCTCGTCTCCTGTAGAAACAGAACTAAACAGTCTTTAATCCTAAACATGATCTCAGTATTTAGATGAAGTGCACACAGACTTCACACTGACACCGGAACAGTTTTACTCATAAAAATAGGTAAAATTATACAAACAAACTCAAACTAAATCTGTCTGTGTCCTGTCAGACTCCAATTGATTGATTTTCTTCTTCAGGAGTCATTCATCGGCAGTGTCTTCACTTTCTTAGCGTCCAGATGTCTTTCCTGGTCCAGGTTCCTCTTCTGGTCCATGTTCCTCTTCTGGTTCTGCTGGTCCAGTCGCTGCTGCTTCTTCTTCATGTACTCGGACACATTGTCGTAGTTGACAACATACAGGTGATCGAAGCGACTGGCCGTTCGGATGGAGGCTGAAAAATGAAACCAACAAAAGAACAGGGACAATAAGAAAAAACAAACTGAACAAAAGGTGCCAGCCACACCAAACCCTGCCCCATCTCAAAACGTCAGACTATGGGTTTGACACTTGAAGGTCTTTCAACGATACTTATTGCCACCATTTCAAATCATGGGACATTGATTGATTTTGACCAGGTCACTCAAGGGCAAATGTTATAACACCAATTTGAAGCACATGCCATGTTTCCTATCTGTCAACAATAGTAACTAAGTCTATTTGAACTGGTTAGTTTTTTTTTTTTTTTAGGTATTGACTCAGTGACCCTTGACCTCTTGGGTCAACAATAGATCAAAATCTATACACACACAATGCAGAATTGGTGTGTGTGTGTGTGTGTGTGTATGTGCGTGCGTGCCTGTGTGTGTGTGTGTCTGTTAATTCACCGTCCACTTTTTCCCATTGGCTCCTGAAGGCATCACTCACTCTGTTCAGGTCAGGACTATCTTCATCGCACTGTGACAAACAAATAACTTTGACCATTAAAGAAACAACAAAGAATAAAGTACTCAATAAGAAGTGATCCCAGCCCAAACCAAATCATTAAATCTACATTTATAGGCTGATTTTTGTTCCAGTTTTTACAGCTTCTCTAAATTGAGGCTTTGACTCAACCTTAACCCTCAACAAAAACGTAACCCTAAATGAGGGGTACACAGATCCATATATGTTCACTTCCGATTCGATCCCTGAGTTTGGATATGGATATGTGAGAATTTTGCAACAGTAAAATTCATCATTTTTGTTTTCAGAAACTACAAGTCTTGTGATTTGATATAACATTGAGTTGTCATAATATCCTAATAGTTAAAATGTATACATACAACATATTTTTGGATATGGGTAATGTTAAAGTGGCATCTACTGAACGGAAGAAAACATTGAGAGGCTACAGTTTGGATTCTGATGGGAATTAGCAATACAATGTTGGCACATATCCAGCTGTGTTGGCTGTGTTGGCTGTGTTAACAATTGTGTATTTAGGTGGAATAATCAGTCCTATGATCAAGACAGCGTTTAAAGGCAAGGCCATTTGGTTATTAATTTTGCCCTCCATGGCGTGTTGTTGACTTGGACCCATTTGATTTTCCTTGAGCAAGTGCAACTCTTGCCAGCATCATGCTTTGAAGTAGGTTTGGTCATTTGCACTAAAGGATGGATTTATTCCACTATGTAAAGATAAACTAAGATGTAACAACCTATTTCAAAGCTACCATTCCTCTCAAAAATTTTGGGAAAAAAATTGTCTATGCTCAGCTGAAAGCTTTCCTGGATGAGCATGATATCCTGGATGTTTTTCAATCTGGTTATAAAACATTTCACAGCACAGTAACAGCATTGTTAAGAGTTTTTAATGACATCCTGGCATTGATTGTGGTGACTATGTGATTGCTGTCCTGCTTGATTTAACAGCCACTTTTGACCATGACATTTTACTGCGTCGTTTATATCAGCATTCTCTGCTCTGGAATGGTTCAAAGCCTACTTCGTAGATAGAACTACATGACTGTCTCAGAAAATTTGAATACTGTGATAAAGTTCTTTATTTTCTGTAATGCAATAAAAAAAAAATAAATCATACATTCTGGATTCATTACAAATCAACTGAAATATTGCAAGCCTTGTATTGTTTTAATATTGCTGATTATGGCATACAGCTGAAGAAAACTCAAATATTCCTATCTCAAAATATTAGAACATCATGAAAACGTATACTAATAGGCTATTCGACTAATCACTTGAATCGTCTAATTAACTCGAAAAAACCTGCAAGGGTTTCCTGAGCCTTGAAAAACACTCGGCTTGGTTCAGTAAACTAAATCAGAAGTATGAGGAAGACTACTGATCTGACTGCTGTCCAGTATTTCATTTGGATGTCAAGCTGGAGAAAGGCTGGAGAGGAGCAAAATCCAAGTTGCTTGAAATCCAGTCTTAAGTTCCCACAGTCAGCGATGGTTTGGGGAGCCATGTCAGCTGCTGGTGTTGGTCCACTGTGTTTCATCAAATCCAGAGTAAATGCAGCTGTTTATCAAGAGATTTTAGAGCACGACATGCTTCCGTCTGCAGAAAAGCTCAATGGAGATGATGAATTTATTTTCCAACATGACCTGGCACCTGCCCACAGTGCCACAACCACCAGTAACTGGTGCACTGACCATGGCATTACCAATTCCCCTGACCTGAACCCCATTGAGAATTTGTGGGGTATTTTGAAGAAGAAGCTCAAAGACACCAGACCCAACAATGCAAATGAGCTAAAGATCACTGTTGAAGCATCCTGGGCATCCATAACACCTTAGCAATGCCACAGGCTGATTGCCTCCATGCCACACTGCATTGAATCCGTGCAAAAGGATTCCCAACCAAGTACTGAGTGCATTAATGGACATTTTTAAATTGTTTTGCTGTTATGCATTTTTTTACTTGGTCTGAGGAAATATTCTACTATTTTGAGTTTTCTTCAGCTGTATGCCATAATCAGCTTTTTAAAACAATAAAAGGCTCGCAATATTTCAGTTGATTTGAAAGGAATCCAGAACGTATGACATTTGTTTTTTTAATTGCATTACAGAAAATAAAGAACTTTATCACAATATTAAAATTTTCTGAGACAGTCCTGTATATCCGTAACCCTCACTAGTTTTAAGTTCTTGTCTGCTCATCTGCCTTGTGGGGTTCCACAAGGCTCAATCTTAGGTCCCATGCTCTTTTCGCTCCCTCTAGGATCTATTTTTAGAATGCATGGGATCTTCTTCAATTGCTATGTTGATGACAGCCAAATATATATATATATATATATATATATATATATATATATATATATATATATATATATATATATATATATATATATATATATATATATATATATATATATATATATATATATATATATATATATATATATATCTGTAAATGGAAAGGAAGCCTTCTACATTGCACCCCTATTTGAGTGATGTTAAAGGGATACGCCACCCCCAGGCCAGATTCAGTGTTTCCTCACTGTTCCCAGACCTAAATAAGTGTCTGGAAGCATTTTCCTGGTGACCAAGCCAATGTTCAAATCCATGAGAACTGACCACAGGTTGGATTCCTACGGTAACTGCATTCTTGCATCGCCAACTAAGTATCTCGTCTAAAGTGAATTACTGTACTTGATTTCATCTCGCATTTACTTTGAGGGTGAATGATTGTGAAATTCACTGGGGAAAGGGCTCGTCTTACTCATTTGCATATGGGAACTGGTTTTCACTGCAGCGAAACACAGCTGACGCACACCAACGACTGTCAGTGAGAGCCTCATTTATAGTTACACAAACGTGGCTATCCTCTTCTGTACTCCTTTGCATTGATGGCAATATTTCACTCCAGTCAGCACAACAAACTCTCAATTTCAGTCGGCACTGGTTGGCAATCTCCACACAGACACCACCAGTTTGCATTTGCTCTGCTTCGCACATCTGGATCGTTTGGAGTAACAGGATCCTCCAGTGTTTTCTGCTCTGAAGCTCGCAACTCCTCCTCTGTAAATACGGGTTCAAAAAGGTAGGCGTTGGCTGCGTTTCTCCACACTGAAAAACGGTTCCCACACACAAATGAGTAAGACGAGCCCTTTGCACCGTGAATTGTGCCATCCTTCACCCTTGAAGTAAATACCCAGTACGCGGAAAGTAACAAGGAGACAAAATCAAGTACATTATTTCACTTTAGACGAGTTGGCGAAGCAAGAATGCAGTTACTGTAGGAATCCAAAACTGTAGTCAGTTCTCATAGATTCGGACATTGCCTGGGTCGCCAGGAAAATGCTTCCCGACACTTATTTAGGTCTGGGAACAGTGGGGAAACACTGAATTTGGCCTGGGGGTGGCGTACCCCATTAAAGCATGGATAACCCAAAACCTTTTACATTTGAATGAGAAGAAGACTGAAGTGTTGGTGTTTGGACCCAGTGGATCCTGTGGGCCTATTCCTGTTGACCTGGGTCCCCTGGCATCATATGCTAAGCCCACAGCTACAAATTTGGGTTTTAGGATGGCCAACGATTTTAAATTGGACAGTCAAATTAGTGTGGTAGTCAAGTCCAGTTTTTTTTTTCCACTTCAAGCGGTTGGCATAGGGGGAAACCCTTCCTGTCTAGGCAGGACTATGAAACCATAATCCATGCCTTCATTACATCTCGGCTGGATTACTGTAATGCACTGTACATTGGAGTCAGTCATCGCTCTCACATCTCCAGCTAGTTCAGAATGCTGCTGCGTGTCTTAACTGGAGCACGAAAATATTAGCACACCACTCAGTGGTCTCGCGCTCCACTTGCTACCTGTGTATTTTAGAGTTCATTTTAAAATTCTTACATTTGTTTTCAAATCTTTGAATGGTCTCGCACCTGGACTCTTTAGGTCATGTGACCAGTTACTGTTGGACACAAAAAAAATCTAACCGGAAGCTCAGAGGGGAGAGAGCCTTGTCTATTGCTGCAACGAGCCTGTGTAATAAACAGACAGGCTAAAAAGTCATGCACCTAAACTGCCTGATTTTCAAACTCGTCTTAAAACACATTCTTACTCCCTGGCCTTTGACTCAGTGAGTCATTGATTTTAGTTATTTTATTGTGTGATAATTATTGACTAATCTGTGTAGTTTTAGTACGTTATAATGTATTTTTAAATGTATTTTATTGCCTTGTTCTCCCTTCTCTGTTTTGTGTTTTATGCCTTGTAGTGTGCAGTGCTTTGTGTCAGTTGTGTCTGTTTTAAAGTGCTTTTATGAATAAAGATGGTATGGCAATTACATTCTTTAAAAATGTTGTTCATTTAAAATCAGTCTGCCCATACTCATCATGCTTTACTTTTTTTAATGGCGACTGTGCAATATCACTGCATCATTTATGAGTAATTTTGGCAACAGAAGTAATTGTTCAGAACACCGCGCTCCCCCTGGTTTGTCAAAGTAGGGACAAAGGCAACAAGGCAAGCCCAAATGTTTGTACCATTTCTGCTGCTTAATAATGTGAAAAATAAATACAACGTAAAAGAAGCAGTCCAAGTGCGATCCATCCCTCTTTCCCCTTTGATTTTGGCAAGAGAACACCAACCCATAGAGTGGGGTGGGATGTGTGGTCAACAAAGTATAAAACGTGTTTCTTCTCAAAACAGTGTGTGTTCCAATGAGTGATTTATATACATAAAGAAAACCATCACGGAACAAAAACTTTCTTTCAATAGCGATCAATGCCTGTTGTCACTGCTAACAGCTGTGTGCCTTGATAACTATTTTTATCAGTTCATCAGCAGTGTTTGCAGCTGCTACATGTGGGCGCACAGTTGTTAGCAGTGACAACATTTGATCGCCATTGAGAGAAAGTAGCTCGAAGCAATTACGAGGTGTGAGTTTTTGTTCTTTGACGTTCTGTTATGCAAATAAATCAGTCATTCAAAACACATTGTTTTGAGAAGAAACAATTTTTTTCTTTTTTTTTGTTAACCTCAAGAAACTGTCGGGACTACTTTCGCTTTGAACAAAACCGTACCAAAACGTGGCTTGCAGGACACTGTCGGGGGAAATTCACTGTGGGTGCAGCAGAGTAAAGACAGTGATGCCATGTGAAAAATCCCAAACTATCCCTTTAAGCCAAATTCTAACCCTAAAGAAAACTAAAATTTTAATGAAATGACTCCTTTTTATTTGGTGAATCAAACTCATTCATGTTCGTACCTGCCACGACCCACATCTGTGGGCGTAGACCTGTAAGGGAGAGTTGTCAGAGTCCATCAGGACCCACAGCTGGCCCTCAGGGTCAAAGATCACATCCAGGGGCCGGTGGGGTGGGGTCAGCCTGCTGTGAGGACTGAGCTGGTCCTGGTCCAGACTGAAGAACTGGACCCACGACACTCTGAGAACAGACAGGACACCAGTTAGTACACATTATGAGGGCAGGGGGAGGGGTCAACACCATGACCTCTGACCCCCCCATACCTCTGAGGATAGACAGGACACCAGTTAATACACAGAGGCAACAACATGACCTCTAACCCCCACGCCTGTATCCTCTGACCCCACCCTCCTCTTACTTGTCGCAGATGATGGCAATGAGTTGAGTACCAGGTGAGACAAGGATCCGAGAGATGGTCAACCTCTGAAACAAAAACAGGCAGATCAGATACTGTGTGTGTGAGAGGGGGGCACTTCCTGTTGTCGTTTACCTTCTCTTTGTCATTGTTCTCTGTTTTTTCTTGATCCATGAGGTCGATGCTCTGCAAGCAATGCCCAGACTCAAAGTCCCACAGCTTCAACGTCCCGTCCTGGGAGGGGGCAACAACATTTACTGTTCAGGGGCCGTGGATGTTAACAGGTTGGGGGGCGGGGCATTTAAAAGTCAGGGGGAGCAGTTTAAATAAACCCAAATAATGGCCCTGCATTTTGTATGATTATGTCGAAAAATTACTTTAAAACCAGTAAAAAAAATTGCCTAGCTGCGCTAAACTCCTAGCGGCAGCACATGTAATGTTCTACAGTAGTAGTCTAGTCATGCTTGATTTTGGCTAGATTTGCCTGAAACTGGCCGACCAATCACTGTGAAGTACAGAGTCAGAGGCTGGTCGTAAAAGTGGTGATGCAACAATTCAGAAACAAACGACCATAGAAGAAGAACAACAATGGGTGGAGATTTAATTTTTTCAAAGATGAGTGAAGAATGCGAGAAAACGTCAGCAATCTTTAAATTCTTTTTACCGAAGTTACATTGTGGGATCACACTCCTCAGCCTCCCTGGTAAGGTCTACTCCAGGGTGCTGGAAAGGAGGTTACGATCGGTGGTCGAAACTCAGATTGAAGAGGCGAAATGCAGTTTTTGTCCCGGACATGGGAACAGTGGACCAGCTCTTTACCCTCGCCGGGGTGCTGGAGGGGGCATGGGAGTTTGCCCAACAAGTCCACATGTGTTTTGTGGACCTGGAAAAGGATTACGACCATGTCTTTAGGACAACCTTTGTGGAAAGAATTTCTAGGCACAGCCGGGTCGGGGAGAGGGTCGAGTTCGGAAGCGGGAGGATCTCGTCTATGCTTTTTTCAGATGATGTGGTCCTTTTGGCTCAATCAAGCAGTGGCCTCCAGCTCTTGCTGGGAAGAGGATCGTCACCTCCAAGTCTGAGGCCATGGTTCTCAGCTGGAAAAGGGTAGTGGGCCCTCTCCAGGTCGGGGGGATGGTCCTGGCTCAGGTGGAGGAGTTTAAGTACCTCAGGATCATATTCACGAGCGAGGGAAGGACAGAGCGAGAGGTCAACGGGTGGCTTGAGGCGACATCCGCAGTAATGCAGGTGCTACACCGATCCGTTGTGGTGAAAAGGGAGCTAAGCCAGAAGGCAAGGCTCACGATTTACCGGTCGATGTACATTCCGACCCTCACCTACGGTCATGAACTTTGGGTCATGACCGAAAGAATGAGGTCATGGGTACAAGCGGCCGAAATTAGTTTCTTTTGCAGCGTGGCCGGGCTCGCCTTAGAGATAGGGTGAGAAGCTCGGAGTGGAGCTGCTGCTGCTCCATGTTGAGAGGAGCAAATTGAGGTGGCTCGGGCACCTTGTCTCCCTGGGGAAGTGTTCCGGGCATCACTGACGCACTTCCAGATTAAAATACTAAATTAATTTGAAGCATACATTTGGGATTCTGCTAGCACATGGCTAAAATGCTACCACAAGGCTAATCCTAGCATGAGGCTAATGAATCACCTAGCCTTTGACAAACACATTCAGTGCAGATGTAATCACTTCTTTATCAAGTCTGTTCATAAAAAAATTTAACAATTGATTAAATATTTGAATATTCAATCAATTAATTTAAATTAACCCAAAGTAACCCTGTGATTAATGTGATTTAAAATGTGCAATTGTTTAACAGCACTAAAAATAAATAAATCAAACTAATTCCTCAACTGTAGAAAATGGTTGGAAATCGTTACCCCTGATCCGGACAGCAGGCGCTGAGGTTGAACTGGAGGAATTACCAGAGCACTGACGAACCTGGACACGAGAGATGAAGTGAGTCAGTCCAGGTCCACATCTAACAGGAGTCTGAATAGGAACCAGGTCTAACAGAGTTTGAGCATGAACCAGGTCTAAGATGACCCAGTTCCAGGTCTCACAGTAGTCTGAACCTGAACTGAACTTACTGTTTGTGTCCCAGACAGAAGGACTGGATATCATATGGGGACCCGAGGTGGCTCACACGGATCTTCTCATCCCGGTCTGAGGTGATGATGAAGCGATCATCCAATGACAGCGCCTGACGTCAGAAACACCAGTCATCAGGGTAATCAGGTTCATTAAGAAAATTTGAAACATACGATCAGATGATGACAAACAAGATGCAAACAGTGAAGGATAAAAATAAGTAAAATTTAACCAAAAATAACTGTAGGACGTTATCTGAAGGTATTGGTTTTGTTTTGTTTGTCTCTGTGTTTTTGAGGAATTTTACCCAAAAACCATTTGACCAATTTCCATGAAATTTTCATTAAAAGTCTGAGGTGGTCCAGAATAGATTCCATTACATTTTGGTGAATGTAGGTCAAAGGTCAAGATCACCAAAAATATGTTTTCACAATAATCAGGAATTTCCTTTTCATCCATGTATACTCAGTTTTACATATGTGACTGCTCAGCATGAAACCAGGCATAAGTCGCGCTGACCCGTTCAGAGCTACAGCCAAATTTAGGCTGGAAGGTGATTTCTTATTTGTGTTTACATCTTATCAAAAAACCTTACCTTAACACCTCTATTTTCAGTTCCCGTGGTCATTACATTGAAATCCAATCGATAAAGGTGTTTATTGAGTCAATTATTTAAGCGCCGACAAAAGTTCAGGGATTACTGAGCAAAGACAAAGACGACTTCCACCTCTTTTCACTGAACAAACCGATCTCCGTTCCGTGGGTAAACACCCAAGTGTTTGGTACGAGGAAAAAGCCTATATTGAATGCTCTGTCCAATGGTGTAAGCCAAATTATTGTAATACGTCACACTTCTGTCCTATTATTATAATATAGAAAACTTCTGTGACATGTCCATCAGAGTGTCCTTTAACATCTGTGAAAAATTTGTGTCAATCGGATACAAATTATTATGCGTTGCTAAGGACTTCCTACCCCAAAGCAGTCCAAAACTTTAACGGACAATTTCTAAAAAAATGCAAATTGCAAAATATGTCCAAATGCGTCCAAATGCGGATATTAAAATGACCATAACTTTAGTTCTACTTGTGATAGAAACATTTTTTTCACCATCTTAAACCTTAGTTTCCACTCTACCAAGCTACACAGATAACTCAGTTTGGATTTCCAGACACTTATGCCTGGTTTCGTGGTGGTGGGTCACATATCAGTAATACCTCAATTTGCGAAAGACCCAACTAACGAATAAACCAAGTTACAAAATGCTTTACGTAAAATGTGTCTCCGAAAGAAAATTTAAGCTACGAAACAAAACCTGTGAAACGTAAATACAGTACTGTACGGATTGAACGGAATTACGTAGGTAATGTACACTTGTACGTAGCATCCTATTTGCTATTTTATTTATAGAGTTGCTCTCCCATTGGCTATCTCCCATCACCCAGCTGGCCTCCCATTGGCTAAGAGGGAGCTACCGATGATGCTTTTCATGTGCCTTCGACCCTCATTCGTCAGAGTTCTAACGCGTAAGAGACAGAGTTACTGTTGTTTCATGAGTTTTTCCCGTGTGTTCATTGCAACTTTATTATTTGTTATTCAACATGGGCTGAAAGAAAGTGATTCCTGGTCTGTCCCAAATGGGCTAAAAGCAGTGACCACAATTAAAATAACTGCAAAGGTAAGTAAATGATTTACACGTCTTGTTCACTTTAATGGTTTGACAAATATTTTTGGTTTATTTTTTAACATATTTCATACAAAATTGGTATCCTTTTATAAGGGTTTAGGGGGTAGTATTATGGGCCTTTGAATGAATCATACATGTAATACGCAACTTTACTTACGAAAAAACAAAAACAAATCACATTATGAGACGACTTCTGGAATGAATTAATTTCATAAATTGAGGTACCACTGTAGCTTCTTTTTGCTCTCACTGTTAATGTGCATTGAAATCAGAACCTTGAAGGGCAAGTCAGAAGACTGTAGGTCAGTGGTCTTCAATTCTGGACCTAACAAACCAAATTTCCTTAGGTTCACACCTTTTTAGGCGATCTGAATACAAACCACCAACCTCTGGTCCAGACCAAACAAGCAGACTGAGAACAAGCTGAAAAGTTGAGACCAAAGGAACCCTGGTGCAGAATTTTTGGAGGTGTGAAAGCATACCAGACCTAATATCTGAAAGAGTCTGCATTGTCACTGCATGTTGTGAACTCATCAGCACTATCCTCCGTTGTTGTTGTTGATAAAATCACTCGTACAACAGTATGGTTAGTACACAATTAGGGTTAGGGTTAGTACACAATAAAAGTGTAAAAGACATAGCTTTGATATTAAACCGCATGGAAAGCCTCCATGACTATCACACTTTTTAATTTTGGTGTGTTGGGTCGCACGTGTCGTTCCTGCCCAATAGTTGAATGAGCTCAGGGGGCGTGGCTCTATTGACAGCTTTTGGTCCACTTACTAAAATGTACAGTGTGAAAGCAAACTGCACCAAAATGGAAAAAAAAAACAATAAACACTTGGTTTGGACCAAAGCAAGTGAACTATCAAATTTTCATGGTCTGAATACACCCTCAGTCACTATGGTTGGCAGATGGGAAACTACATACATATAGGCTCCAAAAGGGCATCATTACCTTTGACCTTGAAAGGTCCAACCATTAGTCTGCACGACATACTTTGACGTATTGGCTCTTCATCAAAATGGTCTCCAGGATACCCCAAAACGAACTCTTTGGAAAACAGGTCCCAGAGTGGGAAGATCTGGATACGGTGCCATTTCTATATCCATTTTGACGAGTATCCATGTATGTTCACACCTACGTCATGACCACATGACTGGAAAAAAAACGCAGCCTTGCACTCGTAGTAGTCATTCTCCTCACAAGAAAGCAACAATGGCAAACAATAGAGTAGCAGTGGTGAATGGGTTAGGATGTTAGTGTTATTATTGTTGTTTGTGTCCGGTGTGTGTCACGCTGGTAGTAAATGGGATGTGGACGCATGCGCACAACTTCTTCTATTGTTCTCTTGTATCCGGTGGGACTGGCTTACAGTGTGCATAGTTGTGTGGCATGTGAATTGCATCGTTTTCAACAAGCTATTCACCCCCATGCTGATGCAGATTTTTACTGAAACAGTAAACATCTTTTTGACATGGTTTCAAAACTACAGATGAAAAATAGCCTCTTGGCTAATTCTGGCGCATTTACAGCAATGTTATTAATGTGTACTGTCCCCGTTTCAAATAAACTTCCTCTTATGTAAACCCTTGCAAATGTATCCTTAAGTCTCACGTTTTGAGAGAGATGTCCATTAAGAGCTAAAGCGTTTGTGAGGGGGTGGGGTTTATTGTGCTTGGAAACCCTTCTTTTCAAATTTGTCCTTTATTTTGTCTGTTTTCCTGTTTTTTCCCCCTTCCTTTTTCTTCTTTCTTCTTCTCCCACCGCCCAAAGGGGAGAGGGGTATTGGGTTTGTTTCTTCGTTTGTGTCAATCCATCTGTTTGCAAGCAGTTTTACACAAAACTACTGTTTGTTGTACCGGAAACCACTTGTTTCCCCCCCCCCCGTTTAACTTTCTTCACCTTTTTCCCTCATTTTTTCCCCCCTCTTTTTCCTTCACCTCTCAGGAATTCCTATCAGGAAAAAAAATAAATTCTTCCTCACCACAGCTAACACCATGGACAGATGACCCATCTTCAACTCTCCATCCTGATGTGGCTCCGACACTGAAAACGAGTAAACATCTCCAGATTTGTCGGCCGCCAGGAGCTGATCCTCGTCCCGACTGAAGACCAGAGACGTGCACCTCCTCACCACAAACCTAAATATTTAAAGAAAGTAGATGATTGTTTATCCAAAGACTCACATTCTACACAGAAAAACCAAATAATCAACTAAATTAAAAGAATAGACTCTCTCTCTTTTATATATATATATATATATATATATATATATATATATATATATATATATATATATATATATATATATATATATATATATATATATATATACACACACACACACATGAAATAAACAGGAACTGTATAGAAGCAAACAAAAATATGAAAGAAAACAATGACATATATAAAATAAGCTAAAAAAAAAAAAATCAATACCATGAAATAAATCATAGAATCAACTAAATTAACCAAAATTATGTATTAAAGGAACAAAAGTGAAAAGGAAAAAATTAAAGGGATAAAAAATGTTCCTTGAATTAAGAAAACAAGCAAAAAAAGTTTACTAGTTGGGAGAGATTATTGTATTCAGTGTGTGTGTCTGCAGAGACATATCATACTAGAACTCAATGAATACTTGAGATATGACCCTGAAATTACATGGGCATATACATATAGCCAATGTACATCAGATGTAATGAACCATTTGAGTAAAGGTCAAAGGTCAAGGTCACAATTACCTAAAAGGTCAAAAATCACATTATCTGTTAGAATTCAAGAACGTAGGATCACAGAATCCTTTCAGATTTTGTACCAAACAATGTGGAATTAAGAATTCTACAATTCTCATAATTGGTGTCATCATCAACAACCAATAGTTTTGAGATCTCTGGAGGTTAAAGGTGACATGTTGCAAAATTAACTTCTGTAACACCATTTGTGTGTGTCAAGCATCGACATATGCTATAACTTAATCCATACTGGATATTTCACAAACTTACGCATATATACATATAATGAAATGATCAATATTGCAAAAGGTCAAGGTCACATGTAGCAGAAAGGTGAAAATCACATTATATAGTGGTGGTGGTGGATAAAGATCGGAAGACAGTGATGACAATAGATGTAGCAATACCCAGTGATAGCAACATCAGAAAGAAAGAACATGAGAAGCTTGAGAAATACCAAGGGCTGAAAGAGGAGTTAGAGAAAATGTGGAGTGTGAAGGCAAGGGCAAGGCAAATTTATTTGTATAGCACATTTCATGTACAGGACAATTCAAGGTGCTTTACATAAAACATAAGAAAATTAAAATAATTAAGATGCATTAAAACAACTGATAATCTAAGTAAATGCTCCAGTGAACAGTAGTGTTTTCAGGCCTAATTTAAATGAACTGACAATTTGAGGAGACCTCAGGTATTCACGTAGTTTGTTCCACAGATAAGGAGCAGAATAACTGAATGATGCTTCACTTTGGTTCCGATTTGGGAACACACAGTAAACCTGTTCCTGATGACCTCAGGGCTCTGGATGCTTCTTAGGGAACCGGCAGGTCTAAGATGTATTCGGTTCCAAGTCCGTTTAGTACTTTATAGACCAGGAGTAAGATGTTGAATTCTATCCTTTGACCCACAGGAAGAACATGTAAGGATTTGAGGACTGGTGTGATGTGGTCCAGTTTCCTGGTACTGGTCAGGACTCTGACAGCAGCATTCTGGATGAGCTGTGTGTATATATATTTATTATCTTCCATAGTGATTAGCATTCGCGATTAGTTACCATTAGCCTCACAAACTACCAGGATGCACAAAACACCTAGAATAGTAGATAAACCTGAATCAGTAGAACTTGTATCCTTGTCCAGCTTTGACCTTATCACTGTTGACTTAATTTAAAGTAGCACCACATTGTTTGTTCCAACTTGATGGTCCAATCAATGATAACAGAGGGAATTATCCAACACCAACTAGACGTCACTGAGGAGTGAAAATAACACCTCTGGCATCTGCTTCCAGTTATCAAAACGAAGGTGACATTGGTCTATAAGTGCCACTGTGTGGATGTAATACACACATGTAAATGACCAGAGGAAACTCCCAGAAAAGCAATGAAGAAATCAAAGTGAAACATTATGATCCAATTAAATATCATGATACTTTGCACCAACGACATAATTGCGTGCACAAAATATTGCAACACTACTGTATTTTCCAGCCTTTATTTTTCTCCAAAAATGACAGTGCACCTTATAATACAGAGCGCTTTATATATGGATTAATTTTGCTTGTGGTCAGTGACTTGGAAGCAGTCACGGCATAGAGTAAAACATACTGTATGCAATGTTTTGTTAAAAGCAGGCAAAGGGACCCTATTGTGGTCAGGTTAAGTGCAGTAATATGTCATTTGTACTTCCGCTGTTCCCATAGCTGTTCAAATCTATCAGACAGGCCAGGAAAACGTACACCTTTAAGTATTTTGTATTCAGTTATTGTGAGAATTCATGGCAAAAACTGTCTCCAATGTAAACCTTTGTTGTTAGATAAAAGGACGATAGAATTCAGAAATTATCCAGAAAGTGCTGATTGTTAGCGTGTCTATGACTTTATTCCGTTTAATTTGGCATTGAGCTAGCCATTTATTCATTTTCATTTCAATGTGTAATGGCATGTAAACTTACTAAAGCAATGAATGCAACAGAGACATATTCTGCATGTTTACAGTTTTACAGCGAGTTGAGTCAAGTGTAGAACCAAGTTCTGGCATCTGGCTTTTCTTGGGAAACTTCTCTATCTGCCAAGCTAAGGGCACTGTATTGTGTTGGATTTGACGTGAACAGTTATTGTGAATATGTTAAGTTGGATTTAGTGGAATAAGAGTGTGTTTTGTTTAGGGTTAGGTACGGAAAGTCAGTATCGGTATGGAACTGGGGCAGTAGTAACCAGACCAAAATCTAATGTGAATTTCAGTATCACGCATATATGTAGCAGTTGTTTAATTATGCCCTCTGTCCTACGGTTAAACGGAAGTGCGCACATGCAGTGGTGATGTCAAAGGTGAAAAGGGGGAACACGCGGTTACAGTTCACAAGAAGATCCACATTCTTCCATACAGATGTTAAAAGACATTTATATGCAAAGGCTGGAATACCTCTAATTGAATGAAGCACTTTGTGACAGTGTTTTACTAAAGCCTCTGTGAAGGGCTAAGTAGCCTAGTAATACTGAGCTAATAGCACATTAGAAATAACTAAATACCCAGTGTGGAAATGACAGGCCCAAGAGATAAATCTTCAGACCAGCTACTGTGCAGATAATGGACCATGACAGTGAGAGAGTGGGAGTCATTTTAATAACTACAAATAAGCAACTGGTGTATGTGAATTCCTCACCTGGTTATATGAGATGTGGTGCTAGCTTAATAATAAGAGGCTAACAATAATAATACTAATAATAGGTTAACAAGTTGTAACAGAGATATGGTCTCACAGCCATCTGTTAATGTTACAGTTCAATGCAAGTTTATGGTTGTCATTTTTTTTCTTTTTAAAGTACCAATTTAAATACCGCTTAGGAACTGATACCGTTTTGAAATTACCAATTTGGTATCTGTATCAAATGAAACCCTTTCGGTACCCAACCCTAGTTTTGTTACATGTTACAACTCAACAGTGTTGGTAATTACCAAACTGCTGGACATCCTGGATAACGCCAGACACCCTGTGCACCAGAGAAGTGTGTTCAGTAACGGGCTGCTTCTCCCCAAAGCATGGACCAATAGACTTCACAACTCCTTTGTCCCTCAAACAATCAAACGGTTTAACTCCTCACTGGGTGGGGGGAGCAGGAACAATTCTTTCACTAGCTCGTAGTGAGAGAGTGTGTGTGTGTGTGTGTGTGTGTGTGAAGTGCTATACAATACACCTTATATTGTATATTCTGCATGCATGTCTGGGTGTGTATATATGTGTATATATATATATACAGTGAGAGTAAAAAGTATTTGATCCCTTGCTGATTTTGTTGGTTTGCCCACTAATAAAGACATGATCATTCTATACTTTTAATGGTAGATGTATTCTAACATGAAGAGACAGATTATCAAAATGAAAATCCAGAAAATAACTTCAAAGAATTTATTTTAATTCATTTGTTTTTCATTGAGGGAAATAAGTATTTGATCCCTCTATCCGAAAGCACTTAATACTTGGTGGCAAAGCCTTTGTTTGCAAGCACAGCGGTCAAACGCTTGTTGTAGTTAACCACAAGGTGAGCACACATATCAGGGGGAATTTTGGCCCACTCTTCTTTGCAGATCCTCTCTAAATCATTAAGGTTGGTGGGCTGTCACTTGGCAACTTGGACCTTCAGCTCTCTCCATAGATTTTCAATTGGATTGAGGTCCGGAGACTGGCTGGGCCACTCCATGACCTTAATATGGTTCTTCTTGAGCCAGTCCTTTGTTGCCTTTGCTGTATGCTTCGGGTCGTTGTCATGTTGGAAGACCCAGCCACGGCCCATTTTCAGCTTCCTAGCAGAGGGGAGGAGGTTGTCCCTCAGGACTGCTCGGTACATGGCTCCATCCATCTTCCCACTGATGCGGTGAAGTAGCCCTGTGCCTTTGGCAGAGAAACACCCCCAAAACACAATGTTTCCACCACCATGCTTGACGGTGGGCACAGTGTTCCTGGGATCATAGGCAGCATTTTTCTTCCTCCACACATGACGAGTAGAGTTTAGGCCAAATAGTTCAATTTTGGTCTCGTCTGACCACAGAACCTTCTCCCAATCACTTTGTGCATCTTTGAGGTGATCATTGGCATACTTTAGGCGAGCCACCACATGTGCCTTCTTAAGCAGGGGTACCTTTCGGGCACTGCAGGATTTTAATCCATTGCGGCGCAAAGTGTTGCCAATTGTTTTCCTGGTGACTGTGGTCCCAGCTGCCTTGAGGTCATTCACTAACTCCCGCTGTGTGGTTGCAGGCCGATTTCTCACTGTCCTCATGATCATTGCCACCCCACGAGGTGAAATCTTCTGTGGAGCACCAGACCGAGGTCTATTGATGGTCATGTTATACTCCTTAAATTTTCTCACAATTGCACCAATGGTTGTTACTTTAATACCCAGCATCTTGCTAATGTTTTTGTAGCCCATTCCAGATTTGTGCAGGTCAACAATCCTGTCTCTGAGGTCCTGAGAGAGTTCTTTAGTCTTGCCCATGCTGGAGAGTTTGGAATCTGTCTGATTGTCTGATTCTGTGAACAGGTGTCTTTTATACAGGTGATTATTTAGAACAGGTGTCTTCAATTCAGGTAACAAGTTGATTGGGAGTGTGTAACTGGTCTGTGAAAGCCAGAACTCCTAATGCATACTAGAGGATCAAATACTTATTTCCCTCAATGAAATACAAATAAATTCATATATATTCCTTCAAGTTATTTTCTTGATTTTCGTTTTGATATTCTGTCTCTTCATGTTAGAATACATCTACCATTAAAAGTATAGAATGATCATGTCTTTATTAGTGGGCAAACCAACAAAATCAGCAAGGGATCAAATACTTTTTACTCTCACTGTATATATATATATATATATATATATATATATGTGTGTATATAAACGCAATTGTTTTATTGTGCATATATGTATGTATATATTTTTTATTTTCTACATGATTTATTTATTATACTGTATTGTACTGCTGCTGGAACACTAATTTCCCAGAGGAACTTTCCCGAGAGATTAATAAAGTTTATATCCATCTAGTTATTGTGAATACACTCATTCACCTTTGAACAAAAGTGAGTTATTGTGAACATGTATAATAAAGTTGACTGACTTGTCTTGTTTCACTAAGGTAACTTATAGCCCAGTGTGTTTAAAGATATTTTACTGTGACCATTTTCCTATTTGAAGGCAAATGAACAATGTGTGTCTATCTTTGTCTCCTTAGATCAGGTGCATTGGGTGCACTTCCAAGAAGGAAAATAGCAAAATGATTACATTATACCCCAAAAAGCTACGTGCGACCATAATAGAGATAGTAGAGGCAAAAACAAGATAAAATTCAGCCACATGACTAGGCGGGAGTACGTCCTTACTGGGGGTGCAGTGGAAACAATGTAAACAATGTAAACAAGGCAGTGTCACCGCCTCCAGTATGGCCACCGTCCAAGTGGTGACATCACGTGCCTTAGCCCTATTCAAGATTTTTTTTTTTTTTTTTTGCTTAATTTAATTATTTTGCTTAATTCAAACCGTTACTTTTTCTTTAATTACCATATTATCTGGACTCTAAGACCCACTTAAAAGCCTTTCATTTTCTTTAAAAATGTCATTGTGCCTAATAATCCAGTGGCAAACGCCAATCGATTTTCTCCCCTACCATTAACACACCAGTAGTGTGTTAGACTATTTGAGATATTTAACGTCTTTAAGGCGCCTTTGCTCAAGGACATTTCAGCATGTGGTCGGTCAGAGCTGGGATTCAAACCAGCAACCCTTGAGTCATATGACAACCTGTTCTACCACCTGAAGCACAGTTCACCCTCTTCACCCAGTGGGACTGTCTCTGTACGTTTGTCCGTCTTCCTTGATGGTGAACAAATGTACTGATCAGCGGTTTCAAAAGCAGCTCATTCATTGGTTGCTCGGGTGACCTTACCTGACACTGACACATCGCCATGATAACGCCTCACACCGGAGCAGAACCAGGCGTTTGCTGTCGTCAGTCAGAGCGACAAAGTTTCCGGACGGAGATGCAGCTAACGCCAAGATGCGGTCGCTTCCCGTTTCCTCTGCTCCACCTTCATCGCTATGACGACACAAACACATGATTCAGATCAGCGATTTGATCTTTTCTTTTCTGTCAGTCTTGGCCAATGACCCATGCAGGCCTAAGCCAATATTTGGAGCAGAGACAGATTTTTTTTCTGTCAAATGAAAATAAATGACAGAAAACCTTCTTTAATTACAATTAGAAAATAAAACTAAATAGTGACAGTTAAACTAATAAATATGAACACACCGACAATGGTTTTACCGTTTGTTTTTTTTTCCCCCCATCCTTTTCTGTTACTTCCCCCTTTTTCTCTTCTTTTTATACTCCTTTTTGTGCACCCCCTTCTCGTTTTTCATTTGATTGATTGATTCTTTATTCATCCCCTCAGGGAAAGTAGGTTGTCAAATAGCTCACCACTTTCAAATACACACACAGCACGTACATACAATAAATGTGTATAAATAAGTAAGTAAACCAATCTGTTATTGGAAAAAGTGAGTTAGGCTCCATTAGGCTCATACTGCTACTAGAAAACCACTGAAATATCGGCCCCATATATTGTTCTTTCACTAGTTCAGATACCTGTCCTGTTTCTCCTCAAATCTTTTCAGTTCTTCTTACCCATCCGTCGGTGCGTTCTTGGGCTTCTTCTCTGCTTTGCTGCAGTCAAACACAAACGTTTCTCTAAGAAACAAAGAAGTTCAAAAGTTTAGGATATAATTTTTCAATACAAGATCATTAATTATCTATGACAGACAAGAAAAAAAGACAAAAGAATAAAAAATACTAGGTTTGTCAAAATTAATACATTAACTCAGATTAATCCACCATCATGATTAATCTGAATACAACTTTTAAGGGGACATATTTATACATTTTTTTTATATCTTTACAACACAAATATGTTGTCTCTGTGTGAGGAGACCCTCAAATTATGAACAAAAAACATCCACTCTCCTTTTCTCCTGATCCATTTGTTGTTTGTTTTCTGTGCTTCATACATCACATACATAGGTTGATTTGAATATCCCTCTGCTGCCATTGTTCTCCTTCCCTGGTGCATGGCACTGCTCCAACACACCTGATTAAAATAATCAGCTCGTTATCAAGCTGTGCTGAAGCCTGATAATGATCCATTGCTTTGAATCAGGCGTGTTGAAGCAGGGTCGCATAGAAAACATGCAGGACAATGAACCCTGAGGACCAGGATTGAAGACCTCTGGTGTACATCATGACAAACCCTGCACCCCTTATACACATTTTATCTGATATTCCCCATCTCTAATCATTGGTGACTGTGACCATTCACCAAAATTTAATGGGATCTATTCTGGACCACCTTATACTTGTTTTTTTGAAAATTTCATAGAAATTGGTCCAGTAGTTTTTGTGTGAAGCTGCTGAGAGACAGACAGAACCAAAAAATAGCTCTCTCTCCCCTTCAGGGAGTGGGGTAATTAGGGATGCACCGGTATGATCTTTGGTATCAGAATCTGCAAAAAAAATAGGAAAATAATCTATGGTTGTATTCTACATTGTATAAGCTTTCAGTTGATACCAAATATGTTCCCAATTGAACCGTATTTAACGTATCCAGACACCAGAGGTGTATCTACCCTTTCTATATCTATGGGGAAAAGTGCAGCTACTGGTGTGGAAAAAAATACTCTGGTAAAAGTAGAAGTACTGATTCAACTCCTTCACTGAAGTAAAAAAAAAAAAAAATACAACTTCTCAATTACAACTAGAAAAGCACTCTGAGAGCGCAGACCTCCGCCAAAGTAGACCCCCCCCACCCCCACCCCACCCACACCCCGATCACCCCCAAAATGAAATCAGTTCTTCCTGTTCACATTTCCAAACATATCTTGAAAATTTCATCAAAATAAGTCCATAAGTTTTCGAGTTATCTTGAACAAAGACAAACAGACAAATGCTGGCAAAAACATAGGTAACCTCCTTGGTGGAGGTAATACATTTAAAAACTAAAACTGCATTCATTGCTTTATATTTTTTGCTATGGATAAAATACTTATTTAATTACGGAAAAACCATAAAAGGTTCCAAAGTGTCCAAAAATAAAAGTGAATTAATGTGTAGAAAATGTGTTTGATCAGGTCACATTTACTCAGTTTAGTGGGTATTGGGAGGAAAATTAGGAAACCTGGAAAAAAAAAAGTTACAATTGAGATAAAAAGTCATTATGATGTTTAAAAACAGTCATATAGGATACAAATACATAATTATGACATAAAAAGTCAATTATGACATAGAATGTAATTTTTTTTTTTACTATCTGTTTAGTTTAAAAATGCAATGAGTCTATTCTGAGAATGTAAGGAGTACCGATACAGATATTCATATTATATACTGATGTTTATGTTAAGAAGTAAAAGTTTTTAAAAGTTTCCAGAACAATAAATACTCCAGTGAAGGACAGATACCTAAAAGTTCTACTTAAGTACAGTAGCGAAGTACTTTCACTTAGCTACTTCTCACCTCTGAGCATCATTTCATTAGAATTTCTCCAGTGCATGTATACTCAGACTTCTGGGAAACTCCAGCTAAGTCCTTAACCCTTGTGCGGTCCTTCGGGTCAAAGAGACCCGGTGGTTCACAAATGTACCTTTTTATACGTACTGTAGGATGCCATTGCTTACGACTGAAAACAGTAATATATCCTTGTGGGGTGGGGTGATGAGTCTATGGAACTGAACTTTGGAATCTGGGTTTTTAAGACCCGATTGTAGGACACAGCCAGTGTGCCTTTTACGAAGGACTGCACAAGGGTTAATTGGAGTAAGGCAATAATTAGCATTTCTAAGTGCATGTAAACATACTGACTGTCAGTTGAGTCGGTCATGTTTGCTGTAGGGATTTTTCAGGTCCAGCAGGTGTCAGTATTCAGTGACACAGTATCAGTACTGTTTGGTCATGTGTATCACCAATGGTCAAAGTAGTTGCTTTAAAATTACTATATAAAATGTACCCAGTCAAAAATGTTACACAGATATTTAAGATATTAATGATAATTGTTCTTTTTGCTTAGTACAGTCCAAAACGGTCAACCACATATTCTGACACTGCAGCCACACAAAATGCTTCTGGAAAGATAATGCAAAATGCATTTCTGATAAGTTGTATATGAGATTTGATTTGCATTTTGAACATGTTAGTTTTGTGATTGTTTATTTTAATCAATTAATTCAAGTTATTTTTTTCAGCACCAATTGTACCCCAGCTCCAGTCCACACACATTTCATACATATAACACTAACATTACATTTGGGCAACTGTGGCTCACTTGGTCGAGTGGGTCATCCATTGACTGAAAGGTTGGCGGTTCACATCCCAGCTCTGCCTACCCACATGTCAAAGTGTACTTGGGCAAGACACTGAACCCTAAATTAGTCTCCCAGTAGTAGCCAGAACATTAGAAACCTACTGGTGTATGTTTGATTGTGAATCAACGTAAAGCACTTTGAGCACCAAAGGTGGAAAAGCGTTATACAAGTGCAGCCCATTTACAATTTATGTTAATGACTAAACAGTTTTCCAGTGAACTTTACATCCTAATATTGTTAATATAACTAGTAGAGCTTGAGCTCCATTTCCTGTATGAGAATTTTTTTAAATAGTAAATCTAATTTTTGTGAAAGAATCTGAGATTTTATTTTAGGCCATACTGCCCAACCCTAACTCATAAAGTATTCTTTGTTCATTTGATATTGCTCTATGCAAAATTCCACATGCAAAAAATGTGCTGTATCAAAACCTAATTCATCTATTTTTCACAAGTGTTTTGAATTATATTTACAGTCCCTTGCCCCGTTAGAAAACAAAGCATTAGAAACAAATCATTTGTGGCAAGTTTGATATTATTTAGCAATAAGCTGTTAAAATGTTGCCATTACCTTCACAGTTGCTATTTATTTATGGATAAGGATTTTTAAGTTATTTAATCCCCCCCCCTAATTTCAATTCAATTTTGTTTTAAGAGCCCCAAATCACCAGGTCACCTCACGGGGCTTTACAGAGTTGATTGATGCTATTATGTTGTTGCTTTTCTTTTTCCTCGTGTTCAACTTGTCAATGTGTACACGCCGGCTTACTGTGTCCATGCATTGTATTATTTTTATGAATAAAAAAAGTTTGATCACGTGTACAAAAGCTTCATGACGATGGACGCCTGCTTCCACGACTGAAAAAAATATTCATGTTCAGTCAGAATAATGACAAAAAGACTTCAAATGATGCTCTCGCGACCAATTCAATTGTGTTTATAAAAGCCCTATATACAGAAACACAATAGAATAGACCAGTGGAAACAGCTAGCTTAGCACAAACACCGGCACAATGTTAAGTCAACTTCGACTCTACAGACAAACAGGAACTTGTAACCCTCTAAACAAAACACAAAACTCCCCTAAACAGGTTCCAAACTGTGGGACAGACCCATAAACTCACCTGTCCTGTTTGCTGTCCACGGCCACGAGCCTCTGATCGCAGGCGCAAATGAACCAGCGTGAACAGAACACCACGGCGGGAGCCATGTCTGATGTTTGGATCACATGGACCGGAAACACGTGGGGCTGGTTATATCGCGAGAAATCACGTGGCTGACCGAACGACGCCCCCCCCCCCCCTTCTTTTGGCCGAATGTTTTTTTCATCCTTCTTCATTCAAATAAATTTCAAATAAATATATATATATATATATATATATATATATATATATATATATATATATATATATATATATATATATATATATATATATATATATATAATTTATTTTTTATTTTTCTCCTATAATTTGATTTTAATTTTATAAATTAATCTCAGGCCTAATCATACACATCAACTCTTCTTTTTATTTTTTATTTTTTTACATTTTAACCCTCCAAAGATTAATTTCATTATGATGTCACTCCAATTTTATGCAGAATAATAATAATAATAATAATAATAATAATAATAATAATAATAATAATAATAATAATAATAATAATAATAATAATAATAATAATAATAATAATAATAATAATAATAATATAATTACATTTATTATATTACATTAATTATAACCACTGTTTTTGATCCGCAAGACAGAAATTCTGGAAAAAAAATGATAAAATATAATAATAATAATAATAATAATAATAATAATAATAATAATAATAATAATAATAATAATAATAATAATAATAATAATAATAATAATAATAATAATATTTATTATTATTATTATTATTATTATTATTATTATTATTATTATTATTATTATTATTATTATTATATTTTATTTTTTCAAGAATTTCTGTCTTGTGGATCAAAAACAGTGGTTATAATTAATGTAATATAATAAATGTAATTATATTATTATTATTATTATTATTATTATTATTATTATTATTATTATTATTATTATTATTATTATTATTATTATTATTATTATTATTATTATATTTTATTTTTTCAAGAATTTCTGTCTTGTGGATCAAAAACAGTGGTTATAATTAATTGAACATAGTATGTATTTGGAGCACTTGGGAGACAGATGATAGTCTGAGAATTACCTCCAAGGAGGTTATGTTTTTCCCGGCGTTTATCTGTTTGTCTGTGTTCAAGATAACTCAAAAACTTATGGACGGATTTTGATGACATTTTCAAGATATGTTGGAAATGTGAACAGGAAGAACTTATTTCATTTTGGGGGTGATCGGGGTGCCTTGGCGGAGGTCTGCGCTCTCAGAGTGCTTTTGTAGTTTTCTTTGTTTTTAATGTGTAAATGTTAGATGCCTTCACTGTGTCCACTTTTTGCGCTACATCTGCTGCGTGCGCAGCACGAATATTTACATCGCATAGCGGGTGGGGATTTATGACGATTGATTCAACAGTGGCGGACAATAGGGAGCCAAAGTGACGCGATTTCCGATCGATGGGACCTAAGTGTCATAAATCAATGAACGCGAGTCAATGGAGAGATAAAAGTAATTTTCTGGTCCCGTTTGAAATGTGTTACGGTTTTCACACATGTCTGTGAATTTTAAAGATACATTTTCACATTGAGAAAGCACTCACTTTGGACAGGCATCAAAAGTTACGTTAAGTTTTATGTCAGAGTAAGTAATGGACTACAACGTTCGTCTCACAAATATGACGTCACCACCAAGCTTCACCATCAAACTCTTTGAAAATGGCTGTGACTTTGGCGAGCTTCACCTCCTTCTTTCAGGACGAAGGCAAGAGCATCAAATGTGGAGAAAACCACTTTAAATCGGGGCATGTGGAATGTGGCAGCTACTCCTGGGGAGAGATAGTTGGTCGAGTGAGAGCCAGCATGTGGGACAAGCTCTCATCAGCCGGGAAGCGGTAGAAGGAACATGTGGAATTGGTGTTGTGATTACACCAGGGTACAAAGCACACATGCATTTTCAAATGGAAAATAGAAAAGGTGGTATACGGTTTAGAAAAGTTTGCAGGGAAAGATTCTGCTGTGACGTCAGCTATGCGACGTCTGATATGTAGTCCAAACAGAGTCCAAATAATTACATATTTTTACACGATAATAAATCACAAAACACGTATCAAAGAAACTCCAAATGCACATAATTGGTTATGATTTTAATTGAAGTACAGCAAATGTGTGATTCAGGGCATAAAGTAAAGTGGACCAGAAAATAATTATTTTCTCCTCATCCACTCATGTTACATTTTTTCCGAACTTAGGCCCAGTGGACCGACCGGAAAAGGCGGAGACTTAGGCTCCCTATTGTATGAAAGGAGGATAAAATGTGAAAAAGCCGGACACTTGACAGACGGCCGAACAGGTGGCTCGAAACCCGGACGAATGGTCACCCAACACATAACGCTGACAGATTTGCACCAGACAAACACACAGATTGCTTATTTATACCCTACTGACAGCTGTCACAAATGATGTGAAAATTAATGGAGGTGGGGGAAAACACCGGTGACAGGAAGTAAAGCAGGAAAGGTGAACATGAACCCACATAACAAAATAAAGAGGCCAAAACATCAACAACGACAGAAACGGTAGAATGACATATAAAAACTAGACATAAACATGACACCAGATGCAGGATCTATGACAGTTTGGGATTTTATTAAACACCTTTTGCAACACATGTTTGTCCATCAAACTCTGCAATAAAAAATTGTTCAATAACTAATATTATAATAACCATCAAAGTATAAAATTGATTCACAAATAAAATAAATCCAAATAAAATATGAAAATGTATGCATAAAGAGAAATAAAATCAAAATTGTATTAATTTTGAATGGCTTATGATTTGTACTGTATTGTATTGAATATCTGTTTATTTTGTATTACATATTACCATTATGTATTTGTCCTTTTATTTGTTTATTGTGTAGCTTTTCTCTCATCGTCATTTGTAGTTTGTAATTTTATTAGGTTCGATAGTAAATAAAATAAAATGTATAATAATAATAATAATAATAATAATAATAATAATAATTATTATTATTTATTTTTTTTATTGTATTGATGTTCATTGTATCACTGTCTCAGATATTCTCGTAGGTAGTTTGTAATTTAAAAAAGGGCAATTAAAAAAAGGCGAAAATCAAAACAAAACTTCGGCTGTTTCCACTGTTGCCACGCGACATCAGAGGAAAACACACCCCCTCTGACAAAGTACAGAATTTTATTCCCATTTTTTTGTACTTTGTTGTATGTTATTTTTGTACTGTCTTATTATCAACATTGTTGGTTTTTAATTTTCACTAGGTTATATTTAGAAAAAAATGGCGAAAATCAAAACAACACTTCGGCTTTTTCCGCTGATCACGTGATGCTACTCGTTGCACATCGGGGAACAACACACCCCCTCGGAAAAAGTACAGAATGTACACACAGCTGTCTGCCTGCAGAGAAAACGGCGATTAATTCACAAAACACCCACATTCAATATTCGAAACTCCAATATGTATTCAAACCAATGAATATGATATGTAGTAGATGAAAAATACAGAGTTAAAATCACGGAAATGTGTAAAATTTGTACAAAAAGTCCAACTCATGAGTCCAGATTTTACAGTCCAGTTCATTCATTCAGTCCCTCACTCATTGATATATTTATTTCATTTATATATAATTATCTCTTTTCAGAATATGGATCAGATTTGTGTTTTTAGGACAATAGGTTCCCACACAGGATTGTACCAAACAGGGGGCGTGAACTGAGTCTGCGCGTTACGTAAAAGGTGTTAAACTGGTCTGAGCCATGTCCACGCTGCTGTGAGGATCTCCTGCAGAACTGAGCCAAACAGAACAGGATCGAACCAAGCAGGTGCCACAACCGGAGATTTTTTCAACACAAGGTGACAATTACACCGACACGTGTCGAACTTTCGTGTGTGTATGTATGTATGCATGCATGTGTGTGTGTTTGCACATGTTGTAGACTTTATCTTTTCATCTTCATCCTGTTTCCTGTCAAATAACCCAGTGCGCATCCAGTCTCTTCTAAATCTGTTTATTTTAAAAAGAAAATAGTATTCTCTTGTTTTGACTCCAGTGTTTGACTTTAGTGTCAGTGTCATTTGTTTTGTTTTTCCAGTTTTCTCTACACGCAAACATGGCGGCTTCCCTGCTGAGGATAGGACGGATGGGTTATTGTGTCAAGGTAAAACTCCTAAACATTTGCACTAGGGCGTCATTTATCCGCACTCTCGTTTCACTTATCAACACTCTAGTGTCAGTTATGAACTATGTGGTGTTAATTCTGAATTTCATAGTGTGATTTATGAATAGTTTAGTGATAATTCTGAACACTGTAGTTTCATTTATGAACACTTTAGTGTTTAGTGTCAACGACGAACTCTATAGTATCAATTATGAATTCTGTAGTGTCAGTTATCAACTCTGTTGTGTAAGTCATGAACACTGTAGTGTCATTTATGAAGACTGCATTGTCCCTTCTTAACACTTGAGTGTCTTTCATCAACAGTTTAGTGCAGGGGTCACCAATTGTGGTCCTGCATGTGTTAGATGTTTCCCTTTTTCAGTACAACTGACGGTTATCAGTTTTCTGCAGAGCTTGATGACAGGCTGGTCACTTGAATCAGGTGTGATAGAAGAAAGATAAAACATATAGTCTTGAGGACCACGATTGGTGACCCCCTGATTTATGAACACCATAGTATCATTTATGAACTGTTGAGTGACCAACAGTCGGTTTAATGTTAATCCTGAACATTTTAGTGTCATTTTTCAATCGTTAAGTGATCAACAGTTAGTTTAGTGCTAATTCAGAACATGTTAGTGTTCTGAACTGTTTAATGTAATTTTTCATTCGTTGAGTGACCAACAACCGGCTGTGGCTTAGTTGGTAGAGCGGGTCATCAATTGACTGACAGGTCGGTGGTTCGCATCCCGACTCTGGCCATCTACATTTAAGAAGTATCCTTGGGCAAGACACTGAACCCTAAAATTTGGCTCCCAGTAAGTCTGGCAGAACTTGGTCTTGGTTTGGCTAATGCAAAGTGCTTACAACTACAGCACTACAACATCATTCATGTCCTTCAGATTCTGCTCAGTTTAGTTCAGGTCAGAATGGAGCTTGGTGGAAAAGTAGGGACATTTGCTTCACAAAAAGTACACATTCAAAAACAGTCTTACTGTAAAAGTACCAATAAAGTGCTAAAGTTCTAGAATGAAGCTAAAGTAAACAAGTACACAATGTTCAAAACCATTCAGTTTTTACTGGACCAGGTTTATGTCTTAACCCCCCACCCCCCCTTTGTGTGGAGTTATTTTTAACACTGGAATATAGTGTTGACCTGTGACACCACTGACAGTCCCAGTGAAGACTTGCAGGTCCACTTCATAGACATGAACTGAACCTGCTGTTTTTTCTAGTTTTCCATGGTGATGGTGGTTTGTCTAGGTAACTCACCCACCCCAAAGACAAAGAGGGGTACGACCTGATCAATTTCCATAACATTTTTAGGAAAGGTGTGGCATGGTCCAAAATATATCCCATTAAGATTTTGTTAATGTGACCTTGACCTTTGACCTTCATTGCTCAAAATGTAATGAGTTCGTCCTTGACCCATTATCTATCATTCCTGGAAGTTTAATCAAAATCTGTTCAGAACTTTTTGTTTAATCCTGCTGACAGACAGACAGACAGATAAACAGACTTGAATTTAATACCTCTTTGGGGGAGGTAACGTGTGGAGATAGAGACTTGATTACTATTATTGACGGATAGGAAACATGGCAGGGGCTTCAAAATGATGACCTTTGACTTTCAATGGTTCTCAAAGGTCAAAATCAGGGCTACATGATTTTAAATGGTCAAAAAGAGTGTTGTTAAGCAGGGCTTTCCCCAGAAATTATGCCTCCCCCCTTCGTCACTTTGCCCTTGGTCATGATTCATGTTACCTGGAGTTCTTTATGGAAAAGGTCATGCAGAAATTGGCCTTTTTAAGTGCTTGAAACATTATGTGCTAAAAGGACTTTTGAGAGTTCCCTAGCTTGACAGGAGAAGCAAGGAGGCACTCTGATTAAGGAAAGGAGGCCCTGCGCCTTATGTTAGCATCTTAGGAGAGCCCTGGATAAGTACTCAGTAACTATTGTTGACAAACAGGAAATTACCTGTAGGCTCCAAAATGGCATTGTGACCTTTGACCATGAAAGGTTAAACCCATAGTGTCATGTTTTGAGAGGGAGATGTTCATTAAGAGAAAAAATGTTTGTGAGGGGGCAGGGTTGTTTTGTGCCTGGTTTCTATGGTAATGGTTTTCTGTCTTTGTTGGTTCAGTGTTTGCAGGCAGAGCGTTGGGTTTCGATCGGCAGAACGTCTGCAGGAGCCGCTGCCTTCAGTTCCAAGTCTGGAGGATCCAAGAAGAACACAAAGAAGAACAACTCCAGTAGGTTCACACTAACAATGCTGCTGGTACCAAGGGTCATACATGAACCTCAGGCAGTTCATGCATTAACTGAAACTCAGGTGGAGCATGTATGATCTGAACCTGACTCGTAATAACAACTATTGTTTAATTCTTTGCTAAATTAATATTGAAAGTTTGCAGATACAATAATGGCTAGCTGTGCTAATGCTAGTAGTGACATGGCTAGCTAATTAGGCCAACCACCACTAGCTACCCTTTAAATAATTGTCTTGATTCATTATATGTAGCTGATGGGACCTTTACCGAGGGCTGTGTTACAAAAAATCTATTGTTGATTTCATTTTAATTTTGTGTGACCAATAAATAGTAGATGAGATCAGTTTATTAGAGCTGAACCATTAATATCTGACTTGGTAGAGCTGACATGGAAGCTCCATCCCACAGCACCTGGTGAAGACAGGGGGTGTCTGTCTGACTGGGACACAGAAGTGTGGGTAAGATCCCTCTGTGGGAAGTCCTCCAGCCTTAAAGTGCCACCCCAGTTCAGAGGCACTGTCCACCTAGACTCCGTGTGGCAGACCTTGATCATTCTCAGAATATTAGTTGTACAGAAGTACAGTCAAGTGACATTCAGTCCATTTACATGCACATTGAAGTCAAGCTATTGGCTATACTCTAGCTAATGCTTTTACTGGAGTTTCTGAGAAATCTGAGTTTACATGCATAGTAAGGTAATCAAATTGTTGAGTGAGGCAAGTTCGACTCCCAGACAATAGGTGGCACTACACACCTTTTCATGGTAGTGTTCTTCTGGTTGGTCCCATAGAAGAACAATTGGTAAAGGTGTCGAATTTGAAGCAGATGTAGGAGGACAACAACCCAGAGAAGATATGGACGACAACCATGAAGATATGGACCAAAACCATGTAGCATCCTGGAACATTTGGTACAAACCGTTTCAAACTCTGATTTAGTACAATAATGTACATGTTATCATGGTGACGCTGGTCAGCTCCAGAAGGGGGTGTGTCCAGGCCAGTCAGTAGTCGAGCAAAGCATGGCTATGTATACATGGTGGAGAAGTCATTTAGAACCACATTATCTGACTTGGATAGTCTGACTTCTAAAACTCCAGTTAGGTTCAATTATCGTCCAACTAATGACTGTGACTTTTAAAATATCGACATTAGCTGAACAAAGGCAATAAGTGGAATGTATGTGTGAAGTGTATGTATCAGTATGTTAAACATACTGAATGATAGACTGCTACTGCCCCCCCTCTGGGTTCAGAGCCAATGATTAAACCTGATTCTGTTTGTGTCTGTTAATCATTTCAGAACATATTAATCTGTTTACTCCTGAAATGTCAGATTTATTTCCTTTAATATTAACATTGTAGAAATGTAGAACACACCTGTCCCGGTAAAGGGTATGACTCTTGGAGGTGCTCCAGGAAAGCTTTACCACCAAATACTTGGAGGTAAAGATATTACCTGGTTGGATCAATATTAGTTTTCTTCAGTAGTACAACATGTTTGTCAACATGATGCTTTGGGGAGACTGTGGTTTTATATTTGTGGATGATTCCTGTGTTAAACAGCTGCTGTTGTCTAATAATTGGGTTACAGCTCAAATTTGTACTTTGATTCAGATTCATATATTGATACCAATCAATTAATATTAGACCAAATCATGAATACTCAATTAAAAACCTTATGAATTGAATTGCTTATGGAAAGTAACCGATACCCAGCCCTACTGTTAATCATAAGCGTAAATATCGTACATAATAATATTGGCGTTTACAATTCTAAAAGGTGATGTAGAAAACTTGCAGACACTGATTGGTCAGATGGTTGTCTTTGTGACTCCGCCCCTCTACAAAATACAGCTGTGGAATTTGACAGTAAATATATTGGTACACAAAATCACATGATGGTACCCTATAATGCTACGCTATGGTAGATCCTGTCTTTTGTGGCCAATGAGTGAGTTTATCAACAATTCACTGAGCAGGCAACACAGAAGTAATGTGTCACAATGCTATGATAACAAGATACCGTATAGTCGGTACTACTGCTATGACAGCCAGGGAACGTAAAGTAGGTAGTACCGCTATGAAGACCATGTACCATATTTCAATTACATTTTATTTATAGAGCCCCAAATCACAATAATGTCATCTCACAGGGCTTTACAGCGTTGATTGGAGACAACAATTAATCGCAAAAATAGATGAAGTCCTAAGCATCCCCTGTCCTTAGACCCTCCATCTTGGCAACAAATAACAACTCCAAAACCCAGTGGGAAAGAAGAAATCTTGGGGAGAACCACACTGAAGTAGAGGTCCACTCCCATGGTCGGACAGGCTTTAAATGAACGTCCATTTGTAGGTGAAAGGGAGGGGGAGCAAGTCCATCCATCAGAAGGGTCACTGCAGATCCGGTTGTCTATGGCTCCTTATGCGGATACTACTGAGAGAGAGAGGGAAAACTCAGTGCCTGTACTTCCCCCAGCATTCTAGCTCCTAGGGCAGCTAAGACTGAACTGTGACTTCAGTCTGTTGCTAACTAACCTGACCATAGGCCTTCTTAAACAGGAGCATTTTCAACATAATTTTAAATGTAGAGACTGTGTCAGCCTCTTTAATATTAAATGCAAGCTGATTCCGTAAGACAGTAACCGTGGTAACCAAAGGCTTTTGCTCCTACTGTACTTCAAGTAGACCTACATTCTGAGAATGAAGGGTTCTATTGAGCTTGTACAGTACCAAATCATCTTTAAGATAAGAAAGGCCCATTCCATTAATGGTTTTATATGTAAGGAGGAGGATTTTAAATTTAATTCATGAAGTTGGTACTATTGCTATGATGGCCAGGTGCTGTAAAGTCAGTAATATCCTGTAATGGTAATGCTGTAGGTTTGAGTCAAGCCGGTACTAGTATAAACGTGGCATTAGTATCTGCAGCAACTTTAGGTTTAAACCTCTGTATACAGTTACTTTTACTTTGTACATGTGCAACGCCATTTGCAGGTCAGACCAAACTCACTTCTTGACTTTCCTTCCACAGGTTTTGAGGTTCATCTAACACCACTGTGATTCTGATGTTGCACTGTTAAAATAACTCTGTAATTGTTAAAGTTGTGTTCAGTAAGTTTGTATTTCTTTTTTTTCTTTTAAAGGTGATTTTTGGGTTTATTTCTTTCTTTATTTTAGCTAAGTCAAAGCATTTTTGGAACCTGCACATGATCTCAGATTCCAGGAAAATGGTATCTTTCCTTACTCCTAATGTTTGGGTTTTGTCAAAAGTGTTATTGAAACACACGTATGTTTGAAACAATAATTCATCTTGTCTGTTTACCTTCTCCGAACCAGACAAAACTACACCTAAAACCTACTTCGATATAGAGAAACTTGTCCAGCACAAGACGCTTGACCCTCCCACTACAGTGTCTTCAGCTGTCGCTGCTGCAGCAGCTGAAGCTGCAGCAAAACCAGCCACAGAAGCCACGCCCTCTGTTTCATCTCCACCTGTTGTAGAAGCTAATGCACCTCTTGCTGAGACCATGCCTGAACCAGCTCCAGCAGCTGAAGCACCTCCTGCAGTTGAAGTACCCCCTGTTGTTGAACCTGTGCCAGAACCAGCTGCACCAGAAGCCGTTGTCGATGCTGCAGCTGAAGCTGTAGTTGAAGTTGCCGCTGAAGCCGTTGTCGATGCTGCACCAGTAGTTGAAGCTGCAGCTGAAGCTGTTGTTGAAGCTGCAACTGAAGCTGTTGTCGATGCTGCACCAGTAGTTGAAGCTGCCGCTGAAGCCGTAATTGAAGCTGTTGCGGAAGTTGCACCAGTAGTTGAAGCTGCTGCTGAAGCTATTGTTGAAGTGGTTGTAGAATCTGCACCAGTGGCTGAAACGGTGGCTGTTGCTGAAGGTGTTGTCGAAGCTGTTGCTGAAGCTGCCCCAGTAGTTGAAGCTGCTGCTGAGTCTGTGGTTGAAGTGGCCCCTGTTGAACCTGCTCCCGTAGAAGCTGCTGCTGAGCCTGTGGCTGAAGCAACCCCCGTAGAAGCTGCTGCTGAGCCTGTGGCTGAAGCTGCCCCCGTAGAAGCTGCTGCTGAGCCTGTGGCTGAAGCTGCCCCCGTAGAAGCTGCTGCTGAGCCTGTGGCTGAAGCTGCCCCCATAGAAGCTGCTGCTGAGCCTGTGGCTGAGGCGGCCCCTGTAGAAGCTGCTGCTGAGCCTGTGGCTGAAGCGGCCCCCGTAGAAGCTGCTGCTGAGCCTGTGGCTGAAGCGGCCCCCGTAGAAGCTGCTGCTGAGCCTGTGGCTGAAGCGGCCCCCGTAGAAGCTGCTGCTGAGCCTGTGGCTGAAGCGGCCCCCGTAGAAGCTGCTGCTGAGCCTGTGGCTGAAGCGGCCCCCGTAGAAGTTGAAGTTGCCCCCCCTGCAGAGGAGCTGGTGGATCCTGCTCCAGTCGTGGCTGAAGCTGCAGGAGAGGAACTTCAGATGGACGCCCCGGTGGAGGCCCCTGAGGGTACACCCACCCCCACCCCCCACTCCCCACCCTTCTCTTTCCTCTGTGGACCCTCCAGTCTACCAGCAGTCGTCATCACCTTTTCTTTCAACTGACCGTAGTTGTTTGTGATGAATGTTAATGATAAACTGTAACGCTACGGACATCACAAACACAAACACTCTTTGGTTTGATCGGCTTCTTCCTAGAGCCGCCATAGTCTTGCATTTTTAGCCCATCTCGACGCAACGTTCCTGTTTCAAGTAGCTGTAGTTGGGATTGCTTTTCTCTGTTTTCTGTGCTGTTGGTATTTTCAACCAATCCTAGAAAAAGATTGAGCAGCAATGAATTCATCCTACAGACAGAACTATAAGCTAATGCTAATTGCCCGGCAATACAAAGGATAAACCAAACTAGTTCTACCTATTGTGAGGGTTAGGGACAGAACTGTTAGTGTATATTTGACCTTCTTTAGCTTAACTGTCTTTATTTTAGAGTACCTGAACTGTCTAATAATGGTCAGGGATAACTGAAGGGTGAAACTAGTTTTAGCTACTTGCTAAATTCTAGCAAATGGTTGTGTACAGTAACACTAGTTTGTGGGCTAGCCATCGGAATTAGCATGTGAGCTGATGAAACACCTTAGCTAACATAAGTAAGCTAAGGTAAGAAAGTAGGAAGCTAAGGTAAGCTACATAAGCTAACCATCTGTTATTAATACTACTGCTGATGCACCTGAACACATTGTCGTTTCCTGGGGTCATAGGGTGTTTCCAGTCTTACAACATACACAATTTCCCCAGGCGATCCAGCCAGTGGATCCGACCACAACTTGTGTTTAGGATAGAATACTGCATGTTTTAGATATTTCCATCTTCCGTTACATCTTTATAATTCTTCTGCAGAGTTGATGATGAGCAGATGATTAATTGAGTTGGGTGTGATCGAAGAGAGAAACCTCTAAAACGTATAGGATCTTGGTCGTCAAGGACCAGGATATCCCAACCCTGCATTGGCTTGCCAACATGGAATTCCTCTCCAGATCCAGAAACATCTGAAGGCTTTCTCCACTGCTTCTTGATCTCCCTACTCCTCATTGTTCCTGTGATACCCAGACGACTTCAGGCTTTGTGGAGCAAGAGCCACAAAAGTCCTCTGCTACCAAACTGGAAGGGTTAACATCTTGCTTTCTGGCCCTGTTTACCACATTTGATAACCATATTTGGTCCTATTCCTTTCAGGGGACTCCTCCATACAGGTCTTCCCAGATGCTCTTGGTTGTCTCTTACACCAGTAAGATGTCCATCCTTAAGGTGGTGCTATGACCCACACTTGGCTGATTCCCTGCCTTGATGAAGACACTTGCATGAGTTAACTTGCACAGCTGGCTTCAGCTGCTGATCCCTTTACTGATGGCTTCCACAAATGTTTTCAGCACCAGGGGTAACGCTTATTGCCAAACACTTTTGTGCAGGAGTTCAGAAGGTCCTCCAGGGTTTCTCTGAACACAACTGACAGTTTGTTTCTACTTTCCCCCAGGTGTAGAGTGTTGCTGGGTTTGACAGCATGGCATATACTGCACAGATCAGGAAGCTGATGTGCTGTGATTCAGTCTGCTGGAGCTCTGTCCAGGTGACTTTACAGTCCATGTCAGGCTCCCATTTGGACCAGACCCTCTGCAGTCTCAGACCAGTCACTGTACTCATCATTTCTTCCTCCACTGTGGAACTGACCTCCTCCTGGGTCTGCCCTTTGCACTCCTTGTGCCAAGGTGGCCACTGTGTCTACCAGATCTTTGTGATGCAGTCCTTCCTCTGTCTCCAGCTTGGCAGCCTGGGTCCTTCACTTCATTTTGGTCTTCTTCTTTACTCCTGTCTGGGCGCCCTTTGGGTTTCTTTAGTCTCTGTACATCAGCACCTCCCTTGTCTGTGCCACCTTGAACTCCTCTTCCAAAAACTTCAGGGACAGCTTTGTGGTGTTCCCATAGAGGGTGATGCTGCTGAGCCTTCTTGGAAACTCCAACCATCTTTTGAGACAGGTGCTGACCTTCCTCTCCAGTAGGCTTGGGCAATATATTGATTTTTTTCGATAGCTTCACTTCCTGTACCACAGGAAAAAAATCACACATTTTTGGGGAAAAAATGTGAGATTTATTTTTTTGGCAATATCGCCCAGCCCTATTGTGTTGTATAACACACTCATACTATTTTCTTGTTTCAGTTGAACTTAATTTTATGATTTTCTTTTCTCTAGAAAAGATGCTGACTTGGTAGGTTCACAGAGCATTTTCTAGAAATGGAACGAAGGTAGAATATACATAAAAAAATATAAATATAAATATACATTATAAACTGATCGTTTATAATGTAAACAATGACCTTCTTCTCTTGAAAGAGCAGCTGACGACACTGCTTTGGAAATATACCATGCTGGTATATCCAGGCTTGAAACTTGCCCTGGAGGCTAGATATGTTCACTTCCTGGCAGGTTGGCTGGAAAAAGCAGCGGATTTCATACTGAAACCTGGCATACAGCCAAATCTGGAAAAGTAAAGGGTAAATGGACTGCGCTTATATAGTGCTTTTCCACCTTCATGGTGCTCAAAGCGCTTTACATTAGCCTCACATTCACCCATTCACACACACACTCATACACCAGGGTTCAGTGTCTTGACCAAGGACACTTCGACATGTGGACAGCCAGAGCTGGGACGCGAACCTCCAACCTCTCGGTCATTGGGCGACCCACTCTACCAACTGAACCACAGCCGCCAAGTCCATACAAACAAAAAAGTCCAGATGTACAAAACTGATTGTACATCTGAATCCAAGGACATTTCTTTTTGTTCATCCTAATCAGCTGGAAATGACCACATTTGTTGGTGAACTAGACTCTCCACGCACATATTTGCATATGCAAATTAGTATAAACAGGGTCTGTCAGTGGGATTCAATTTGGGATTTCCCTCTGCATTATTAGATGACTTCAAAGGTGAATGCAAAGCAAAAGACTTTTACAACAAAGTGGAGGACTTTAATGTAAACAAAAAACAGGAGGGACCTAAAGTTATAAATCAGTCAATACATGGACATATGTAAACATGTCCACTTTCACTTCCTAAATAGAAAGAGGTCATATTGTGCATTTTATGCAGCCATGTTTCCCAAAGTGCTTTACACCTCACATTCACCCATTTACATTCATACACCAGTAGATGCTGCTGTCATGCAAGGCACCGCTAGACCTACTGGGACCAATTTAGGATTCAGTATCTTGCCCAAGGACACGTCTACATGTCAACATTTGGAACCAGGATTCAAACCGCCAAACCTTTGGTCGTTGGATGACCCATTGTACCAACTGAGCCACAGTTGACCAACAAGTGGTACCCAGCACAACAAATCCTGCCCCCCTTGCATACATTTTACCTGATTTGCCCCATCTCTAACACTGGTGATGATAGCTTGCACTTTTCAGACATGAAACTGTGATAAACTTCGTAAACTCACCTGTCGGTGATGTTTTGGGGGTAGAAAGAGGACGTGTCAGTGTATCTCTGATGTGCACATCACTTCGAGGAATTAACTTTTTCACATTATTAATAGTTTCTCAGTATCACCTCTCTGTCGCCAAATGTTCCAAAGCACTACAAACATGCCTACGCCAGCTGTGGAGTTGGCACAGAGGACCACACATTTTACTGGTCACTACATCTGAATGTGAGCATGGAAAAGGGCATATGCCATGTTTTTTGGGGGCGTACACACTCTTTTGTACATAGGATTCTTTATTGACGAAGACTTGACTTTTCAATAGCTTCTGAGAGTGTTGGCATCATTGACATTTGATTTGTCCAGTTTGAAATCACCCGCTGCCACTAAATGAGTCTTTCCAGCCCTCAGAGGATCCACCTTTATTCTGGCACTGACTCTACGGTCACGGTCCAGTGGTCCGGGGGTCCACGGGCCTCTGCACTCTGCCTCCACAGAGTTGACAATCATGTTCATGGCCTGGAAAAACAAGGTCACAGAGATAAGCTAAAGCTAAGATACTGGAAACACATGAGGATAAACCCCATTAGTTTAGGAAGTGTTAGGGACAGAACTGTTAGCCTGTCTTTTACTATCTTAATTGTCTTTCTTTTTAAAGTTCAGCTTTCACAAAAAGGTGGAGGATGAAACTCGCTGAGCTAATGCTTAGTGAATGGAAACACAAGAGGATGAACCCCAATAGTTGTAAATAGTGTTAGGAACAGAACTCTTTGTGTATAGTTTACTTTTAGCTTAATTGTCTTTCTTTTAGAGTTCAACCGTTGCACAAAATGAAATGATGAAATTCACTAAGCTAATGCTAAGTAACTGGAAATGCAAGAAAGGATAAACCCCACAAGTTTTAGTAATGTGCAAAATGCTATAGCACACATTTGTGTGCAGTAGTTTGCAGGCTAGCTATGTGAATTGGCATGTAAGCTGATGAAACATCTTGGCTAACATAAGTAAGAATGCTAACCATCTAAGTATTAAATGATAAGGTTGATAGTTAAGCAAAATTTTAGGAAAATCTACAGTTTATGTGATGTAGTAACCTCATTTCATACACTTTAAATGTCATATCTTTAGCTTTTTAAGTATGTGACGCATTAGCTAATGTAGTTAAGTGATGCTAACAAGCTGTGTAAACTTGCTGTAGTCTTATTTCCTCTGGCATAACTTGCGGGGGGGGGGGGGGGGGGGTTCTGGAGGAGGGCTTCATCGCTGCCATTAGTCTGGGTTTGGTTTCTTTATCTTTGAACTTCAGCACAGAAAAGCGGCGACCTTTGACCTTTTTTCCCTCTGTGGTCCTCGTCTTGCATGTGTTCTTTCAGCCTGTTTGGACGTTTCTTTCCATTTGTCACTAATTTCTTCCTGTGCACTAATCGCACTCCTTTCTTTTATGGTGCCACAGTCATCTCTTTCATTCAGTTTTTGTATAAAAAAATTTATATTTATGATCCAAGTTTTTATTTCCAGACTTCTTCGCTCACATGGTGGTCGATCCTCAGTTCTGTTTTATTTTTTTTCTTTTATTGATCTGTTTTGGTCGTTTCCTTTTCATTATTGTTAAAGATAAAGTTAGAGCTGCAGGTGAAGCGGAAAAATGTTTCTTATTATTTGAGCCCAAACTTTTCCTGTCTGTCCTTTTTGTGTATGTCTTGGTTTTTTTTTAAGCTCACAGTAAATGCACCACATATGTTTTACACACACACACACACACACGTAGTATATATTCCACATATATGTGAAGTGTCCTGGTTGACCCTGGTTCTTCTTCGTTTGTGGCTGAAGCATTGGCTCACATGTATTATCCACATATATAATATACATTTTCCACATATATAAAACATGTCCTGGTTAAACCCTGGTTCTTCTTCTGTGGTTGAAGCAGTTGTGGGTTGGACTTCCCTTTATGACATTCTGACTTTTCCAGCTGCAGTCTAAATGTAAATGTGTAGTTTGTAGCATGAGCCCTGTGAGCATCCAGCTGGCCTGGTGCATGATGGGATGTGCTGTTTCTCCTCCTTTAAAGGCATGGATTGAATGTGTATGTCTGTGTGTCTGTGTTTAAAGGTAGTAACTTCATGTTTGTGTGTCTCTTTCCTCTCAGGACAAATGGATCCCATTCAGAAGCTTTTCTTAGACTCCATACGCGAATATTCCTCCAAAAGCAGGTACGCATTTATGAAATAATAAAATGTCCTTTTGTACCAAAGCTCTTCATGTCTGCTGGTGCTCGTTGGAAGTATGTAAGATGAATAGTTTAAAAAAATCTATCCAAAATTTGATATATTGACCTAGATGAGGGGTGCTCAAACCTGGTCCTCGAGAGCTACTATCCTGCATGTTTTAGGTGTATCCCCCTTCCAACACATTTGATTTAAATGATAAACCGCTTTACAGAAGACTGATAATGACCGTCAGGTGTGTTGGAAGAGGGATACATCCAAACCATCGTAGCCAGCGAGGACCAGGATTGAAATTCAAATTTGTCCTTCAAGATTCTGATGTCAATGGAAATTCCTAATTTACCCAATCTCTGACGATTGGGCAAACAGTTTTTGGCGACCTTGACTTTCATTCACCAAAATTTAATGGGATCTATTCTAGATCCCCTTGCATCTTTCCTGAAAATTTCATGGAAATTGATCCAGTGGTTTTTATGTAAAGTTGCAGGCTCCTTTTTGGATTCTCAAGGAACTATCAATTAAAGCAAGACCAGAATAAACACTATAATAATAATAATAATAATAATAATAATAATATAATTGTCTTTATTTTTTATCAGTTTCTTGCCAATTTGTTTTCCTTCTATTGAATATTTTGTACATTTGATTATTTAATTAATATTGTGCAGATTTAATTCAATATATTATGTTTTTGTCAGGGTCCTGTTTATTTAATTTTTTTAAATAAATGTTTTCACTTATTTTGACAATTTTCTTGATTTGTTTGTTTGCCTTATTGTGTTTGATTCATTTTGTTTGTCACCAACTTTATGCAAAATTTGCATAAATTTTTTATTAAAGATGCAAGGTTATCCAGAATAAATCCCATTTAATTTTGGTGAATGTAGGTCACAATAAAGATCCAAATAGAATTTAGGATAACTTTTGAACTATTAATCTTACAGACTTCCAGTGAGCACCAAAATGTTCTTTAAATTCTGCATATTGAGTGGCTTAGATTTTGACCTATTGTTGACCGAAGAGAGATCACCGAGTCAATACTGTATTTTCTGCAATATGAGGCACACTGGATTATAAGGTGCACCGCCAATGAATGGTTTTTAGATTTATTTTCTTATATAAGGCACACTTGACTATAAATGGCATTAAGTGAAACAAACTGGTCAGGTAAGTCAGTCACTCGAACTTTAATGAACACGTTCACAATAACTCACCTTTTGATCAAATGTTAATGAGTGTATTCACAGTAACTGCCACCTTGTTGATTTGTAACATGTAAAATCCAACACAATACACTGACTTTTTCATTTTGGTCTTCATACACATATTATGGTATGTACAATATTCTGGTCCTGAGTGTGTGTAGCCGTTAGCTCGGCAGATATATAACAGTTTCCCCAATCAAAAGCCAGACGCCAGAACTTCGTTCCACTTGACTTGACTCACATTAAAACTGCAAACATACAGAATGTCTGTTACATTCATTGTTTTAGCAATTTACATGCCATTATTTCTGTATTTTAGAAGAGTTTTTCAATATGTTTGGGATTTTTCATTTCTTTTGTGTTTATTTTTTGTGAATTTTAGTGGATTTTGTCATTTTTTATATATGTCTTTCTCTGTATTTTTTTGTATTTGTAGTTAAAAAATGAAGAGTTGGCCAACATAAAGTGTTCTGACACTTTTCTTTTCACTGAAGTACTTCCAGATTCAAATGCTACATGAATGTGAAGCATATGTTAGTGGGAGACTTTGCTAGCACTAGGCTAATGTGTTGCCCATGTTATGATAAACGGGTTAACTGCATATTTATTCCTTTCTTTTTTGTGTCTCTTTGTTCATGAAAAATGAAACTCAATTAATGTAGATTAAAAATGAATATTTAATCATGATTAATCTAAATGATTCCAAATCAACCCTGTGATTAATCCGATTAAAATGTTTAATCCTTTGACAGAACTGCTGTGCTGATAAAGCAGTGTACATGTCTGTTTGGGTTTGACATTAAACTCCAGGACATTGTTTTCTTTTGTTTGTTTCAGTGCTTTAGTCGGTTAGTTTGTTTCAATGGTTCAGTTTGTTTGTTTTATTTTATTGCAGTGCCAGTGGAGGTTTAGTCGATGCTGGTCCAGAATATGAGAAAGCTTTGGCCGAAGAGGTGGCAAAGCTGCAGAGACTCTACGGAGGAGGAGACATGACATCTTTCCCACAGTTCACATTTACAGGTAAAGGTTAATCGCATTTATGGGTGAAAGTTCTTGACATTTACTGGTAAAATTTACATTTACAGGAAGAGTTGACATTTACAAGTCAACGGTTCACATTTAAGGGAACAAAATTCACATTTATAATAATAATAATAATGGATTAGATTTCTATAGCACTTTTCAAGGCACTCAAAGCACTTTACATTAGTGATCCATTATTCATTCACTCTCACATGCTCCCTCTGGTGGTGGTAAACTCCATATGAAGCCTTTGGCAGACTGACAGAAGTGTGGCTGCCATTTCTCGCCTACGGTCCCTCTGACCACCACCAAACATTCATACACGTCGGTGGCACTGGAGGCAAGTAGGGTGAAGTGTCTTGTCCAAGGACACAATGGACTAACTAGGACAGAGCAGGAATCGAACTGCCAACCCTTCAGTTAATGGACAACCCACTCTACCAACTTAGTCATGGCCACCCCCTACGTATTTATGGGTAAAAACTTCACATTTACGGGGAAAAAGTTCATATTAACAGGAAAAACAGTTGACATTTACAGGTCTTACTGGTGATGGCACTCCTGAGAAGGTGACATCATGGAGCTGCCAGGATCAGACTGGGGTCAGACTGTTTTAATGTTTGTTGTTTTTAAATGGAATGTATGAGAGGGAGAGACTGCTAAGGTTAAAAGTGAAGTACTTTTGGACATTTTGAACTGAGCACTCTCCAACCGTATCCCGAGCTAGCATGCTGATATGAGGTAAGAGCTAACAAGCTACAGTGACACCAGGACTAAGTGACGGAGATGTTGCAGGCAAGGAGGATCAAGTATCAACTCCAGTACCTGGTTAACAGTGGAAGGTTGGCTGTCCCAGTTATATTTTTCGTAAATGTGGCTAAATGGGCGGCTGTGGCTCGGTTGGTAGAGTGGATCATCCAATGCCCAAGAGATTGGCGGTTCGCGTTCCGGTTCTGGCTGTCCACACGTTGGAAGTGTCCTTAGGCAAGACACTGAACCCTGACTTAGGCCCCCAGTAGGACTGACAGAACCTTAGAAAACTACTGGTGTGTGAATGGGTAAAGCGCTTTGAACACCATGAAGGTGGAAATGCACTCTATAAGTGCAGAACATTCTTCAGCTCTATGCACACATCTCCATAGACAGAGGACTGCTACATACTGCGCTTTTGTGTGACATGGCTGGAGGAGAGGACACCTGACCAGGTCATAACCAGAGGTTAACCAAAAATATTGTGTCATTGACAGACACATATTTTTTTTTAAGATAACGGAAGATTCTGAAAGCTGTTTGTTTGCATTTTGACAGTTAAAATTCTGATGATGATCTCGCAAAGAAAGTTTTGGGGGGGGCACATGTGAGTTACATTCAGTTGGTCAGGGCAGACCACTGCTCACAGAAGTGAAGGGACGGGGGGGGTTGATCTGTGTTTGTAGAGTCTGCGCTCTCTGACTGCTTTTCTAGTTAGAACTGTAATTCTATTGTAATTCATTAAAGACGTGATATAAATGCTAAAAAAATTTCATATCTTCGTCATACTAAGAATTTTTTATGTTGAGTCTCTTACCTTAAATTCTCAAATAAAATGGGATTTTGTTTAATAAATTGTCCTGGAGTTATTTTGTGTTTTTACTTAGCCGTTTCCAAGAGAATAAATGTGCTGATTTGACAACTAATGTTGTGTAACGCTGAATTTGCATAAATTTCAGCTCCAAATCGGTAACATTTTAAAAGTTGCAGTGGAAAAAAAATACACTGAACACCATTTAAATTTTTTTTCATGACAAAGTTGACAACTATAGAAATCTATGGTAAAAATTTGAAGGATATGATAAATTGCACGCATGGTGAACCAAGGCCTTCAATTTTTCTGGAAAAATGAACTAAAGGAAATGTCTTTTTGATTTCTACCAAAATACAAACAAAATGAAAGTGGAATGTCAAAGAGAGGTATCTGAAATAGCTTCAAAGCTTCAACTCCTTAAACATCATGATCTGTGGCAGTTTATCACCATTTGTGATGTTTGATTTCTAGAGCCATATTAGGCGTGTTTCCACTGTCAGAACTTCCGAGAATTTTTTTTTTTTGGGGGGGGGGGGGTTTGGACCATGAGTTAACTGGTCCTCTCAGGTGTTGTCTCCATACAGAATGGCCCTGTAAGAAACTTGCAATGACATCATCATATTGCATCAGTTGCTATGGTAACATCGCTAAATAAAAGCACCAAAGCAACAGCAGAGTACGAAATCGCAAACCAAGACTTGGACATGGACACTCTTCTTGTCCATTCTATCTTCTTTTCGCTTTGTCGCCTGGTCAACTTCTCCCAGCACTTCCCAACTCTTGTGTTGTTTGTCGTGATCTGATGATGTCATTTGCAAAATCTAATCTGCCCAGCGACTCTACTGGGCCGCCCTTGAGCAAGAACTCTGTCAGTTCCTGTAAAATTTCCGGAAGGCACCCCTGTCAGAACGGCCCAGTCAGTGGAAACTCGCATACTGTGAAGTTCCTGTAAAATGGCCCAGAAGTTCTGATGGTGGAAACACCTATTGTGGAAAAACCATGGGAGATAGAGCTCATCGGAGCATAGATTCTGGTTCTGGGGGAAAAGTTATCCAGGGAGACCAAAAATAATATGTAGGTCAAGTGATAGAGGAGCAGTGGAAGCTCAAAGTTGGACAAAATGCAACTTTATCAAAATAATACAAAATAAATAAATACCCCAAATTTTGGAATTAAGAATATGGTTCTAAAACTTAGTATTATTTCAGAAGTTCATAAGAGGAACATATGTGAATATTTTGAGAGGGTCATCTAGGAGGGTCTGGATGCTTTGACACAGGATGACCCATATGTATTTATGTCTCCTTCCTCATACTCCTCCTTGCAGTACATTTTACTTAATTTTGCTGTACTTATGTTTTATTGTTGTTTTTATTGTCTCCTAGGTTTTTAAACGGTTCTTATTGGGTTCTTAGAGAAGTTTTTATGCACTTTTCAAAAAAAACATTCACTTACAGGTAAGAGTTGATGGGTATAGGGTTCGCATTAAAGGGAATGTGGTTCAAATTAGTAGGTATAGAGTTTGGATTCGTGGGTGTAGGGTTCACATTAGAGGATTCTGAGAACGAAGGGTTCTATTGGGTTGGTACGGAACCAGATCATCTTTAAGATAAGAGGGGCCCATACCATTAATGGCTTTATATGTAAGGAGGAGGATTTTAAATGTAATTCTAGACTCAACTGGTAGCCAGTGAAGGGTTTGGAGCACAGGGGTGATGTGTTCTCTTCTATTTGATCCTGTTAATAATCTTGCTGCTGCATTTTGAACCAGTTGAAGCTTTTTAGGGAATATTTAGGACACGCTACAAGTAAGGAGTTACAATAATCTAATCGTGATGTAACAAATGCATGAATTAATTTTTCTGCAGTAGTTTTAGACAGAATATTCCTAATTTTGGCTAATGTTGCACAGGTGAAAGAAGGCTGTTCTGCATGTTTGGTTAATGTGCATTTTGAATGAAAGATCTGGATCAAATAAAACTCCTACATTTTTAACTGTGGCACTGGGTGTTACACTTAAGTTGTCCAGAGTAACTATCTGGTCAGTTAGGGAGTCTCGCGCATTTTTAGGACCAATTATAACGACTTCAGTTTTTTCAGGGTTCAATAAAAGATAATTGGCATTTGATTGTGTTTTTGAAAAGCCCTGTGAGATGACTTTGTTGTGATTTAGGGCTTTATAAATAAAATTGAATTGAAATTGAATTGAATTAGAGGATATAGGATTCACATTGATCTATGGTTAAAGAGTTCACATTGACTTTCTTAATCCTTTTCTTTTTTACTGATTTAAATTTTTTTTTTTTTATTCCAGACCCCAAGTTTGAAGAGGTTTCCCAGAAGTGAACGTCAACCCTTTGACCTTTGACCTTTTCTGCTGTGGCTTCATCCCTGTACATCTCTGCTTCCTGTTGCTGCTACGGCCTTTGACCTCTAGAGCTTTTCTTTTAGCTGTAAATGATGCTGAAGCTGAAGCTTTAGTTATAGATGTAGGTTTTTATGTAGCTGTGAAATAAAAGCTGAATGTGGAGAAACGGATCAAAAAATAAATAAAACTCTGGGTCAAATGTATGTGTCATTGGTGTCAGCATAAATGAACAGTGAAAGTTAACCACATTTTATACATTGACAAATTACAGATTATTTACGACAATAGTAATTTAACTCCTGATGTGTCAAGTGACGCTGGCACATTCTGAATGGTTTAGTTTAAATATACAGAAAAATTCAACTGGTTTTTATATTATAACCTTTCTTTTAACCAGGATAAAGTTAAATTATTTAAAAAATGGTTTGTGTACATAACAAACATCATTTATTGGGTTAAAAAATTAACATTTAGACTTGTATGTACTTGATAGATTGAGTTCATTTTAATGTTTTGTTTTTTGCCCTATTTTGATTTTGCTTTTTGTATGTTCAAAGTAAATAAAAATACATAAATAAATAATCCAATTATTACTTGGTATGTATTATCAGGGCTTACCTTGATTTTACAAAAATCATGTGATCCAATTTTTATGGAGAATTTGGGGAAAAAAGCGGCTTTTGCACCAAAAACAGTTTTACATTACAGACACGGCATTTAAAGGCTTAACTGGCTGGTATTCCTCTCAGAAATGACCATATTTGGCACACCTGTGGAATAATGTAAAATAAAGAAATAAAATGCATCCACTTTTGTGTTTTTATTTAGAGTTTAAGTTAAAACAGAAAAAACTAAGAGTGCAAAACAAACTGACATTCCATATGTGATCCAGTTTTATGGTGATTTTGTGAAAACTTTTTTTATTTTTTGCATTTAAAAAATGATTTCACATTACACACAATGTAAAGGGTCAAAAAAGTTACATTTAGACGTATACATACTTGAAAATAGATTTAGTTCTTTTGAATGGTATTTGGCCTTGTTTGAAATAAATAAACAAGTAGCGAACTATAACTAGATGATTATGTGGTATGTATTATTAGGGCTGACCTTGATATACAAAAATCATGTGATCCGATTTTTATGGAGGACTTCGAATAAATAAATACATTTTGGGTGTGCCCCCCCCCCCCCCCAACCATCATTTTTTACATTATAAACATGACCTCTAAAGGGTTCAAATGTGACAATTGTTGAGTACTTAATATTTGCATCTATAGCTCAAGTTGAATGAAATGTAAATTAGTTCAAAACAAACTGACATTATTGCATAAATAGGCTTTTTCACACTCTTTGTGTTTTTCATTGGGAAGGAAATCGAAGGGTTAAAAATAAGTACATAAAAGTGGAGGGCAGCGCCCGTGGTTCGAACCCCTGAACCCGTGGATCCACTGAGGTTTGATCATTTGACGATATGAGGAAGTAACCACTGAGCTAAACCTCCACCAGGACCTGTACGCAGAAAAATGCTTTTAAAGACTGGACCGTAAACGTACCATCACACCTGAGACCCTGAATGTACCATCATACAGGTACAATTCTGACGGGAGTAATTATAATAATGAAGATACTAAAAAAAACCAAAAAACTTCCCAAACATTTAAACCTAATCTGTTAAAAACTCTTATTTATCTTCGCCTGTAGGTGGCGATAAACACAAGAGTTGTAACAGATTCCATTACGTTTCCTTTACACAAAATACACAAAAATACACTAAAAAGCACAAAAGATGCAAAGAAAAAAATATACAAAACATGCTAAAATCCATTAAAATTCACCCCAATATAGGATAAATAAACAAAAAAGCAACGAAAAATCGGACACATATTCAAAAACTCTTCTAGAATACAGAAAAAAACACCAACATTTTTAAAAATAAAATATTCCAAACAAATGCGAAATTCTGAATATATAGCTATGTAATTAACATGTTTATTCAACACCTTCAACAGTTTAAATAAAACAACTGTAAACAACTGTTTCATTGAATTTACGTTCAAATGTTTGATTAGATTAAACATCTTTAGAAACATTCTTCTTCTTCTTCTTCTTCTTCATCTTCTTCTTCTTCCGGGAGGAGGGTGTGTTGGGGAGAGGGAGAGAGATAGTGTGCGCTCCGGCTCCGATGCGGGCCGGAGTTGGTGCTCCCGCCCCGATTCCATCCGCGGCCCGGCGCAAGGCACCCCCTGGAGCTATAACGCGCAACGCTAAGGTGTGTGAGCAACAGGTGGAGGAAATGCATGTGGGTGAAAACACTGAGGTGAGGAGAGAAGGTGTGTGTGTGTGTATGTGTGTGTGTGTGTGTGTGTGTGTGTGTGTGTGGGGGGGGGGGGGGGGGGGGGGGGGGGGGGGGGGGGGGGACAAGGGTGTAGGAGATAGGTGGTGTGGGTGAAGGGACCAGCAGAATAGAGGGAGCAGGTGGGATAGAGGGAGAGAAGGGTGAGTTAACTGGGAGTGTAGGTGACACAGGGGTGATATGTGAGACTGAGAAAATGACTGAAGGTGTGTGTGAGTCAGGTGAGGCTGGAGGAGTGAGTGAGAGTGTGTGTGAGGCTGGAGGAGTGAGTGAGAGTGTATGTACGACAGGCGTTGTAGAGGAGAGTGTGAGGGAGAGAGCAGGGGCAGTGAGTGTAGGTACAACTCTTGAGGCTGCAGTGCTGGAGGGAAGCTGAGAGGTTGTGCCGGTAAAGCAACGGAGAAGCAAGAGAAAAAAATATAAGTATAGAATTGGGAAATAAAGCTGGGAGGATGAAGGAGGCAGTAGTTGAATCCAGTGATTCTGATGGAGAACTCTCTGACAGCAGTGACCTGTCATTATCCCAGGTCACTGCTAGTCAAAAAAACACATATTCAGAGAAAATGATCAAAAACCTTTTAGAACAAACAAAAGGAGTAAAAAGATTAAACATGGCACTACATTTCCCAAACATATTAGGTTTTTATCATTCAGCCAGACACATAATAAAACACAAAGCAACATCAGAACTCACCACACAAGAAATATACAGGTTAAACAAACATCTAGTCAACGTGAGAAAACAACTTAAGTTTTTATGATGTTGCATTTATTTTTAGTTTTTTGTGTTTTTATATTTCTTATATTATTAACCATGTCATGTTTTAAAATAGGAACTTTGAATGTGAACGGTGCCAGAGAGGCAAGAAAGAGGGCACTGGTCTTTGAGGCAGCGAGGGCAAAGCGGATCGACGTGCTGTTTTTACAAGAAGTCCACGGAGATGAAAAGGTGGAGGCAGACTGGAGGAAGGAGTGGGAGGGACAGGTGGTCCTGAGCCACAACACCTCCCTCAGTGGAGGAGTGGTCCTCCTGTTCTCCAGGACCTTCACTCCTTCCTCTCTGGAGGTCAAACATGTTGTCCAGGGGAGGTGCGTTTTAGCCAAGGCACAGTTCCAGCAGCACACCCTGGTTTTTATCAACATCTATGCACCGACAAATGGCGCAGAGAGGAAGAGCTTCTTACAAAAAGTGAAGACAAGGTTGGACTGCTGTGGTCCAGAGGAGGTTTTATTCTTGGGTGGAGATTTTAACTGCACGGAAAATGAACTTTTAGATCGCAACCATGCAGAGCCTCATCCTGCCTCCCAGCACACGCTGAAGCAGCTGGTCGCTTCTCATGGTCTGGTGCAGGGGTCTGCAACCCTGGTCCTAGAGAGCCGCTATCCTGCATGTTTTAGATGTTTCCCTCTTCCAGCACACCTGACAGACATTATCAGTCTTCCACACAGCTTGATGATAGGCTGATCATCTGAATCAGGTGTGTTGGAAGAGGGAAACATCTAAAACATGCAGGATTGTGGCTCTCTAGGACCAAGGTTGCAGACCCCTGGTCTGGTGGATGTATGGAGAAAGATGCATGCAGACTATAGACAGTATACATGGTCCCACCTAAAAGAAAACTACATGTCTTTAGCTAGGTTAGACCGTTTTTATTGTTTTAAGTATCATTTTAATGTTTTTAAAGAATGTAAAGTATTGCCAGTTGGTTTTACTGATCATTCTTTAGTTTTTATGAAAAATATTTTACCCAAGAGCGCATACTGGCATTTTAATTCAGTTGTAACTTTTGATAAAGGTTTTAGAGAGGCTTTTAAGTTTTTTTGGAGTACTTTTAGACAGAGGAAAAATGATTTTACATGTCTTAGGCAGTGGTGTGACCATGGAAAAACTGAAATAAAAGTTTAATGTCAGCAGTATACTGTCAATGTCACCCGTGATACTTGTCGATCTATTAGTGACCTGGAAACTGAAATAGTGGAGTTAGAAGCCATCACTAATTCCACAGGAAACAGAGGGTATATTGAAACACTCAAGTCTAAAAGAATGGCCTTGGCCGACCTGCTGGACACCAAGGTACAGGGTGCACTGGTCAGGTCCCGGATACAGAATATCACAGAGATGGATGCTCCCTCTAGTTTCTTCTTCGGCCTGGAGAGGAAACTGGGGCAACGGAAAACCATCCACATGCTGTTATCGGACACAGGGCAGGAACTCAGCGAGGCGGTCGAAATAAGACGAAGAGTAGTGGAGGGCACTTCTCTGACTTGTGGTTCCATTAAAGTAAAGGAATCTAAAAGAATCACAGTTTCTGTCAAGTTGCTATCCTCCGTGTCATGTTTTTCACAGGAGGTGCTGATTGACTCCGGAGCAGACACTAACCTTATGTCAGAAGGGATGGTTCAGCAGCTCCAGTTAACCCCGATTCACCTCTCCACACCATTGGAGGCGGTGGCCTTGGATGGGACACAATTATGGAGGATAACACACCATACACCTTTTATTTCCATGGAATTTCCTGACCATCACATGGAAAAGATCAGTTTCCATGTTTACCCAGTATCTACTCAGACCATCATACTTGGACTACCCTGGTTACTTAAACACAACCCACACATTAACTGGCAGACTAAGGAAATTATGTCCTGGGGCACCTCCTGTCAAGACTGCTGTTTTTCTCAATTTTTTGCCATAAAGCAGAACCAGACCAGATCCAGATTGCTATCACAGAGACCACTTCCCCTGAACCAGAGTTCCCGGCGATTGAGAAGGTGCCACCTTGTTACCATGACCTTAAATAGGTCTTCAATAAATTAAGGGCAACTAAGTTACCACCACACCGCCCTTACGACTGTGCTATTAACCTCCGCCCTGGCACTATGCCCCCCAAGGGAAGACTGTATTCCCTCTCCGGCCCAGAAAATAAAGCCATGACCAAGTACATCAATGAATCTGTGGCTGCCGGTCTTATCCATTGATCTTCGTCCCCTGCTGGAGCAGGGTTTTTCTTTGTAGACAAAAAAGATAAGATCTTAAGACCATGTATAGACTATAGGGGGCTTAATGAAATAACAATTCGGGATCGTTATCCACTACCACTCATGTCATCCGCATTTGAGATGCTCCAAGACGCTCATGTCTTTTCTAAGTTGGACCTGCGCAATGCATATCATTTAGTGCACATAAAGAGTGGTGATGAATGGAAAACTGCATTTAACACACCCATTGGCCACTATGAGTACCTGGTGATGCCTTTTGGTCTCACTAACGCACCAGCTGTTTTTCAGGCCCTAGTTAAAGATGTGTTGAGAGAGTTCCTCAATGTTTGTGTTTTCGTCTATCTAGACTACATCCTAGTTTTTTCCCCAGATCTACAGACCCATGTTGAACATGTTCGAGCTGACTTTTGGAAAATTAACTGTTTGTCAAAGCTGAGAAGTGTGAATTTCACCAGACATCTGTGCAGTTCTTGGGTTTCTCCATTTCTGCAGGACAGATCCACATGGACCCAGACAAGGACAAGGCCATCCAAGAGTGGCCCCAACCTAACTCTTGTAGAGAAGTAAAAAGATTTCTTGGCTTTGCTAACTTTTACAGGAAGTTCATCCGAGGATTCAGCAAAGTGGCCAGTCCCCTACACGCCCTGACCTCACAAAAGGCACCCTTCAGATGGAGTCCTGAGGCAGAGAAGTCCTTCAACAGACTCAAACAATTATTCACCTCAGCTCCGGTACTCAAATTCCCTGATCCCACACTATAATTCATTGTTGAGGTGGATGTCTCTGACTCTGGCATTGGAGCTGTTCTGTCCCAGAGATCCCCTGAGACCGGTAAGATGCACCCTTGTGCGTTTTTGTCCAAGAAGCTATCTTGTTCTGAGAAGAATTATGATGTAGGTAATCGTGAGCTATTAGCAATTAAGATAGCCTTAGAAGAATGGAGGCACTGGTTAGAGGGGACAAAACAGCCTTTTCTTGTCTGGACTGACCATAAAAATTTAGAATACCTTAAGACAGCCAAGAGGCTTAATGCTCGCCAAGCAAGATGGAGTCTCTTCTTCACAAGGTTTAACTTCACCCTGTCCTACAGACCTGGATCCAAGAACACCAAACCAGATGCCCTTTCTAGGCTCTTTCCTTCTTCTTTACAGAAGGAGGATCCTGAGTCCATCCTTCCCCCGACCTATATCATCGGAGCCTTCAGATGGAGACTGGAGACGAAGGTCAATGAGGCCAACAAGGACAAGGTGACCCCCTCCATAACTCCTTCAGGATGTTTGTTTGTTCCTCAGGCTTTGAGAGGGGAGGTCATCCAATGGGGTCACGCCTCCAAACTCTACAACCATCCTGGAACTCAGCGCACGATGGCAGTCATTTCCAAGAGATTCTGGTGGCCCCAAATGAGGAAGGACATCCAAGAATACGTGGCAGCTTGCACTACCTGTGCAACATGCAAGGACCCAAGGATCAGACCTGCAGGACTACTTCAACCTCTCAGTGTAACCGTAAGACCCTGGTCTCACATTTCTATTGATCTTGTAACTTGTCTCCCCTCTTCCAAGGGTCAGACCACCATTCTTACCGTAGTGGATTGGTTTTCTAAAATGGTCAGATTCATCACCTTTGTCAAGCTCCCTTCTGCCAAGGAGACTGCTGCTGCCATGTTCAATCAGGTATTTAGAATTTTTGGACTCCCCTGTGACATTGTGTCGGCTCATGGACCCCAGTTCACTGCTTGTTTCTGGAAGGCGTTTTGCCAACTTATTGGGGCTTCTGTAAGCTTGTCTTCAGGCTATCACCCTCAGATTAATGGTCAGACTGAACGGATTAATCAAGAACTTGAAACTATGTTAAGATGTCTGGTTGCCAATAATCCTGCTACCTGGGCCTCCAATATTATGTGGATCGAATATGCTCATAACTCCTTACCCTGTTCTTCATCCGGGTTTTCTCCTTTTCATGTGGTTTTTGGCTTCCCTACCCCTCTTTTCCCTGAGACAGAGAGAGACACGTCTGTGCCATCTGCATTAGCCTGGATTCGGAGGAAGAAGAGGATTTGGACCTGGGCCAGAACGAATCTGCTTCATAACAGGGAACGTATGAAGAGAGCTGCAGATCTTCATCGAGGTACCAACCCAGAATATAAGGTGGGCCAGAGGGTATGGTTGTCCACCAGACATTTGCCCCTGAGGGTGGAAAGCTGTAAGTTAGCCCCGCGTTTTGTTGGTCTATTCCCCATATCTAAAATTATCAATCCTGTGGCTATGCGCCTTCGACTACCCAGATCTATGAGGATTCACCCAACATTTCACACTTCAAATAAAACCAGTTCGGCACAGCACCCTGGTCCTGGTTCCACCAACCACCCCTCCTCCACCCCCTTGGATGATTGATGGTGATCCGGCCTACTCAGTCAAGAGACTTCTTCAGTCCAGACCCCGCGGCTGGGGTTTCCAGTACTTGGTAGACTGGGAAGGATATGGGCCTGAAGAGAGGAGCTGGGTACCGGCCTCATTTATCCTGGATCCTGATCTGATCACAGACTTCCATCGACATCACCCAGAGGCCCCAGAGGCCGGCATTGAGAAGGGGGTACTGTTATGAACGCAGTACTCTGTGTCCTGTAAATGTTTTATTTTTGTGAGTCTTATGTAGTTTCTGTCATTGTGAGTGTCCGGGCTTTTATTTTGTTATGTGGGTTCTTGTCACTCATTCTGACTTTACTTCCTGTCACCTGTGTTGTCCTGCCCCTTGTTAATTTTCCCTCATGTGGAACACCTGTCTGGTTAGTATATATTCCCTCATGTGTCTTCACTCAGTGAGAGTACGTCTGCTATCCCCATGCAACCTACGAGCGTTTTTCTTCTGTTTTTTTGTTACTTGGTTTTTGCTTGCCCCTTGTCTGTCTGTGTTTTGGATGTGTTTTGTGTATGACCTTTGGCCTGGATTTTGGACCTGGACTCTGCCTTGCCCCCCTTGGAATTGACGCTCTCGGCTCTCTGGACAGATCTATTTCTGGCATACGGTAACTGTGTTGTGGATTATTATTCTGTTTATTCTGATTACCTGGTTCTGATCATTGACTGTCTGACCCTGCTTTTTGTCCCAGTGGGTGTTTTACTTAGGGCCATTATCCCCAGACGGAGGTCCTGGAGAGAACAAGTGTTTTCTTTATTATGGATTTTGTCATCAATAAATCCTCTTAAATTTTATCTTGGGTCTGAGTCTGCATTTGGGTTCCATCACATTCCTGTATCGTGACAATAATAATAATAATTGTTTATGAAATAAATAACCCTCTGTGGGTTCTTCACAGAAAAAAGATCCATGGAACATAAACTTCTTCATCTTAACAGGTCCAAGTTCAGCTTAGTTGTTAGAGCAGAATCTCTGACTCAAAATTATTGTGTCAAAATAGTTAATAATAGTTAATTGTTAGAAAGCCCACACAGTTTAATTGTGCTTCAAATGCTGTTGAAGGCACCACTGATGTTACTGTGTGTAGATGCCACAAGGTGAGATAAATAACACAGTACAGTTTGGATAGATGTTAGCATGGTGTACTGTATAAGCTAATGCTGTTTGAAGCTAATCCGATAATATGCTAGCAGTTAGCAATGCTAGCTGTCATCTGTGATTTCTGTGAGGTGATGTGTGTGTTCCATGACCCATGTAATACATCTGAGTGACTCATATAGTCGGTCTTAGTTCATTTATTATTGTATGTATATATTGTTATAGTGAGTGTTACTGTATTATTACAGACTGCAGTGAATAAACCTTCAATGAGGACATCTGTATCTGTGTTCTTTAATCAGAACCACAACCCACACCTTGTCACTCTGAACCAAATCCTGGAGACAACCCCACGCTCTCTGCTTCATTAATAATGAAAATAGTTCATAACGAAGGAACATTTTATTGCAAAAGTCCAACTTTGTTATCAAATACACACAATAAAAAAAAAAAAAAAAAAAAGTCTAAATGGTCTCTGGTGGTGTTCAGGGGGTCGGACCAAATGTGGAGGACGTAGTTTGGGGACCACTGCTTTAAGGTGTTGAATAAACATGTATTTTAGAAGATTTTTTATTATTTTTAATATGTTTTGGATTTTCACATCACTTTTTGTGTTTATTATATTTTTGAGTATTTTGTGGAATATTTGAGACAAACAGTCGACTGACAAAGCGTTTTGATCATGATTAATCTGATGAAATTTTGTAATTTGACAGCACTAATAAAAACTATATATATATTTAAATTAAAAAATAAATAGATAATTGTTTAATTTGTTAATGTATTTGAGTATAATAATAAAAAAAAAATAAAATCAACAAACACAACAAAAGAAGATATGCAGGGGAAGATCCATTTGAGATCTTCCCTCGTCAACAAAAAGATTTGACAAATAATTCAATTATATTTGAAATAAAAGTATAATAAATAACAAATAATTGTTAAATAATGCTAATTACAGTTAGTATCATAACACCTTCCAGTAAACATGACATTAACATCAACAAATGTTAAATTTAAGTTCAAACATAAGCAAGTGATTTAAAAATCAATATTTTAAGAAATAATATTAACAATAATAATAATAATAATAATAATAATAATAATACATGGACTTTAGGAAAGGTTACATTTCGCTATAAAACCATTTTAATGTTAATGTTATTTGGCTTGTTTTTCGTGTCGCACCGGAACTGTTGTTCTCCATCTTTGTTTCCGCTTGGGCCATAACACCAGAACACAACATGGCCACTTCCCTGCTGCGGTTCGGGCGTCTGGGGTCTCTCAAGGTAAACGCTCTATTAAGCTGTTAAATGTGTTTTATTGTCATTCTTATCCTCGTGTTCATCCGAATAAAGGTGTTTGAGTTCAAACCGGGACCCGCAAAGGCTGTACTGAACCGGGCCGGACTGACGGTCATTCCCCCTTAAGAAGGACACACACACTGCACTTCCTTAAATTCAAACTTGTAAAATGGTCCTAATGTACGTACAGATTAAAATCATTATTTAACACACATCAGTGCTCTTTAATGTTAGTGACAGATAAGACGCCATTTTTATTAGTGTACAGTGGAACCGAATGAAACGAACAGGTGGAGACGACCTTAAAGGTTCCGGTGTTTGGGTCAAAGTACTAACAAAGTATTATTCCTGCTGCAGGATGTGCATCATTTGAACTTTTTATTTTTTGAATGTCATAGTCATGATTTACAGCTGCTAGCCTTCTGCCAATGAGGGTCCAGACTACAGTTTGCAATTCATACTGTGGTTCGCCAGGTTACATAAATATGAGAAAAACTGGAAATTATGAGACAAAAAAGTAACAGTTATGAGGTAAATCATAAAAATTAGGATATGAAAAACTCGACTTATGAACTATTAAGTGGTGTTATCAAATGATTACAATTTTTAATCAGATTACTCTCGTAGTTACTTTGGATTAATTTTGATTGATCAAAATTACATACTCATTTTAAATCTAGATTAATTGTCTTTAATTTTGCATGAAGAAACAGACTGAAGAAAGATGATCATATACTGAACCTGTTTGTACAGGCGAGGTGACGCAGTAGCACTAGGGATTCTGGGATTCTATGTTAGTCTGGGATTCTGCGGGCAGAACATATGCTTCACATTAATTGCTATTTAATCTGGAAGTGCTTCAGTAACACTTTACGACTGTTGTGTATGTGGGTTTATAATAGTCAATAATTTAATTTGTTGGAAATATTAATCATAATTTCATGGTTAAGTAGCCTAATATACAATAATATATATAATGGATTAGATTTCTATAGCGCTTTTCAAGGCACCCAAAGCGCTTTACATTATTGATCCATAATTAATTCACTCTCACATGCTCCCTCTGGTGGTGGTAAACTACATATGTAGTCACAGTTGCCCTGGGGCAGACTGACAGAAGCGTAGCTTCCATTTCGCGCCTACGGCCCCTCTGACCACCACCCAACATTCATACTCATTCATACACCAGTGTGAGTGACACTGGAGGCAAGGAGGGTGAAGGACACAATGGACTGACTAGGACAGAGCGGGAATTGAACCGCCAACCCTTCGGTCAATGGACGACCCACTCTTCCAATTGAGCCATATATTCTCACTCTCACATACATATATTCTTACATACATATATTCTCACTCTCACATACATATATTCTCACTCTTACATACATATATTCTCACTCACATACATATATTCTCACTCACATACATATATTCTCACTCTCACATACATATATTCTCACTCTTACATACATATATTCTCACTCACATACATATATTCTCACTCTAACATACATATATTCTCACTCTCACATACATATATTCTCACTCTCACATACATATATTCTCACTCTCACATACATATATTCTCACATTCATATATTCTCACTCTTACATATATTCTCACTCACATACATATATTCTCACTCTCACATTCATATATTCTCACTCTCACATACATATATTCTCACTCTCACATACATATATTCTCACATTCATATATTCTCACTCTTACATACATATATTCTCACTCACATTCATATATTCTCACTCACATACATATATTCTCACTCTCACATTCATATATTCTCACTCTCACATACATATATTCTCACTCTCACATTCATATATTCTCACTCTTACATACATATATTCTCACTCTTACACATATTCTCACTCTTACACATATTCTCACTCTTACATACATATATTCTCACTCACATACATATATTCTCACTCTCACATACATATATTCTCACTCACATACATATATTCTCACTCTCACATTCATATATTCTCACTCTTACATACATATATTCTCACTCTCACATACATATATTCTCACTCTCACATTCATATATTCTCACTCTCACATACATATATTCTCACTCTCACATTCATATATTCTCACTCTTACATACATATATTCTCACTCTTACACATATTCTCACTCTTACATACATATATTCTCACTCACATACATATATTCTCACTCACATACATATATTCTCACTCTTACATACATATATTCTCACTCTCACATACATATATTCTCACTCTCACATACATATATTCTCACTCTTACATACATATATTCTCACTCTCACATACATATATTCTCACTCTTACATACATATATTCTCACTCTCACATACATATATTCTTACATACATATATTCTCACTCTTACACATATTCTCACTCTTACATACATATATTCTCACTCACATACATATATTCTCACTCACATACATATATTCTCACTCTCACATACATATATTCTCACTCTTACATACATATATTCTCACTCTCACATACATATATTCTCACTCTCACATACATATATTCTCACTCTCACATTCATATATTCTCACTCTCACATACATATATTCTCACTCTTACATACATATATTCTCACTCTCACATGCATATATTCTCACTCTCACATACATATATTCTTACATACATATATTCTCACTCTTACATACATATATTCTCACTCTTACATACATATATTCTCACTCACATACATATATTCTCACTCTCACATACATATATTCTCACTCTTACATACATATATTCTCACTCTTACATACATATATTCTCACTCTCACATACATATATTCTCACTCTCACATACATATATTCTCACTCTTACATACATATATTCTCACTCTCACATTCATATATTCTCACTCTTACATACATATATTCTCACTCTCACATACATATATTCTCACTCTCACATTCATATATTCTCACTCTCACATTCATATATTCTCACTCTTACATACATATATTCTCACTCTCACATACATATATTCTCACTCTCACATTCATATATTCTCACTCTCACATACATATATTCTCACTCTCACATTCATATATTCTCACTCTCACATACATATATTCTCACTCTCACATTCATATATTCTCACTCTTACATACATATATTCTCACTCTTACACATATTCTCACTCTTACATACATATATTCTCACTCACATACATATATTCTCACTCACATACATATATTCTCACTCTCACATACATATATTCTCACTCTTACATACATATATTCTCACTCTCACATACATATATTATCACTCTCACATACATATATTCTCACTCTCACATTCATATATTCTCACTCTCACATACATATATTCTCAATCTTACATACATATATTCTCACTCTCACATGCATATATTCTCACTCTCACATACATATATTCTTACATACATATATTCTCACTCTTACATACATATATTCTCACTCACATACATATATTCTCACTCTCACATACATATATTCTCACTCTTACATACATATATTCTCACTCTTACATACATATATTCTCACTCTCACATACATATATTCTCACTCTCACATACATATATTCTCACTCTTACATACATATATTCTCACTCTTACATACATATATTCTCACTCTCACATACATATATTCTCACTCTCACATACATATATTCTCACTCTCACATTCATATATTCTCACTCTTACATACATATATTCTCACTCTCACATACATATATTCTCACTCTCACATTCATATATTCTCACTCTTACATACATATATTCTCACTCTCACATACATATATTCTCACTCTCACATACATATATTCTTACATACATATATTCTCACTCTTACATACATATATTCTCACTCTCACATACATATATTCTCACTCTCACATACATATATTCTTACATACATATATTCTCACTCTTACATACATATATTCTCACTCTCACATACATATATTCTCACTCTCACATACATATATTCTTACATACATATATTCTCACTCTTACATACATATATTCTCACTCTTACATATATTCTCACTCTCACATACATATATTCTCACTCTCACATTCATATATTCTCACTCTCACATACATATATTCTCACTCTCACATACATATATTCTCACTCTCACATTCATATATTCTCACTCTTACATACATATATTCTCACTCTCACATACATATATTCTCACTCTCACATACATATATTCTTACATACATATATTCTCACTCTTACATACATATATTCTCACTCTTACACATATTCTCACTCTTACATACATATATTCTCACTCACATATATTCTCACTCTCACATACATATATTCTCACTCTCACATTCATATATTCTCACTCTCACATACATATATTCTCACTCTCACATACATATATTCTCACTCTCACATTCATATATTCTCACTCTCACATACATATATTCTCACTCTCACATACATATATTCTCACTCTCACATTCATATATTCTCACTCTCACATACACATATTCTCACTCTCACATACATATATTCTCACTCTCACATTCATATATTCTCACTCTCACATACGTATATTTTCCTCTAACATACATATATTCTCACTCACATAGTTTTATTGTCTTTTTGTTTTTAATGTATGCATGTGAGTAGAGAATATAGGTTTGTGAGAGCAAAGTGTAGTGGAAACGGAAGGCGTTCAGTGGAAATGGAAGGTAGATGGTTTCGTGAACTGTGATATGCTCAGAGGCTGAAGGGGCGGGAGCTATTGTACAGTTTCTGTCTTGTTCTCGCACATCATGGAGGGGAAGAACCAACTCAAAGACAGCTTGCAGATACAGCTCTCAACAAAGATTCGGCGCTTGGGAAACTCGATTAAGAAAAAGGTAAGAAGCTAATTGTTAGCATTGGCATCACCAAACATGACGACTACCGTAAGTTATAAGTGGATAGACTAGCCTACAAGATGTGGATATGGCGTCATACATTGAACTCATTCTTTAATTACGATTTATTAACAACTATTGATGTTCTGCATTGATGTCGCAATGACAATTTTTCACTGTATGGCGGAAGTGCAGAATTGTAAACAGCAAATGCTAATTGTTAGCATGTCTATGCATTTTCCCATTCAATTTAGCATTGAGCTAGCAGTTTATTTATTTTAATTTCAATGTGTAATGGCATGTAAATGTGCTAATGCAATGAATGTAACTGAAGCATATTCTGTGTTCTATGTTTGCAGTTTTACAGAGTCAAGTGAAGTGTGGAACGAAGTTACTGGCGCCCGACTTTTCTTGGGAAACTTATCTATCTGCAGAGCTAACGGCTACACACACAATCAGGAGCAGAATACTGTACATACCATAATATTATAGTGTGTGTGTATAAGGACTGAACTGAAAAAGTCATTTATATATATATATATATATATATATATATATATATATATATATATATATATATATATATATATATATATATATATATATATATATATATATATAAAAAATGTGTGTGTGTTTTGCATGATTCAAAATATTTTTATGTTTAACAAGGAATAATTTGATGTAATTTCTGTAAAATGTGACTGTAATTTACTATGCTAATATGATTTGAGAAAATAAAAATTAAATGATAGCTATCATTCTTAGCCCATGTTAATAGAACCTCACTGTCACACAGTTAATGGCATAGTTATCCCGTCCACAGGTATGATGGGAATGATTGACAACTATCCAGCTAGCGAGAGAATAAAACAAAACAAACACCCTAATAATGTCCAAAATAAGTTATTTATCCATATTTTTATTTATATTTATGCATTTGCACATTGTTTTGGTTGGAGGTTTAGTGTTTTTTGGCCATATTTATGTGTGTACACTAGGGCTGCAACTATCAAATATTTTTGTATCGAATATTCTGTCGATTTATTTTTTTCAGCAATTAATTGAGTGATTATTCCTTTTTTTTTTTAACCCTTTAGCTTTCGATGTATTATCAGTGAGCATTCTATGTGTGAGTTATTCTAAATACAGTGGTACCTCTACTTATGACAGTCGAAAAATTCAAGTTACGAAAAACCTTTACCTCAATTTTTTGTTTCTGAATACGAAAGAAAATTCTATTCACGAAAGGAAACTGAAACCTCAGAGACATAAATACAGTACTGTATGTATATTACTATACGTAACTATGTAATGTACATAAATACACAGTATCCCACTGGCTATGAGGGAGCTACCCATGATGCTTTTCGTTACCCTTTGACCCCCATTCATCATGGAGTGGTGCCGTTTGGCTGTGGTTGTTGTGGCTTCCGGTAAACACAGCCACTTTAGCGGTAATTTCTTCGCCTAGACCAGTGCTCTTAGTATCAAAAGTTCAGCCAAACAGTGCAAGAAGAGTGTATGACTGGCAGATCATCAGCTTAAGGAAAATTGTTAAAATCTTGGACTCCACAAGCCTGGAGACGTGGACCGTTCCACAAGGACGCGAATCCGACCTCGGTCTGCTCCAGTGTCCTACAGTGGAGTCTCCCCACACAGAGGCTGCCCTCAGAGACATGCAAGGCGGTGCGGGAGGAGCAGAAATGTGGCTGGCATGGTGGATTTACACTCAAGCTAAGAGCTAACCGACCCCCGCTTCAGCAGTCCTGCTCACCAATTTACGCTCACTGGAAAACAAACCGGACTACCTGAAGCTGAATTTAAACACCAAACATGATCCACCAGACTGCTGCATCCTCATTCTCACTGAGACGTGTCTCAACTCTTCTGTACGGGGAAGCGCCATTAGCCTGGATGGGCAGAATCTGACAGAATCCATGCTTTTACATGTAAAATGCAACTCTATTTACGAAAAATTCACGGTACAAAAACACTTCTGGAACGAATTAATTTCGTAAGTAGAGGTACCACTGTATTCAAAATAATTCTAAACATACAATGGGATCAAAACATAGCAGTTAACGAGACCAAAAATAAACGGTTTGGGATTTGTTTCTTTTTACTATGGTTTCCAGTTTTGTTGTGATTTTCCTTTTTACCTCTGCCAAGTAGGTATTACATTTGAGTCCGTTTGTTTATTTGGCTGTCAGCAGGATTACACAAAAAGTTCTGAACAGATTTTGATGAAGTTTTCAGGATGTGTTGGGAGTGTCGCAAGGAATAAATTATTACATTTTGGTGGTGATCCGGAAGAAATCCTGGATTCTGGATCAATTTGAAATTTATTCTCCATTTACCACAATGTAAAATGGCTGTGGCTCAGTTGGTAGAGCGCGTCGTCCAATGACTGTTTGGCGGTTCGTGTCCTGGCTCTGGCTGTCCACTTGTTGGGAGTGTGGGCAAGCCACTGAACCCTGACTTAGGCTCCCAGTAGGACTGACAGAACATTAGAAACCTACTGGTGTATGAGTGTGTGTGTGAATGTGAGGCTAATATAAACTGCTTTGAGCACCACGAAGGTGGAAAAGCACGATATAAATGCAGTCAATTTACTCCCAACATCCTGAAAATTGTATCAAAATCTGTTAAGAACGTTTGTGTAATCCTGCTGATAGACCAACAAACAACCAGACTGGAAATGAATACCTCCTTGGCGGACCTCTCTTCATTCGAAGAGGGTAAGTCTGCCTTGACGGAGGTTTGCATTCTCAGGGTGCTTTTCTAGTTTTTAGTGCATCTTCACCAAGTTGCCATGTTTTCACTGTGTAATTGTTTTTGGAGTAGAACCAGGTGCCAGAAAGCATCTGAACAAAACAAAACTACTGGACCAGAGTTCAAATACTTGTTGTTAAATATGTTCTAGTTCACAGTCCATGTTCAACATCCTAAATTGATGGACATTCTGAGTGCCTTCAATTACAACTGCCTTTGTCTTTTCTCTGTTATTACCTCTGCCAAGGAGGTATTCATTTCTGGTCCGTTTGTCAGCAGAATTATGCAAAAACTTGTGAACGGAAACTTTCAGGAATGATAGATAATGTGTCAAGGAAGAACCCATTAGAATTTGAGCAATGAAGGTCAAAGGTCAAGGTCAACATGTAAAACACAGTGGTAATATCTCAGGATTCAGACAAGATAGAATCTTGCGGGGGGTTTTCATTCACATCATCTCACCATCAGACATCAGATGGGTCAACACCTATGGCTCAATTACATCACATTTTGACGTAATATGATGCCATATCAAGTCTTTGCAGAGGTCTGCTGTCTCTGACTGCCTTTTTCCACCTATTTTGACCATAAAACACAGTAAAACAAAAGCCCTGAAGAAAAGGAACTCGAACACAGACTCACAGCAGCATTTTAGGACAAATTCACAACAGCACATTCACCTGAAATAATGTCTCAGGAGTTAAAGGGTTAACTAACTAGATCAATCGATAAATGGGGATGGTAAGAGGCTGAGGTGTTTTGAGTTGTGCACAGGCGCGTGTGTCAGGATATGTGAAAGCAGATGTAGCCTAATAATTACACTACCTTGGTACATTTGCTAATAATTACAACATGTGAGGCTACATGCTAACAGATGCTAGTATGTAACAGTGAGGCCACATGCTAAAAAATGCTAGTATTCACCAGTTAGCAAAACATAGAAGCTTTGAATCTAATTTGATGAAGTGCCGTTGAAGTGTGGATGGTTTCAGTTCAGGTTTTGTAGCATTGATGAAATACAGCAGTGATCCTGTGCACACACTGTTGTCTGATGGATGCAGTGTATAATGATCCCAAACTTCTGACATGTTTGGTTTTTTACACTTGCTGCTAGTTCTGCCATAACAGTTGATCACGTAGACATGGTTGATTGAACTGCAGCGCTGAACATCTTTGACATTTTCAGATGGGCAGTATGTCAGTTCAAACAGTCCGTGTGAAACAATGTTAGCAGAGGTGCCAGAGTTACACCAACCTGATGAACTTTGACATGAGTTTACACAGTGGTTTAGTGTTGTTTTGGGTGTTTCCCTACCTTTGTGCTGGTTTCTTGTAGTGTCTCCAGCTGGAGAGCCTGGGCATCCTGAGGAACCGTTCTGTTGCATCGTTCTGCACTCAGGCTGAAGAGCCACAGAAAAAGAAAAAGACCAAGTCTGCAGGCAAAAGTAAGGACCATTCCCCTTGTGAAGCATTCAGATGTGTTGACTGGTTATGATTCCCTGTTGTTTTCTTTTTTTTTTATTTTAATGCTAATATTAAGATTTTCTTTCTTTTATTGTGTTACACTTTGATAAATGAGAAATGCACATTGTCGCCTCCTACTGTTATTTTCTATTTTTCTGCAGCTGCTCATCAGAATTAGAATCACTTTAGTCATTGCACATATTTATGTTACAATGAAAATATGATGCAGCCCCCTCCCCAGTGCAAATCGAACATAAAGATAAAAACACAATAATATATAATAAATAAGACTCAATGCACATTAAAATAAATATACTAAGATAAATATGCTCATATGAACTTCAGGATTTTAAATCAGTTTTTATTCTCCACGTTCAGCTGTTCATTAATGCAGTGGTGGAGTCATTTTGTTTCTTCGTTGGTCAGAGGGTTTCATATTCTCTACAATGACCAGAGTGAAGACAAATGTGTGTGTTAATGTCAGTGATGTGAGCAGTAGGATGTGTAAATTGCCAGTAACCATGGCAATGGTTAGTTTGGGTGATGAAGGACTGGAGAAACCATAATATGGTTTTGCGTATACAATTACAACAATGTAATTTAATCCAATAATCAGATTTAAAAAGGACAAAGTTCGGTTACGTGTGTATATTCTTTGGTCATTTTTTACTTCCTGTTACTGAGGTGGGAGTTGGATTTCAGATCAGGTGAGAATTGTAGTTCCGATCTGTAGTGTGAACGGTTTTCAACTATCATTTGAAACGTTTTCTGAAAAGCTGTTGTCAATCTTTTGGTTTGACATATTCATGGGGCTTGAAACTTCACATTCAGATCAACATTAAGTCTTTAGCCTTCAGTCTTTCTCTTTTAGGAACAGAGAGTATGGAAATTATTGTATGGAAAAAATAATCCTGAAAGTTTTTCACTAGTATTTTGCAGGTTTTGGATGTAGAAGAATGTGGTGGTAGTTCCAGAGCAGCCTGTTGTGGGTCAAGTTTGACAGATTTTCATCTTCGTTCATATCCTTTGAGTGTAAATTTCTTTAACTGCTCTTATTACCATTCTCCTCCAGATGAGAGAGCGAACCTGCTCGCCTACAAGACCACAGTTGCCTTTCCAGTTAAGCTTTTAGACTCTGGAATTTTCCCATCACAGTCTGTAGGTTCAGCTGCACAAATGGTTTCAGCTGCAGCCGCTGCACCATCCATCACAGCTAAAACAGATGCAGCTGCAGCAGAAGCAGTGGCAGACAATCCAGCAGTGGCAGAAGCCCCAGCAGCTACAATAGAAGCGCCAGCAGCTGCGGCAGCGGAAGCTCCAGCAGCTGCTGCGGCAGGAGCTCCAGCAGCTGCGGCGGCGGAAGCTCCAGCCGCTGTGGCGGCGGAAGCTCCAGCCGCTGCGGCGGCGGAAGCTCCAGCCGCTGCGGCGGCGGAAGCTCCAGCAGCAGCAGCAGAAGCTGCAACAGAAGCTCCAGCAGCAGAAGTTACAATAGAAGCTGCAGCAGAAGCTCCAGCAGCAGAAGTTACAATAGAAGCTGCAGCAGAAGCTCCAGCAGCAACAGAAGCTGCAGCAGAAGCTCCAGCAGCAGCAGAAGCTGCAGCAGAAGCTCCAGCAGCAGCAGAAGCTGCAGCAGAAGCTCCAGCAGCAACAGAAGCTCCAGCAGCTGCTGTGGCAGGAGCTCCAGGAGCTCCAGCCACTGCAGTGGCGGAAGCTCCCGCAGCTGCGGTGGCAGGAGCTCCAGCAGCAGGGGCAGAAGTTGCAACAGAAGCTCCAGCAGCAGCAGAAGCTGCAGCAGAAGCTCCAGCAGCAACAGAAGCTCCAGCAGCAGCAGAAGCTCCAGAAGCAGAAGCTCCAGCAGCAGCAGCTGCAATAGAAGCTGCAACAGAAGCTCCAGCAGCAGCAGCAGCAGAAGCTCCAGAAGCAGAAGCTCCAGCAGCGGCAGCAGAAGCTCCAGTTGTTGCCTCAGCCTCAGATGATGGAGTCAAAGCTGCTTCTACTGAAGTCAGTGATCCTTCATCTTCTTCCTCATCCAGCGACTCCGACTCCGACTCAGACTCAGACTCCGACTCTGAAGATGAGAAGTCTCACACAAAACCCACCACCGCAGACGTGAAGGAAGACTCGCCTGAAGTAGCGGCAGCTCCAGCAGAAGCAGAGAGCAGCCCAGAGGAGCTGAAGAATGTAGCCCCAGAGATCTGCACCAGCACCCAAGAAATGCTGGAGACCAAAGAAGAAGCTCCAGCTGTTGTAGAAGCTGAAACAGAGCCTGTAGCTGAGCTCACCCCTCCTGCATTGGGCACTGAAGAGCTGGTAGACCCAGTGTCAGTCCTTCAAGCTATAGGAACCCCTGTAGAAGATGAAACTGTACCTGTTGAAGCAGAAGGAAGCCCTGAAGTGGAGGTTTCCCTTGCTGTGGAGAGCACTGAGGAACTGCTGGATCCCTCTCCAGTTATAGCTGAAGCTGCACCCATAGAAACTGAAGCTACACCCGTAGAACCTCCTGTAGAGCCTGTAGTGGAAGCTAAAGCTGCCCCTGAGGCTGCGCCTGAAGCCCTGCCCCCTGCTGAGAAGCTACTGGATGCTGCTCCAGTTATAGCTGAAGCTACACCCATTGAAACTGAAGCTACACCCGTAGAAGCTCTTGTAGAGCCTGTAGTGGAAGTTAAAGCTGCCCCTGAGGCTGTGCCTGAAGCCCCGCTCCCTGCTGAGGAGCTGCTGGATCCTGCTCCAGTTATAGCTGAAGCTGCACCTATAGAAGTTGAAGCTACACCTGTACAAGCGTCTTTAGAACCCGTAGTGGAAGTTAAAGCTGCCCCTGAGGCTGCGGCTGAAGACCCGCCCCCTGCTGAGGAGCTGCTGGATCCCGCTCCGGTCCAGGCTGAAGCTCCAATTGAAGCTGAGGGTACACACTCCAAACATCCCAACACCCCCTTCTCTTTTAGCTATTTACAGACCCTGTCTCCTGCAGTGACTGCACCTCTTTTCTTCCTGTAGTTGTTTGATGAGGTTCTAACCAGTTCCATCACATGCACTAGATACTGTTGCTCCCACATATTTTGAATCTCACCCCTGGATGTGGAAGCTCATTGTGTTTCTTTTTTGCATTTGCTCCAGCATTTATGGCTTTAACATCTGCATCTTCATTGCCTTGGCTTAGTTTTCTATGTTTTTTTGTGTGCTCTAGTGTGTCTTGGCCTTGGCTTCTGCTCTGTATTAGATTTACTCTGAGCTTTAACTCCCATTGTCCTTTCATCAAGCCACTGTCAGATCAGTGTTGTGCTAATGCTGCTATTGCATCTCTGCCTGTATTAAAGGGTTCATTTAGTTGATTTATTTCACTTTATTCTACAGTCCTCTAGAATGTTGCGACAGCTCCTGTTCACTTTGAATGGACATTCCCAGCGTTCTGCAGGCAGATTTTTTTGGTTAACTGCCCAGTGCACTATTAACGCCCGCTGCCAATGGCAACGAGTTTTGTCACTTCAGATTCATGGTACCATATCACTTCACAGGTAGTTCGGCCACTTTGAAAGTAAACATTCGCTACATTGTAATGGCTATTTTATCCAATCTGTTAGAGTAGCAGCAGTAATATGCTGTAATAACCCGTAGAATAGGCGGGATAATGTATTGCCCACGTGTGACTATTGAAAAATATTTCTCTTTGCTGTTCGGCCCCGTCGGGAAATATTACTTGAGATAAGAGCCAGGTATGATCGATCCAAACGCATCAAGACCAGTGCCTTTACTGGCCAGCAGCGCACAGTTGAATGTTCCCTTCGCGTTTCCTGGGTTTTGGGCCAAAACAAAGAACCCTTCAGTGACTGTCCAGTTGTTAAAACATGTGCCCACGAAATAGTCAAAACCTTGACTGACCGTAAACAACAAAAAGAACTTTCAAAAATTGCAGAAATCCCCATGTCAGCAACAACATCCACAAGGAGTTTAAATTTTGTGTTAAACCACTTCAGCTACTCTGTTTCAGGGAATTTCATACTACTTTTTGCACTTAAATCCAGATGTGTCTGCCTAAAAGATATTTTGTTTCAAAAGCAGATTTAATTTTTAACATTTGTAGCCTCCATGTTATTTAAAATCCACATACAAGAGCATAAAATGCAACCAAATGTAAAATGTTATTTATTTTTTGTCAATAAAATTTGTTGACTTTAAGAAAAAATATACTTTATTTAATTTGAATGAAGGCAGTTATTGCCAATACAATTAAAGTAAATATTTCAAGATGCACCGTAAAAAAAAGGCCTCGGACCCAGACCTGTAGACATTTCCTCCTTGTGGACCCATTGAGATTTTATGTGAAGACCCCTGGAGTAGACCATCATCTGCATACTCTTGCACTTCCATAGACTAGACCATCATCTGCTTACAATCACACATTTCTATGATGCTAAATTAACCCTTTCTTCAAACTCTGTTCCTGCTGCTCCTCTTATGCCAAAATTCACTCTCACATTATTTCGCTCATTTTTATGTGTTTTTTTTATTATTGTTGTATGAAATGGGTTTGAATATGCGTTTTTAAGATTCCAATGTAATGGTTGTTTTTTGTGCCATGTAATGTTATCATTAATGCTAATGCTAAAGTGCACACAATTATTCCAGTGACAGCGGTTGGACGAGCAGAAGTGGGTGCGGTTGGAGTCAAGGGGGGCGTTTCAGGAAGCGGGAGGGTCCATGTGGTCCTCCGGCTATCTGAACCCCCCCCCCCTCTCTTTGGGTCAGGCTTTGGGTCCTAAACTTGTTGTTCTTCTCTGAGGTTGTTGATGTTTTTTCCCAGATTTTTATGTTTTTTTTCTAACTTTCTGTCAGAGCATGTGAAGGTTTTTCATCCATGTAATCAATGTCTGTTGTTGAAATGCATTTTATTCCTTCTATCCCTGAGGCATGTCTGCTCCCACCCTCTGTGGGTGGGTGGGGGGGGTCAAACACAGCCCTCCGCTCATAAAGTCAGCATGTGTGAATATGTATCATATATATGTATATATAAAATGTAATGATTAAGAAAATGTCATGAATACAAGAAAGTACTATAGATACAAGAAAGTACCATAAATGCAAGAAAATACCATTAAGGAAATACTATAACTACAAGAAAACTGGTTAATAAAACAAACTGGAGAATAAGACAGCTACAACTACTCATTAATAAAACAGAATAAACTGGAATAAACTGGTTAATAAAACTTAATAAACAGGTGAATAAAACAGCATGAAACTTTTTTAATTAAATAATTTTCCTACTTCTGTTTAAACATGTGAAAACGTTCAGGTCCTTCATGTTTGTGACGTTGGTGTTTTGTTTCTTCCTCCATTCAACAGAAGCCACACCCCTAGAGCCCGAGGAGCCATTTGACAACACCACATATAAGAACTACCAGCACCATCAGTACACGCCCTTCACCTTCTCCGACATGGACCTGGAGATGGCCAAGTACCGCCTCCCTCAGCCCTCATCTGGAAGACCCTCCCCCCGACACTAGGCCAAGTACCACCTCCCCTGGCCTTCATATGACAGATCCTCTCCCTGACATCATCTCCATACAATCATACTTCCGTAGTCTAGGCTATCATCTGCATACAATTGCAGATCTGTAGAATAGAATATAATCTGCATACAATGTCACTCCTCCAGCCCTCCTCTGGAAGAGGAGGGTGGTGACGAAGTCCCTCCCCCTTTTACCTGGAGGATGATGATGGTGAAAGAGCCACTCTGTTACCTGGAGGATAATGATAATGACGGAGCCACTCCCCTTCTTCCTGAAGGATGATGATGGTGATGGAGACTCTCCCCCTTTTCCTTGTCCTGTCTGAATTTATCGGTTTTAAAGTTCTATGATTAAAGTTCACTTGAGACATGAAGTAATTTTTTTCTGCCATTAATTCTGTTTAGTCTGCAAGAAACCTGAGGATTAAAAAAATAATAATAAAAAAGGAACTGGAGGATAAATCTTTAAAAAAGGAACCAGAGAATTAAAAAAAATAACAAAAAGGAATCACAAGATAAAAACAGCAACCAGAGGATTAAAAAATATAACTGGTTGCCAGGCACAACACCCCCCTCACAAACACTGTCTCTTAATTGACATCGCCCTCTCCAAATGGGAGATGATAGGTTTGACCTTTTAAGTTTGCTCAAGGTCAAGGGTCATTTTGGTGATGTCAGTTTGGAGTCTACATGTAGTTTCCTATTTGTCAACAATAGTAAATGAATACTTATCATTACTCTTTTTGGAGATAGAATCATTTAAAATCATCCAACCTTGATTTTGACATTTTAAGGTCACACAAGGTCAAAGGTTATGACACCATTTTGAAGCCCATGCCAGGTTTCCTATCTGTCAGTCTGTCTCCACTGTTTTTTTCTGTTATAAACCATTTACATTTTTTTTCAAGTATTGACCCAGTGACTCCTGACCTTTTGGGTCAACAACAGGTCAAAATCTATACACAGAAGACGTAGAGTTGAAAGACCAGCATTTTGGTTCTCATTGGAAGTCTGTACACCGAATAGTTCAAAAGTTATATCCAAAATGCGATTTTGACCTTTACTGTGACCTTTAACCTAGAGTCTTCAAAATGTGCCCTTCAAGGTTCTGATGTCAATTCATATCAACAGTGAGAGCAAAATATGCTATATGCAACTGAATATACAGGAATGAAAATGAAATTCCTCATTTCTCCTTAATCTGATCATTGTGAACACACATTTTGGTGACCTTGACTTACATTCACCAAAATTTAATGGGATCTATTCTAGATCACCTTGCACCTTTCTTGAAAACTTTGTGGAAATATTTCCAGTAGTTTTTGGGTAAATTTGCTGACAACCAACCAACAACAATAGCTCTTGTCCCTCCCCTTAGTGGGGTAAAAAGGAAATGCAGGAGAAAGACAAAGATCAAACACTGCTCTGTTGGGGGGGGGTGATTAGAAGAGAGCTGAGTGTGTGTGCCAGCCCCCCGAGCTCCATTCTGATGAGCCCCCCACCCTACTGTCCCAGTTTCTCCCATAGTCGTGTTCAGTTTCAACTGTAAATCTGTATTTACACTTTAAGAAAACAGGGAAAAACACTATTTCATTCTTCACACTAAACCTTACTTTTTGGAAATAAACAGAATTTATCACTATGGAAATGGAATGAAATAGAAAACTAACCTACAGTGAATATAAATGTATTCAAATATAATTTGTAACTGGATGGATGGATGGTCAACAAAATCCTGTTGAACTGGGTCAAAGGTCACACATGCTGGTACTCCTCTGTTCCTGTTGAACTTCCAGAAGTGTCCTCAGTTCCATGATTTGGATGGATGGATGTATTCAATGCTTTAAATTAAATGCTTCTGTTCCTGCAGAAGCATTTAAAGTGGATTCAGGCCCAGGGAATGGACAAGACTAGACTGGACTATTTTTTACATCCTGTCAGTAACAGATTCAACTTTATCACAAATACTTTTGTTTTATTATAATGTGAAAATTTTGTGAAAAGAAAAATGCACTAAACTGAGTTAAAGCTTAAACAAGCATTAAAATTAGGTCCAGCAAACCAAGAAAATGAACAAAAATAAGTATTAATTTCATTAAAGTAAGTCTTGTCATCTGAACCCACTTTATCCTCACTAGGGTAGTGAGAATAAATCCCTAATCTAGCTACAACAGGTGAAAACAGGCTACACGCTGTATGAGTCACCAGTTAATTGCAGAACATATGAACATATATAGACATAGTCACTCTTACATTCACACCTATGGGCAATTTGGATTAACCAATTAACCTATCAGTGCATGTCTGTAGATGGTGGGAGAAAACCCACGCAGACACGGAATGGGAATAGAGCCAGGGTCCTTCTTGCTGTGAGGCATGAGTGCTAATCGTTGCACCACCATGCTGGCCTGTGAGTAACAGTATTAAATCTAAATAAAATAAGCATTAAAATTAAATAAAACTAATTATTAACCTTAACTAAAAAGTTTAAATCTAAATAAAATAAATATGAAATCTAAATAAAATAAGAATGAAATCTAAATAAAACCACTGAATTGAAATTAAATAAATATTAGATCTAAATAAAATAAAAGTATGTAATGTAAAAATAAATATTCAATCTAAATAAAAGCATTAAATCTAAATTAAAGTATTAAATGTAAATACAAATATTAACCCGAAATCAAAGCACTAAATATACATAACTGTATTAAACCTAAATAAAACAAATATTAACTCAAAATAAAAGCATTACATCTAAATAAAAGTATTACATCTACATTAAAAAATACATTTAAATAAAAGTATTACATCTACATTAAAAAATACATTTAAATAAAAGTATTACATCTAAATAAATCAGTCAGTAAAAGAACCAAACATGGTCTTCAAACTCCCTATTTTTTTCCCACCATGCTTTGCTCTGTCCCCGTGCGTGTCCCCCGTGACCGGTGTCCAGCTATGGTCCCCTACCCACATACCACCGGACCCACGTACCTACCGGAGCCTCGTTCGGTTCGTTTGAACGGAACCGGATCCGCATCACGAACCGCAGCAGGAGCTCAGGGACCCTCTACGTCACATATCTCCGCCCACATCATTAATATTCATGAGCGCAGCGCCCCTGCGTGCCCTTACGCGATGACGCAACGCGACAACTGCGGGTCCCGATTGCTGCAGCCGCTTGTCAGTGTGACGAAGATTGGCACTCAGGTAAGCTGTCACTCAAAATCCCTCTTTTTCCGTTCCCTATCAATCAAACTATCTGCGCCGCACGCGAAAATGCCCCGGGGCGAAGCGCGCGGACCTTCGCGGGCAGCGGAGGGGCTTTTGGGGGGATGAAGCAGAAGGAGAAAGCGGGGCTACGGAGGAATATAAAACAAATGTGTAATAGAAGGCAGGCAGGCGGTGAAGAGGGGAGGAGGGGGGGTAAAATATGTCTGCGTTTTGGGGGCAGAGGACTGTGGAAAAGAAGGAAAGGGCCAGCGCGAGGAGCAGCGAGGCCCGGCCACACTGCGCGCGGAGCGGGAGGGAGGGCAGCTGTCCACTATGATTGATTGACTGATGTGGGGAAGGATTTGCTGACCGACTGGGGGTTAGCTGCGGTGGTGGTAGTGCACATCGCGTCTTTTAATAAACATGATCACAGCCGAAAGACGGTTGACACAGATGCATATTCATTGAAAATGTCGGTCGGTAGCCGTTTCGAGCCACCGACCGTTGGCTGTCGGGGTTGTGTATCCCTCCGCAGCGGTTGCTGTTTGTGTTGTGTGTTAGCCATTAGCTTAGCTCTCGTTCGTTAGCCTTTTTTGGCAGCGGCACCTTTTTTTCTAAATATGGCGCTTTGCATTTTTGGCCGTATACACAAACAGTACGAACACTTTGAACGGACTGTTAGCCGACGTGCTAGCTTTAGCCATAGCTCCTGGTTAGCGCTGGCTAACGACGGCAACTAGCTGAGGTTAAAAAACAAACAACAAGAAAACACTGCGGAGGGGCTAGTTTTTGCTAAGATAAAAAGGCGTAGGTTGTAACACGCACAGGGCTAATGCCCCTTCCCCACACCCACCTCCACCCCCGGAGATCTGGGAAGTAGACCCCCGCCGTGTCTGACCAGCTAATGGCTAACGGGCTCCGGCTAAAGCTGGAGCCGGTGGGTGTGCGGACGTTTAGCTGTATGCCTCTTTGTTTTATCAGTCTGGAGCACTTTTTTAATTGTATTTTATGTACTGCCAGGCTCCAAACAGTTGAAAATAAACAGTTAAATTCAGAATCTGTTGCATAAAACATCCCGTCTGTTTGTCTAATAAAACAACACAAACTCACCCAGTTGGACTGATTTATTATGAATTTAAGGCCCACATTTATTTAAAACGACTTATTATTAGGGATGTCAAGTTTAACAAATGCGTATTAATGCACCATTATGATTAAATGGAACACCTTTTTGTTTCAAGCTGTTTTTTGTGTTGCTATAGACATATTAAGTGCATAATTATATTTTTGCATATGTTTTGAACATTCTGTCACATTTTCCCCCCTCGCGTATTTTGTTATTTTCAACATAGATTTTTTTGTGTGAATTTTAGTGGATTTTGTCATGTTTTTTTGTTGCCATTTTTTGTTTGCTTATTTTGTAGGAAAATAATGCATTAACTCAGATTAATCCATCAGCATGATTAATCTGATTAAAGTTTTGACGCAGTTCAGTGGAAGAGTTCAGTTGTTTTGTTGAAACTGTTGCATATATATTCATATGTTTGGGATATTTTATCATGTTTTTTGTGTATTTTAGAAGAATTGTTGAACATGTATATGTATTTTCATCACTTTTTTATGTTTTGTTTTAGCACGTTTTATTTTATTTTTTTTCTCCTCATTTTTGTATTTTAGTGTGTTTTGTGGGAAATTTGAGTACCAAACGAGGAAAGCACTCTTGAGAGCGCACGCCTCTGACAAGGTAGACCCCCATCACCACAAAGATCTAATAATTTCTAGGTATCTCCATTACCAACCAAGCTTGAACATTTCATCAAAATCTGCCCATAATTTTTTTTAGTTATCTTGCTAACAGACAGAGGGGGAAAAAAGGGATACAGAACGGACAACTGAGATAAAGTGTTTTAACATTATCTTTTCACTGAAGCACTTCCAGATTAAAATACCTTATTAGTGCGAAGCATATGCTAGTCAGGGTGTCAGGGATCAGTGACTTGTGGGTCATTGAAAAATATGTGTAATGATATTTGGGTTGCAGTCAGTTGGGTCGTTTGAGGTAAACATTAATGTATCCTGGTAAATCATTGTAATTTAAATATAAGATACACTTTTTGTATTATTGATACGTACACTTTATTGCCTGAATTTCCTTGAAGGTGATGTATAACATCAGAAGTATCCTACGGTATGGAGGGGACAAGAGAATAAATAAATGTGGGAGAGTGGAAGCTCTGGAAACGTACAAACATAAAAGTAAGGTTTGGGATACATTCATTAAGATTTTTTAAAGATGATGAGCGGCTCCCAGGGATTTCTTTTCCATGGAAACTGGGTTCAAATGTCACTTTGGGTGTTACAGGTTGTTGAGCCCAGGTTAAATGCTGTGCGTTGATAACTTTTGAATGATGAAGCAGGAATAAAAATATTTTCTCAACATATTAACTTGGAAACAATGACATCGTATATTAACAGAAATAAATGCAGGTATGTGAGTAAGGTAATTTGATATTCATAAAGACCATTGACTACTTTTAAAAAATGTGGCTCAGGTCCGTCCTTTTCAAATATATTTCTTGTGATATGAGTTGCATTAAAAAAGTGGTCGGTTGCGGGTCATTTATACATCGACCCACACATTACTGTCAGGATTTTGCTAGCAGTAGGCTAATGACAAAGATGTTCAATGCAGATAGTATACACTTATTTCTTGAGTCTATTTGTATAAGAAAAATGAAACACAATTTATATAGATTAAAAATGAATATTTAATTATGATTGATCAAAGTTAATCCAAAGCAACACTGACATTAAGATGATTAAAATTGTAATCTTTTGACAACCCTTATTATTATGATGATGATGATGTTGTTGCTTTGGATTGATTTTGATTAATCATGATTAAAATATTTTATGTTGGTCAACTCTTCTGTCTCTCTCTTTATTTTACTCCAATTTTCACAAAATACTCTGAGAAACAGACAAAAAATACGTGAAACATTTTTAGCTACTAAAATGAACCAAAAAATTAACTAACACAAAGTGATGAAAAATCAAAACGTATTCAACATTTCTTCTAAAATACATAAAAAAAACACCAAAAATGTCATATAATATCCAAACTTTGAAATTAACATGTGGCTGCTATCATGGTGGACACCAGAGTAGTAGTAGTAGTAGCAGAGCTGCCATCATGGTGGTTGTAGTAGCAGAGTGTTCAGTCACTGCTCAGTTTACTGGCGTTATTGAAGGAAAATATACTGATGTTAAACCAACCATATGAGCAGCAGAGATGTCTACACACACTTTGTTGATGTTGTTTATTTGGTGCGTTTGGCACCAGTATGTGTATGCACTTTACTTCTTCTATTGTTCTGGTGTATCAAGTGGGACTTTCTTACAGCCAAGGATTAAAATTAACATCTTCCCGGGGACGTATGAAATTGCCATCGGGGGCGATCAATTATCTAACTCGGGATGACAAAATACATGTGGAGGGTTTTTTTCCCCAAAAAAGCTTTTAGTGCATTTGCAATTCATTAAAATGAAAAATGACTCCGTGGTGCCCTCGCATTTGTGTCCTATTTATAATAATGTATCAGAATATTTACACTTGCTTCCCACTCAAGCTCCTCCCACACAGACCCAGGTCAGTACCGTAACGCTAACGCCATTCAATCCTTGCTTCCACTGAGTGAGCCTGAGGGCTAACAGCTTGTGGCTAACGATATTGCAAACTAGGGCTAAGAATCTGTTGGGATGGGGTGGTAGAAATTCTGATGATAACTCTGACCTCCCAGAAATTCAGACATGTCAACGCATGCTTTACGTTAAGAATCCATCAATTGGTCTACTTGGGGAAAAAAAAAGATTAGTGTGTATCGTGTGTTGGCTAGATCGTAAGACACACATACTGTCTGACAGCTGCAACTGTTTCACTTGTTTGTCACGCAGCTCTTTTTTGTAACGGTCTAAAACACTATCTAATACATGAACGAGGCCCAGTTTAGTAGCTGTTTTCAAGAGATGAGCTGTGAAACATGTTCAATTTGTCTAGTTATTTTTTCATTGCCATAATATCCACCATTCTGCCAGATCATTCTCCTAATAACCTCATTGAAAGTGCACCAGCAACTAATCTGTCAACCGCACTTGGTTTGAAATGCGCTTTCCATACCATCATTCATTAACTCTTATGTGTTTGAACTATTTCTAATGGTAACATTACTGTAGCTGTAAGCGGTTACTTAGACATATGGGCATTTACTATTTATTTTGTTTTGAAAGTTTTAGAAATTGTGAACCCACTAAAAGTGATGACTTTTAAGAAGACTTTTCAAAGACATTTATTACTTACTTGATTCCTTGGAAAAACAGACTGTTTTGTCTGTGGTGCGCCCTTGTGGAGATGTGTAGAACTACATAGATTTTACAAGGGTAATGTTAAGGCCTTTTAACATCTATTCAAATAATGTAACATATAATATTGGGATATTCAAATATGGCTGTTATTATTATCATTATCAAGAGTTTCTCAATAGTATCCAAACTGCGAGTCACAAGTCACAGTAATGTTGAATGTACGATATAAGATTTTGTATGCTGTTTTTTATTTTATTGTAGCCATGTGATATCCCTTTCTCATCTCTTAGTTTCTACAGAAACAAGTAAAATGTACATATGAGTTCAATAAGTTCCTGCCTGAGTGGATAGAGTCCTATTCTTTTATTGACTTAGAAGTAAACAGAAGTTATTTTCGGGACGGTTCACAATGATTTTCGGGAAGGTTCCGGGATGGTGGTGAAAAAAGGTAATTTTAATCCCTTCTTACAGTGCACCTAGAGGTGTGGAATGTGTTTTGCATCGTTTTCACCATGCCTTTCATTGCCATGTTTACATGACACGTTCCTGACCCGTTCCCAGTGTGGACGTCATATCTTTTCTACCTGGTACAAAATAAAACATCATTGTGTTGCTGTGTGGACGGGGCCTTAAAGGGAAATGAACATAGCATATCAGCACACAGATTCAAAATAGACAAAAAATATTTTTGTCTTATTTTCTTAATAAATACAGAATTTGTCTTTTTTTTTGTAGTAAATAGCGGCAATGGTAAATTTCCGGTTTATCGCCCAGGCCTAATTTATTAAATTAAATTAAATTTTATTTATAGAGCCCCGAATCACAACGTCATCTCAACAGGGTTTCACAGGATTGATTTTCCCAAGCATCCCCTGTCCTTAGATCCTGCTTCTCAGCAAGAAAAAACTCCAAAACCCAGTGGGAAAGAAGAAACCTTGGGTAGGAGAGGTCCACTCCCATGGACGGACAGGCTATAGATAAATGTCCGTTTGTAGATGAAAGGAAGGGGGGGGTCCATCTATCAGACAGGTGATGGTGGGGGTGACTTTCTGTGAAGGTGGCTTCTGTGGCCGCAGGTGGTGCTCTGATGCCCGGGATTCAGAGGGAGAGGTTCCCCACTGAGAATGTATGCCTTAGTCTTCGTCTTCGAAAGGGTTTTGCATCTGCTAAGGGTTCTTCTAAAAGTCTGCATTCAGACAAGTAGCACGGGGCGTACCGTCACTGCTTCAATGCACAGATGAGAATGTCCAGGAACTGTTTAATTTTTATTTTTTTTAATGACGGAACCAGGTCCAGTTGCAACCGGTTCTTTTTCAGAACTGGTTGGTCCATCCTTCAGCCAGGTAAGTGTGGGGGAGTAGGTCTGGGGTCACAGGTCAGCACAGGACACAGGTGAGTCACCGAAGATCCTGTGGCTCCTTAACATGTTTATTCAACATGTTCAACAGTTTCAACTAAATAGCTGTTCCATTATCATGTTAACATTTTTAATCCTTTAATATAAGTAAAGTGACCTCAGTATCGGTCATAATGTCACCAACTGTCTTTTTTTTTTTAAATTATTAAAGCCCTTTAGTTACTGCATACTCATAACAAAAGATAGAGGACAGAGTGAAGGAGTTTAAATCCATTATCACTCTAGTATCTATGTGCTTTTTACACACACTTTGTCTTTAAGAAAAAAAACTGTTCCATTGAATTTTCGTCATCGTCTCTCGCTTATCCGGGTCACGGGGGCAGCAACCCAAGCAAAGAAGCCCAGACTTACCTCACCTCAGCCACCTCAGCCAGTTCCTCCTGGGGAATCCCGAGGCATTCCCAGGCCAGCTGAGAGATATAATCCCTCCAGCAGGTCCTGGGTCAGCCCCGAGGTCTCCTCCCAGATGGACATCTCTGGAACACCTCCCCAGGGAGGCGTCCAGGAGGCATCCTTACAAGGTGCCCGAGCCACCTGAATTGGCTCCTCTCGACATGAAGGAGCGGCGGCTCTACTCCCAGCCCCTCCCAGATGTCGGAGCTTCTCACCCTATTGCTAAGGCTGAGCCCGGCCACCCTCCAAAGGAAACTGAATTCAGTTGCTTGTACCTGTGATCTCATTCTTTTGGTCATGGTCCAAAGCTCATGACCATAGGTGATGGTCGGAAAGTAGATCGACCGGTAAATTGAGAGCTTCGCCTTCTGGCTTAGCTCCATCTTCACCACAATAGATCTGTTTAGTAAACGCATCACTGTGGATGCTGCCCCAATTCGCCTGTCGACCTTGTGCTCCATCCTTCCATCACTGAATAAGTGAATAAGATCCTGAGGTACTTAAACTCCTCCATCTGAGGCAGGACCTTCCCCCTGACATGGAGAGGGCACTCTTTTCTGGCAGAGCACTCAGACTTAGAGGTGATGATCTTCATCCCAGCTGGAGGTCACTGCTCCAAGAGGACCACATCATCTTCAAAAAGCAGAGATGAGATCCTGCCCCCACCAAACTCGACCCCTTCCTCCACCCGGCTGCGTCTAGAAATTCTGGCCATAAAGGTTATGAACAGAACTGGTGACAAAGGGCAGCGCTGGCGGAGTCCAACTCTCACTGGGAAACGGTCGGACCTACTAACAACTACGCGGACCAAGCTCTCACTCATTCAGTAGAGGTACTAATTGGCCCCCAGTAGGAGACCATCCACCTCATACTCCTGGAGCACCCCCCACAGGACACCTCTGGGGATCTTGTCCAAATCCACAAAACACATTTGGACTGGTTGGGCAAACTTTCATGCTCCTTCCAGCACCCCTGCGAGGGTAAAGAGCTGGTTCAGTGTTCCATGTCTGGGACAAAAACCACATTGCTCTGAAATTTGACCACCGATCGTACCCTCCTTAGATCGTACCCTCCTTAGACCTTACCGGGGAGGCTGAGGACTGTGATGCCACGATAGTTGGAACACACCCTCTGGTCCCCTTTTCTTAAAGATGGGAACCACCACCCTCGTCTGCCACTCCAGAGGCACTGACCCCAATGTCCATGCAATGTTGTAGAGACGTGTCAGCCAAGACCGCCCTACAACATCCAGAGCCTTGAGATATCCAGGGCAGATTTCATCGATCTCTGGGGCTCCACCGCTGCAGAGTGACTTCACTGCCTCAACGACTTCAGCCCTAGAGATCGATCCACACGCCCCCCGGTCTCCCGGCTCTGCTTCCATCCCGCAATGCATGTTGGTGGGATTCAGGAGCTCCTCAAAGTATTCTTTCCAACTATATCCTCAGTTGAGGTCAGCAGCTCCCCACCTGCACTGTAATAAGTGTGGGCAGATTGCCGCCTTTCCCACTTGCCAAGTACACCAATGGACATCCTTATGTCCTTTTGATACTTATGAACATGGTGTTAGTTATGGACTAATGGTCCAATAACTAAACACTAAATTTAGTGACATCATGATCAATAGAGCTCATTTAAAGGGTTAACAATACAAAATGAATTATTATTTTATATGTATGGTTAGGGCTGAGCGTGATTTACAAAAATAAAATCCAATTTAAACAGAAAAATAAAACACTATACATTATTTAAGATTGTTTTTTAGGTTTGCATGTTACGCACTTTTGGAGAGGCATACATTTTGCAAAAAAAAAAGAATAATTGTGTAAGAATAATTGTCTATCATTTGTATCAAAAATGTAGTGACATGATCAATAGAAATAATTTAAACGATTAAAAAATTTAACATTCAGACTTCATCAGATTCAGTTCTTTTGAATATTATTTTGTTTTATCTCATTGCCTCCGCCAAGGACGTTATGTTTTTGCTGGTGTTCGTTGGTTTGTTTATTAGTTTGTTTGTGTACAAGATAACTGGAAAAACTCATGGACGGATTTTGATTAAATTGTCAGGGTAGGTTGATAATGGGGAGAACTTGAAATGATTAGATTTAGGGGGTGGGGGTGATGAAATTTTCAGGATGTGTTGGGAGTGGGGGGGGGGTCTACCTTCGCGGAGGTCTGCGCTCTGAGTGCTTTTCTTGTTTTGCGTTATGTTTTTATTTGTTCTTTACAGTAAATAAAATAAAGTGTTTATTTGCTACTGTATGTCACCTTGCTATGTCGCCCTAGGGCTGAGCTTGATTTACAAAAATAAAATCAAAATACAGCAGAAAAACTAAACGATATACTGTATATTTTATACTTTTTTTGTTTTAGGTGTGTATTTCACGTACAGTTGGAGACAGATGTTAGTACTTATAAACATTTGGCCTAGCTCTAAAAATAACAATGTAAATGAACTAATGTTGGTGTGAAACACCGACGTGTACAAGCTGCAAAAATCTCAACATATATGATCCAATTTATATGGAGGATTTTGAAAAAACTTTTTTAAATGCAAAAATCAGTTTCTTCACATTACAACTTTTAAAAGGTTTAAAAAAACGTGACATGGTCTGACCCAGGGTCCTCTGGATTGCCTGAAACTGGGTCCTACATGAAAGTTATTGTTTGTGTGTATATATGTAACAGTTGTGTATTTTGTGTTGTTGTAGGTCCCTGTCATGCTCCTGTTTCTACAGGATCTGCAGTGAACGTGATGTCAGCTCAGTCCGTCTCCATAGACAAGTACCCAAAGGCGGAACAGCAGGTGAGTCTAGAACCAACAGCACCAGCAGAACCATTTCAACCACCAGGACCATTAGAACCAGCCGTCCCCTGAACCTCCATGTGTTCTATCCCTCTGGTTCAAATACAGACCTGTTCTATTTTTAGCGGCGTTAAGACCTGGATCTGAGCTGTAGGGAACACAAGAACGTGTGTGTGTGTGTTTGTGTCTCAGTACATTTAGATTAACTTAAAAATTCTATTTGGTCTTTGGCCAATGTCTTTAGTTTTCAAAGCCATATACAGCAAATTTACAATATATATACCTTGTATACCATTTATACACATATATATGTTAGGGGTGTGAACCTTTCACTCACAAAACGATCCAAATCCAATCTGGATTCAGTTTATGATCCGATTCAGGGACGATTCATAAAAATTAATAAAGGATTCAAACCGATTTGGTTCAGTTTTATTCAATACAAATTGACAATTTAACTGCAAGACTTATTTTACTTTGTTTGAGGTAGGTTCAGGCTCTTATAAGTTTGCATTTTTTCTCGTTTATATATGCCCCGACTTTTGACGAGATAGTCGTCGATATTAGGCCACGTTGTGGGGTCATTTTGCCAAGAACCTGCCAGTAATTTATATGGACAGCTCTCCAGTCTGATCCCTGTTAATTTCCATTCATACTGGTCTTTTGCAGAGGGTTGAAGTTTATCAAAATAGTCATAGGACATGGTAATGGAGCTATCTGTCTAGTGTTGCTACGCTGTTGTTTTCCCCTTTTTCAAATGGCGGCGTGCGTTACTAGGCGATACGGTGACATCACACGAAGCTATGTATATATGCCCATGTAATTTAATGGTGATATCTCAAGTGCTCATTGAGATATAGTATGATATGTCTCTGCAGACACACGCACACACAAGGTGATTACAATAATCTCACCCAACATTGGTTGGGTGAGACAATATGACAATGACAATATAACTGTAGATAACTGATATTAGTGAAATGCAAAATTAACACTATGTTGTGACTAAATTAACAGGCTTGCAAAACTGTGCTCATAATTAAAATATAAAAAATTTAGTTTCCCTCAAACACAAAATAAAAGATAAAAATGGCATAAAGTTTAATTATTCCTGCAAATGTGAGGATACATTGAGGATAATGAAGAGGTTAGACATAAAATAGTTTTTTTTGTCATTTTGAAGGAAATCAACTGATAAACATGATCATGTCTAAGAACACTAATGCACTGAAACTATATCCACTGATATGATAAAAACTATTTCTGATTCTACACTGGTGTCTGGTTTACAGAGGTATTTTTTAAAGAGATGACAGCAGTGGGAGGTGTGATTGTCCATTTCACCACTAGCGTGAGTTAGGGGTCAGAGGTAGGGGGTTATGGTTTGGAAATAATCTATTTTCAGCTAAAGTCAACTAAACAACCAAATAGGACTTAACAATTAATGATTAATATTCAGACTCACCAGGGGGTCCAATGCTGGTGAACTGACAGGGAGTCATGTGACACAGAAGCACTGGTGTTGCAAAGTCCCACATGTCCACTTTACAAACCAGTACCCGTGTACATTAGATGTGTTAACCAGTGTCTAATTATCATATACACTGTGTCTGCATTTCAGTAATGTATGTTTTAAACCAACTTACCTGTTGAAAAATGTTTGTTTTTGTTGTGATGATTGATGTCCGGCATATTTACCTCAGCATATTCAAGCTTATTACCACCCGGAAGTAAGTTGTTTTTAGATGTGATATCATTGTAAATTCATGTATTTTTCGAATATATTTCACTTAAAGGTTTGGAAATGGTCTACATTCCATTAGGTTTCATTCTGTGTTCTGTATGAACTGAAAGAATTCCCAATATTATGGTAGGGGTTAAGACTGGGCGTTTTATCGAGATTTGCGATATCTCGAGATGTTTTATGAAATCGAGAAAGAATTTGGCATATCGAATATCTCGAGATAATGTTCTAAATTAATACGATTTTACCACGATTTCCTTCACTGTGCTGTGGAGCTGTCCGCCCCACCTCCTTGCGTTTGTTCCCCCTCCTCCTCCTCCTCTTGCATGTAAGAGGTGTGTTTGTTAACTCATTCAACATAGTGGTGCGCACAGAAGCAGAATTCGTCTCACAGAAAAGAATGGCTCCATTATACGGTGACATTTCAGATTTAAACCGTTGGATGAGGAGCAGAAAGAGGTATTTTGCAGAGAATGCAAGAAGTTGGTGCCACCCGAATCCTCGAGCACTACGAACCTCTTTAACCATTTACACACGGCTGTTTTTTCTGGGACTCTCTGGTATTTCAGACCCTCTTCCTGTCCCCTCCCATTTTGTAATTTCTCCTGGTAATCTCCCGTAATTTATTAGGTCTGAATGTCAAAAACAAAATTTGAAGACCTATCATTTGGCTGATGTTCTTCAGTTGCCAGAAATCATGAATCGAACGAATGTATCTTGATAAATATGTGGGAGCCATGGATGCGGTGACTCACCTGTGCTGACCTTTGACCCCGGACCTACTCCCCTGGTGTCTGGATCACCCACCCCCTCCTTCATTTATGAATGGGCATTCATCTATAGCCATTCTGTCCATGGGAGTTTATCTCTCCTTCAGGGTAGTTCTCCTCAGGATTTCTTCTTTTTCCCACTGGGTTTTGGAGTTTTGTCTTGCTGAGAAGGAGGGTCTAAGTACAGCAGGATTCTTGGGACTTTTCATTTATTTCTGTAGTTGATTGTGTTTCTGTAAAGCACTGTGAGACGACTTTGTTGTGATTTGGGGCTTTATAAGTAAAATGTAATTGAATTATATACATCATTTGGTGACTATCTGTTGATCTGTGCGCAGGTTGAAACTTCCCCCTGGACACTATCACACACACAGGCCAAGGATGGCAGTTCAGTTTTAATGTAAGAAAGCACAAAACATTGAAATGTTTGAAATTCTCAGTCAAGTTAAATCCAACCATTTTAAAAATCTCTCAGCCTGTGTGTGTGTGTGTATGTATGTATGTATTTATATATTTTTATATATATATATATATATATATATATATATATATATAAATTCTATTCTAATACTATCAGGGTGCTGGTCAGTCTGAAGCTCCAAAGATGACAGCAGTGAAATCTCGTCGGATGATCACAAGAGTTACAACACTCCTGCCTAGAACAACCGTCAATGGAAATGTGTTCAAAACGGAAATATACTTTATCAAAATTTTAGGAATATCGCTATTTTACGAAAAACTGTAATGGAAACGCAGCTATAGACATGTATGAGGAAATACTGGTAAATTACGTTGTTCAACCTCAAGTCATTTTTCTGCCGTGCAAAAGACTTGAAACAAAGCAATCAAGATTTTTTGAAAAATGGAACCAACACACAATGTATTCAATAACAATGGAGAACACAGTAATATGAATGAAATAATGATGGAATGACAGCTTTAAAAACTATATGGGATGTTGGTCTAAAGCGTGGTATTATTTCTTAAGTCCACAAGAGAAACCTATATGAATTTTTTGAGAATTTTCTGAGGGTGACCTGGGAAATTTCTGTTTCTCTGGATGCTTTGACATGGAATGACCCAAACACACGTGGTGCAGCAATCAGCTCTGGATTCAATGGTTAGTTCATTGGTTATTTTATTTGTTTGTTCATTCGTTCTTCTGTAAATTTCTTCCAAAAGCATTTTTATTCCGGTGCCAGCTTTGGGGGAGTTCTGAGCCCAGAACAATCTATGACTAATGAGAAATGCTCCGCCTGGAGCCAGCGATTATTTTTAGCTGCTTTGAGCTCAATCTCAGTCATTGTGGGTGTGAGTCACATGGTCGCGATGAGGGGTGGGGGGGTGGGGTGTTATTCTGCCGCCGGAGGGGAACCGGGGCTGCTGGGAAACGGCTGTAATGTCACAGGAACCAATAGGAACAGCTTTTATTTGTATATAGAGAACAAACATAACATGTGATCAGTCAGGAGGGTTAGGAAAGGTCAAAGGTCACCCAGCCATCCAGAGCTAATGGATGTGAACACTATGGAAACACTAAGAAGGTCAAAGGTCATGGAATCATAATCAGAACCAGTTGCATTAATTTTAGGTTTTAATGGATAATGACTCCTGATCACAGGAGTCTGACAACATCGCACAAGTTCGGAGACATCACACTAGGTTGGCGACATCGCACTACTTTGGCGTTATTGCACTAGTTTGACAACATCGCATTAGTCTGCATGAGTCCAATGACATTGCAGGAATCTGACAACATTACATGAATTCGATATCGCATGAGTCTGACATTGCATATTCTGATGACATTGCGCGAGTCCAACCGCATAACACGAATCTGATGGTCCTAGTCTGTCCTTCACCCTGTTGGGTCTTTGGTGTTTTGACTCCACCCACAGTGGTCTCAGTGTCCTGTGGCTCCTCCTCCTTGTTCCTCTCCCCCTGTCCTGGTACTCCTCCCCTCCTGACCTCTTGCTCCTCCTCCTGTCCTGGTACTCCTTCCCTGCTCACCTCTTGCTGCTCCTCTCCTCTTGACCTCTTCCTCCTCCTCTTCCTCAGATGCCTGGTGTGGTGAAGGTGGACGTCGACCCAGAACAGTCGTTCATGGAGGCGTCGCTGGTGGAGGGGCGAAGCCCAGCGCCCAGTGAACCGCAGACGCCAATGGATGCTGACAAGGCCTCCATCTACCGGTACACAAAAACAAACATAACCACAAATAACACAAATACAGAAACAAACAAACCCGTGCCTAAACACACACACACACGGCATTAGCCTTTTATGCACATCGCAGTTTTATTTGCATTTCCATTCTGTGTTCATTTCCACAGTGGGTCATCTTTTATTTGCATCATGGTAGTGACAGTATTTTTTTTTAGTTATTAGGACATATGGTTCACATATTATGGTTGACAGGATTGTTATGAAAAGATGGGTCCACAAGAATATTATTGTACATAAAAGTACTTTCTCAGCAGGTTCACAGTCTGTCTCTTCTGAGAAAAAATAACATGAAGGTTAACGTAAACATATTTTTACTGTGTATCCAGGTGGAATTTAAGATGTGGAAAATGACACAAAACTCGCTTTCATACACACAAATATTTTAAGGTTTCCATAGCTCTGTCATCAGGTCGTGGCACAATCAAAACACTAGTTCCAATTACGTCACAAAGTCCAATCCATGTGTTCAGGGTGGAGACACTGGGAAGGAGCGAGAGTGTTGTCTTGTATGCCTGTCTGAACTGAAATCAGCGCTGACTTCCTGTACTTTACATGTGAATGTAAATAAACCGTAAACTGAGATCGATCAATCCAGAACTCATTTTGGCTGGACTTAAGTTTATACTGTTTCAATTAATCTCTGAAGCTTTCAATCAAAGAATGTTGAATTATCTTACAGTAGTCTTTCACTTGCATTGTGGTAGCTTTTTATTTGCATCATCCTAGCCTTTTATTTGCATTGCATTAGACTTTTATTTGCAGTATGTTTCACTTTTATTTGCATTATGTTGCCATTTTATTTGCATCTTGGTAGCCTTTTATTTAAATTGTGCTACTCGTTTATTTGCATCACGCTTGCATTTTATTTGCATCATGCTACTCTTTTATTTGCATCATGCCTGCCTTTTATTTGCATCACATTTTATGTGCATTACGCTAGCCCCTTATTTCCATTATTTAGTCTTTTTCTTTGCATTAGTGTAGTGTTTTTTTGTAATAGAAATCGCTGAACGTTTTCTGCCACCATAAGGATCAGTGCACCATAATTTGTGTTACTTCCTGGTTTGTTTCACTTCTGTCTGCCACAGTTTGATGCTTGGTTTTAACCCTGTCCCAGTTCTTCTGGTTCTAAACTAGTTCTTGTGGTTCTGGTCCACAGCCACCCTCTGTTCCCTCTGCTGGCACTCCTGTTTGAAAAGTGCGAACAGTCGACACTCAGTTCTGACTGCATCACGTCTGCGAGCTTTGATGTCGACATTGAGAACTTTGTCCGGAACCAGGAAAAGGAGGGGAAACCATTCTTCAGTGAAGACCCGGAGCTGGACAGCCTGGTAAGAATGGTGGTGGTGGGGTAACCTTTGACCTCTGGAGTCTGTTTTGCGGTGCAGTACGCATGCACACTGTGGAATCCGCTTTTAAGACATTCGCATTAAAAAACTAGTAACCGAATACCCGTATGTAAGAAAGCATGACACGAGAGCGGATTGTCACTCAAGTCCCATCCCACTCCTTGAGAAAAAAAGAAACTGTTCACATGACTAGCTGTCCATCCATGTGTTCTGTGGATGCACTTGTGACTGCACCCATGTAGTTAATTGGGAGTGTGAGTCCGAGGGTTGTATTCACCTCTCCAACCACTAGCGTGGTTGGAGAGAGAAGAGAAGGGAAGGGAATTCCTTATGTTCCAGGACTGTTTGTGCCATTGGACGTTCTTGTGTATTCAGATACTGCAAGTGTCAATATTTCTTGTTTCTATGTGACCTGTTGAATGTCGGATATGAAGAATGTCCACATAGTTCGCCAGACTTTTGCTAATGGTGCATAATGCGGAACAGCACTAATTGTGGATAAGATAATGGATAATTGAGAGCTATTTCTGCATTGCGAAACATTCTTTATATTTATAATTTAGTAATGGTTGTTGGCCATGGTGTAGTGTGTTAATATAACAATGTGTATGTGTAGATTGAGGCGTCTATTTAGTAGGGGTGTGATGAGACACTCGGCTCACGAGATGAGACAAGATAGGGTTCACAAGATTGAGATGAGACAAGATTTTAAGAAAACTAAATTACAAATTATATGAATTGACAAGAGACTTTCATTTAACTGAATTGCACATTGATTTTCTGTGTTAACTTTTAATGAACCTTTTCCTTTTAATGAACTTCTTAATTAACTTCTTCCTCCACAAATTGAAACTAAAATCAAATGTTATAAAAGTTAAAATAAATAAAACTAGAAAAGCACTTTGAGAGCGCAGACCTACGCCAAGGTAGAACCCCCCCCCTCCCGATCACCACCAAAATCTAATTATCATCCAGATCTCCCCATTACCAACCTACCCTGAAAATGTCATCAAAATCCATCAGTACATCTTTTAGTTATCTTGTACACAAACAAACCAACCATTGAACATCACCTCCTTGACGGAGGTAATAACTATATATTTCTCAGACAATATGTGCAAAACAAAAAGTTCTTCTCTGTCAATGCAGACTACAAATAGTGCAAACAGAGCCTGACCAACTATGTCACTTCTCCCTCTACAAAGTAAAATCAAATGTTAAAAAAGTTCAAATAAATAAAATTCTACATTTCTTTTTTCAAAATCAAATCTGGTGCTTGACTGTGGAAGTTGAGATCTGAATGCGTTTGTCAGCGTTGTGTGGTTTGTTAGTATCTTTTTTGCAGGTGCAGTAGACTATCTATCAACCCAACGTACACATAGAAGCAATGGTGTAACATTAGCTCTCTCTATAGGCTATGAATATTGGTCTATATGTTGAATATTGTTTGTCCCATCTCTAATCAACTGTTTTATCAAAACACTGGTTCTTCACAACTAACAGGATTGTCATTTTCATACCTAAGCTTTCATTTCATAGCTAAAGTTGCTGATCTTACCATCAGATTGAAGTTTATGTTTCTTTGGGAAGACAGTGGTCCGCTCAGTGACTTGTCGCCTTTTTGGCTGGGTAAAGCCAGTGTATTCCAATCACAACTCTGGAAACTGGTTATCATTAGTTGGTCTTTTCTCCACAAAGTGATGGGAGCACCAAAACATTGTGGGGTGGATACTTTAAATTCAATTAATTCAGCCAGGCCCGTGATTCCAAGTCACCATCAGGCTTGCAAAAAAAATAAATAAAACTGAGGGCATGAACAATGCCTCTTTGTGGCAGGTTTGTGGTCAAAACACTCTCCGACTCATTCAGGTATTTCTTGAGTTTTTACAACCAACAACAACAGCACACGTAGTTCCCGAACCACTTTTCCACTTGAAGTTGTCCATCCTTTTTCTCACTGAGTCACTGCGTTAATATCGGAGCTAGCGTGCAAAACAAACCGGAGGCCACCAGAGCGCATGTGAAAAGCATTGGTGGAAGGAGTTCAGAAAGTAAAGCGGAAACGGGTCAAAAACTCCATAGTAAAACCTGTGTTTTCTGACGTCGTTCTGGCTGCTTGCTGGATAGCAAATCTCACGAGACAGAATTTTAACGCAACGAGAAATCTCACCAATTACATCTTGCCACACCCCTACTATTTAGTCATTTCATGTAGTAGTGTCTGGTTAGCTATTCTCACGTGTGTTAGGATTAGCCATGCTGATATAGTCACGATGTGAAATCTTATAATGGCACTATGGTATTTGTTTACTTATAGAAACCATAAAACCTACAACAATTGTGAAACACGAGCATTCTAGGACCACAATCTCCCATCTGTCAACCCCACAAACTATACTGACAGTCAAAGAAGAGGTCCAGGCCAATAATTCATTATATAATGCATTAAGGAGTTTGGGAAATGTTGGGTTTGAATAGTTTCTATAGAATAGCGTGCATAGAACTCATTTCTGAGTCTTACATTTCCCAAACATTTTTCACTAGTCCACAGGGAGTGGTCTTTGGAAATCAGGTCAAAGTGCTGTTGGGGACAAAAACAAACATGTTTAAAGGATGGGTTGGGAATTTTTTATTCCGTATAGTTCAAGATGCCACGGTTAAATCCAGATGAAAGATGGCGTGCCCTTGGCATGGTGCAAGCCAGCCTAAGTTATTCCGAAGTTGGGCATCGATTTAACTGTTCTCATCACACCATCCGATGTCTTGTTCAACGACATGGAGAGACTGGGTCTGTGGCAGACCAACCACATCCTGGACGAGAAAGAGTGATGACTCTGGATCAGGATTGTTACATCCTGAATCCCCACTTACGGGATTGATTTTGTACAGCCAGTCGTACTGCTAGGGAGACACCAGGTAGACATAACCCTTGAATCAGCAGCCCCCTACTGTCAGACGTCACCTCCGAGCAGCAAACCTCAATGTACGGAGACCTTTAAGGGGCAAAGTTATGAATCACCAGCGACGTCGCAATCGCCTACAGTGGTGTCAGGAACGCCTGAGATGGACTCAACGCCAGTGGGGAGCTGTTCTCTTCACTGATGAGAGCGTATTTTGTGTCGACCACGCCGATGGATGGGAAAGAGTTCGGCGCAGACGTGGTCAACGCTATGCTCCGTGTTGCATCCGTCAGGTGAATCGCTGGGGTGGACCAAGTGTTACGGTTTGGGCCGGTATATCCCTACACCACAAGACCCCTCTATTCAATTCAATTCGATTTTATTTATAAAGCTCCAAATCACAACAAAGTCGTCTCACAGGGCTTTACAAAAACACAATCAACTACAGAGATATATGAAAAGTCCCAAGCATCCCCTGGCCTTAGACCCTCCTTCTCGGCAAGAAAAAACTTCAAAACCCAGTGGGAAAAAGCAGAAATCTTCAGGAGAACCACATTGAAGGAGAGATCCACTCCCATGGACGGACAGGCTATAGATGAACGTCCATTTATAAATGAAGGAGGGGGAGGCTGGTCCAGACACCAGACAGGCAAGGGCAGGGGTCCTGGGTCACAGGTCGGCACAGGCGAGACATTGCAGATCCTGTTGTCCATGGCTCCCATGCGGACACTGTCAGGAGAGCCACCACTCCCCCCAGGGGGGGGGGGGGGGGAAGGGGACACCAGGTGACTAGCCATGAAAAGACTTGGTATGTAAGATAGGTTATAAAAATGACAAAAACAGGTGTGAGAGAGAGAAAGAGAAGAAAGAACTCAGTGTCTGTACTTCCCCCAGCATTCTAGCTCCTAGGGCAGCCTAGACTGAACTGTGACTCATACATCCTGTATACATGATGTATGTGTCAGATAATTTTTAACTAACCTGACCATAGGCTTTCTCAAACAGGAATGTTTTCAACCTAATTTTAAATGTAGAGACTGTGTCGGTGTCTTTAATATTAAAGGGAAGCTGATTCCATAAGACAGGAGCCTGATAACTAAAGGCTCTAGCTACTACTGTACTTTTAGAAACCCTAGGAACTTTCAATAAACCTGCATTCTGAGAACGAAGGGTTCTATTGGGCTGGTACGGAACCAGATCATCTTTAAGATAAGAGGGGCCCATACCATTAATGGTTTTATATGTAAGGAGGAGGATTTTAAATTTAATTCTAAACTCAACTGGTAGCCAGTGAAGGGTTTGGAGCACAGGGGTGATGTGTTCTCTTCTATTTGATCCTGTTAATAATCTTGCTGCTGCATTTTGAAACAGTTGAAAGCTTTTTAGGGAATATTTAGGACACGCTACAAGTAAGGAGTTACAATAATCTAATTGTGATGTAACAAATGCATGAATTAATTTTTCTGCAGTAGTTTTAGACAGAATATTCCTAATTTTGGCTATGTTGCGCAGGTGAAAGAAGGCTGTTCTGCAAGTTTGGTTAATATGCATTTTGAATGAAAGATCTGGATCAAATAAAACTCCTAAATTTTTAACTGTGGCACTGGGTGTTACACTTAAGTTGTCCAGAGTAACTATGTGGTCAGGTAGGGAGTCTCTCGCATTTTTAGGACCAATTATAACGACTTCAGTTTTTTCAGGGTTCAATAAAAGATAATTGGCACTCAGTCAAGTCTTTATGTCTTGTACACATGTACTTAGTTTATCTGTTTGCCTGGTCTGATCAGGTTTAATCGATAAATATAGCTGTGTGTCATCCGCATAACAATGAAAATTAATGCCATGATTTCTAATGATGTTACCTAAAGGGAGCATATATAGTGTAAACAAAATAGGCCCAAGGACTGACCCTTGGGGCACGTCATAATTAACTCTGGAGGACTGTGATGATTGTTGTTTGACGTTAACAAATTGGTAGCGATTAAATAAATATGATTTAAACCAGCAGAGGGCTGCTCCTCTAATACCTATATCACATTCTAATCTCTGCACTAAGATACTGTGGTCAATGGTGTCAAAGGCTGCACTAAGGTCTAATAACACCAGGACCGATATTAATCCGATGTCAGCGGCTAATAAGTCATTAGAAACTTTCACTAACGCTGTTTCAGTGTTATGATGGGCACGAAAGCCAGACTGAAACTGTTCAAATAAACTATTATCCTGCAGGTATTGGCACGGCTGTTTAACTATTACTCATTCTAAAACCTTTGACAGGAAGGGCAAATTGGATATAGGCCTATAATTGGCTAGAATGTCAGGATCTAGGGTAGGCTTTTTCAGAATTGGTTTAATAACAGCATATTTAAATGACTGCGGCACATATCCAGTAATTAATGAATTGTTAATTATATTTAGGACAGTGCTAATAATTCGGGGCAGAATCTCTTTAAAGAGTTTTGTTGGGATTCGATCTAAGAGGCAGGTGGCTGATTTGGAAGACATGATAATAGATATGAGATCAGTTTGGTCTACAGTGGTGAAATTATTTAGTGTTACAGAGGGATTTATTAAAGGGCCTAGGTTTGAAACCGCTGCTTTTTCTGATCTAATGTTTGGGAGAAATGTATCTATTTTGTCTCTAATAGTTTATATTTTATTGTTAAAGAACTGCAGGAAATCATCAGAACGAAGCGTGGATGGAATAACTGGTTCCACGGAGGTGTGTCTGTTTGTCAGTCTGGCTACAGTACTGAACAGGAATCTAGGGTTATTCTTGTTTTCTTCTATTATGGATGAGTAATATCTCATTTTGGCTGTACGCAAAGCTCGCTTATACTTTATTAAGCTATTTTTGCAGGCATTGAGAGAATCTTCTGAATTGGATCGCCACCATTACCTCTGTAATTTACGTGTTGCTTGTTTAAAGGAGCGAGTGTCAGCGTTGTACCATGGGGAGGTTAATCTAATCTTAGTAGTTTTTAACTTAAGGGGGGCAACTATATCTAAAGTAGTTTGTAGTGTGAGCATGGTACTATCAACTAACTCATCACTTATACTTGGACTAAATGTGTCCTTTACATAATCACATGACATTCATTTGCATTTTAATCACTGAGGTAGAAATATCCTCAAACAAAACCTGGAAGGTCATTAAAAAGTGATCTGAGAGTATGGGATTATGGGGAAAAACGATGAGGTCATTAATTTCAACACCAAGTGTTAAGATCAGATCGAGAGTATGTCTGTGAATGTGGGTTGGTTTATTAACATTTTGGATAAAGCCTAATCTGTCTAGTAGGTCACTAAATGCATTACTAAGAGAGTCAGCGTTGTTATCAACATGTATGTTAAAATCACCAACTATTATAATCCTATCCCAGTTCAACACTACACTGGATAGAAAGTCAGAGACTTCTAATAAAATCTGTGAATAAGGGCCAGGAGGGCGGTAGATTATGACAAAAAGGACTGGTTTTTGGTTTCTGCAGTTGGGGAAAGTAATGGATTAAAGTAGACTTTCAAAGGAGTGGTAAATGTGATTAATTTTTGGGCTAAGACCTAAACTGGAGTGAGATATTACTGCCACTCCTCCACCACGGCCACTGGTTCTAGCTGTGTGATAGTTCACATGTGTTGGTGGTGTGGATTCATTTAATGTGACATATTCATCCTGCTGCAGCCAGGTTTCAGTCAGAGCTAAAATATCAATTTTGTGATCATTAATTAGATTGTTTATTACTAAAGATTTGGAAGAAATAGACCTAATATTGAACAGTCCACATTGGATATAATTATTAGGTATTCTTTTAATCTGATTATTACTTAAAACTATTTTTATTAAATTATTTGATCTCACTCCTATAGGTTTTTTAATATTAGGTTTATTTTTAACTATACAGGGTTTATTATTAACTACACAGAGGGGATAGACACAGTCTTTCTAATTATTTTCTACATGGTGGGTTTGTGACAGCTCAGAGTGAAGTTGATGCACAGAGAAGTGTTTTACACTACGACTCTGCACCTGGGCCCGCATTCCGGATGGTCATTTTGACAGGCTAAATTTGGCAGCCACATTTTGTGCTAGAAGAGAGGCACCTTCCCAAGTGGGATGTATGCTATCTCTGCGAATGAGCCCAGGCTTTCCCCAGAACACACGCCAATTATCTATAAAAACAACATCGTTTTCCGAGCACCACCTAGACAACCAGCGGTTAAATGATGAGAACCTAGAGTACATGTCATCAACTGTACCATGTACATGTATATAAACTGTATTCAACTGTAACTTGTACATGTATAAAAACTGTATGGAAGTGTGTCCAGTAGTCACATGGTTCAGTGAACTAATCCGCAAACCTGTCCCTTCTGATTCTGCTCACTTGTACCCAGTGCTGGGAATAACGGCGTTGGAGTATAACAATGTTACGAATGCAACCACATTTTGAGTAACAGAGTAATTACTTAATTATTTTATCCATAACTGTATCGCCATTGCTGTCACTTTGGAAATAATGTGACGCGTTACAATTTGATGAATTGGGGCGCAGTGTGCCCCCGGGTACACACAACAACTTGGGAGTTTTGGTAAAACATCAGTGCAGCATATGACTGCACCAATCTCACATTCAGCTCGGTGTAGAATGAAAGTAAAAGAAACTGAAAAAAAGAAAGAAAGAAATGGATCATGATTTGCTCAGAAGTTGGATAGGTGGGTTCTCAATCGTTTTCTTCCCACACAAACACACAGGTCAAATACACACACAGATGATGGCAGCACAAAGTCACAAGGTTGCATTGAGCTCCATTTGTTAAAAATAGCAATTGCTTTTCTCTTTTGAACAAATTCAAGTAACAAATATTACATTTTCAGTATTTAAAATGTATTTCCTGTTTATAATCTATTGCAGATTTCAATGCAATTCATTTTGAATAAATACGTATTTGGCAAGTTAGCACCTGTTTAACAGTTTTTATCGTTTCTTTAACATTTTTAAGCAAAAAAAAAAGTAACGCAATAATACTTTTTCCTGGTAACTAATTACTTTGGTAGTGGAGTAATGCAGTAATGGAATTACTTTTTTGGGGAAGTAACTTTTCAAACTTACCCAGCACTGCTTGTCCCCATCTCTGATCATTGTAAAAACACATTTTTGGTGATCTTGACTTTTGACCTACATCCATAGGGTCTATTCTGGACTACCTCACACCTTTCCTGAAAATGTCATGAAATTGTGTGTTCTGCTGGTTTTAGTCTTGATGGTGAAGGTTCTGGTGATAAAGGTTATGCGTTTCATTGGTTCTGGTCCAGATTATGAGTGTTCTGGCACAAAAGGTTATGTGTTCTGCTGGTTCTGGTCCAGATGGTGAAGGCCATTCAGGTTTTGCGGATCCACCTGCTGGAGCTGGAGAAGGTCAGTGACCTGTGTAAGGACTTCTGCAGCCGCTACATCGCCTGCCTGAAAACCAAGATGAACAGTGAGACTCTGCTGAGCGGAGACCCAGGAAGTCCCTACTCACCAGTCCAAGGCCCCGCCCACAACTTCTCCCCCACCAAGACCCAGGTATGACTAAGACACAGGTACTGTACAACCAAGACCCAGGTATTGTAAAATCAAGACCAAGGTAACCCTTGACCAAGACCCAGGTACCGTACAACCAAAACCCAGATACCACCCAACTGAGACTGGTATGACCTGACTAAGACCCATGTAACACCCTACCAAGACCCAGGTACTGTACGACCAAGACCAAGGTACCACCAGACCGATACCAAATATGACCTGGGTACAACCCTGACCGAGACCCAGGCACCACGTGACCAAGACAAGGTATGACCTGACCAAAACCCAGGTACCACCCCACCAAGACTCAGGCACCACCTGACTGAGACCCAGGTACAACCCCAGCAAGACCCACGCACCGCCTAAGACCCACGTTACAAAGACCCTTACCCTTTAGTACATGTGTCGACACCAGGGTTAGTGGGTTAGGGTAACCCAAACCAGCATCAGACCTCAGACCAGAGAAGAACATATGGCTATGTTATTAGCTCAGAAGCTAATAACATAGCTCAGAAGTTGTTGGTGTGTTGTGGTTTCTACTGGTGTTAAAATGAAGCTTCACAAAGCACTAGTTGCTTCTTTTTATCCCTGTAGACCGAGATCTCTGTTCAACAAAGTGTTGAACATTTCAACCAGACCAGAGAGCTCCACCAAGAGGGCTAAAAAGAAATAACGAATGCTTCATGAAGCCTCATTTTAACATCACTAGGTTTCACCCCTGACCTTTGACTCCTGTTGTGGTTCCATGTCAGACCCCCAGCTCCATCTCGGGGACCATTAGCCCCCAGGGTCAGATCGTGGTGCCAGCGTCAGCACTGCAGCAGGGGAATGTCACAGTGACGGCTGTCAACCCCACCCAGGTGGTCGCAGGTATGTCACCCTGGCATACGGCGCAGTCCTCAGGTACCGACCCACTCAGGCCGCCGGGGTTCGGGGGGTTCTGGGGGGTCCTGGGGGTCCGGCCTCACCCTCTAACTGCACGTCTGTTTCAGGAGGAACTGTGTACCAGCCCGTCACCGTTGTCACTCCTCAGGGTCAGGTGGTCACACAGGCGCTGTCCCCAGGGACGATACGGGTCCAGAACAATCAGGTATGACATATAGATCCATTAAAGATCTAGACCAGAGTCCGTCTATGATCTGGCCTGGGTTGTGTCTGTGTCATGTGGTGAACATGGTTCAGATCAGACCCAGTTCAAGTTCCGCATTTGGCCAATACTGTAAAATAACAGAATAATGTATATATTTCCCAAATTGTCTTTGTTTTACTGTGAAAAAATAAAATTCCATCATGAAAATATGAACCTGAAATTTCTTTTTTTATGTATTTTTTGTTCACTTTGAACAATAATCTGCCCCAGCTTATCATTTTAACATTTAACTAATTTCTCCATCAGGCCAAACAAAATAATATATGTGGTTCCCATCACATGGATAGGAAAAATTGGGTAGGTAGGTCGGTCATCCATATTTTATTTTATTTACAATTTTATATGCCCGTCTTCTAAAAAGAAGCTCCAAAAATTCAGATTTAATATCAGTTATTCTTTCCAGCAGTTAGAAAATCAACACATTGCCTCAGATTTTCCATGTACATGTACATGTATATTTACAGAATGTTTTAAGAGAGCATAAATGAATTTTAGATGATTGAAATACAATAAAATCTGATTTGACATCAACATTTTGTATTTTATTGATATTTTTTCAACAAAAATACAGTTTAACCACAAATGTAAATTCTATCCACATCTAAATATTATTTCAATGAAATAAAGGCCCCAATATTGAAGGCTTTAGTGGACATATACAGCTATCTATTTACTGTTCAACTTATTTCCTCTTACCATACTGCTGTTTTGTTACTGGCTTCTTGACATTCCTCTCACAATCTTGACAGAGCGGGAGTACAGTTTTAAATTTATTTTTTAGCTCTGGAAGAGGATTTGTATTTGGTTCCCCACACCAGGCACACAAGTCTTTGTGACCAAGAGATGCTCCATAAAGATATGAAACCATCTTCCCAATGAATAAACAAACGCTGGTGTTTTTGAAACAAACCAAGTGTGAAGTGAGTGGGAAATTAACACACCATGTACCAAAGATTCATCAAGAGGTGAACAGCCAATCAAAACTGGCGCAGCAATCACATGCATTGAGGGTTGTTTTGATGGACATGGACACCATGTATATGGTCGTCGTTTGTCGCTAGTCATAAATCACGGTGGTCAGACAGGTGACAGATGTTGGTAAACATGAATACGGACTAAATACGGAGAAATAAATTCTCTCATAAGATAAGAAGAAGATAAGAGTCGGCAGTCGGACGGTTCATTATATTTAATTTATTTTGACAAACTGATAAAATGTCTACATAGTCGGCATTTTCGTCGTAAAAAAAAATTGGGTCGGTCGGGTGACCGGAACCACACGTATTATTTTGTTTGGCCTAAAATAAAAACTTTTAAGTCCATTTAAATATTTTAATAGTGAAACATGACTAATGAAATAAATAAAAATGAAATAGTTCATGTTTTCAGTTTTTACAGATAAAAATGTGAAGTATTTTTAAAAGCACATGAATTCTACACAAACCACATCTAAAATATTTTTTTCTTGTTTGTTTATTGTTGTGGACACAAACAGCTGCAGCTCCAGTTTCATCAGGATTTGAACCTGTTTAATCATGACGACAACTCAACCAAGAACAAACGCGGAGTTCTGCCCAAACACGCCACCAACGTCATGCGCTCCTGGCTTTTCCAGCACATTGGGGTGAGTGAACCAAACCAGAAACCCATATAGACCAGGTGTGATGCTACTAGACGGGCGGCTGTGGTTCAGTTGGTAGAGTGGGTCGCCCAATGACCGAGAGGTTGGCGGTTCGCGTCCCGGCTCTGGCAGTCCACATGTCGAAGTGTCCTTGGGCAAGACACTGAACCCTGACTTAGGCCCCCAGTAGGACTGACCTTAGACCTTAGAAACCTACTGGTGTATGAGTGTGTGTGTGAATGGGTGAATGAGAGGTTAATGTAAAGCACTTTGAGCACCATGAAGGTGGAAAAGCGCTATATAAATGCAGTCCATTTACCATTTACTAGACCTGGTCTGGCCCCCATGGACCTGGGGGCCAGACCTGGTCTGGCCCACATAGACCTGGGGTGGGTTCACAAATCTTTTCTTAAAATAATTCTGATGAAGATTGTTAAAAGAAGATGTTCCTAAGATTTATCTTAAGTGAAATTCCTCAATATTTTCATAAGAACAATGCAATTTCTTACAAACTTCTTATTTTTAATACTTAAGAACTTCTTCTAGTCATTAACAGTCAGTCAATGTTTGCATACATTAATAAATGATCCACACATACAGGCCAAGACTCTAATGTGACATTAAATGACTATTAATTAAAATGAAATATGACAATATAAAATGACTATTGTGTGTATATATAATATATATTATATATAATATATATATAAAATGACTATTAATAGTCATTAATAAATGACTGATCCAAACATCATAAAGTTACCATGATCAAATTATTAACTTAAAATACACCCTGGCTTCATTCATTCAATTTTATTTATTTATTTATTCATGGGGTTTATTCAATGGCTTCATGACCCTGTTGTCTGCATATCACACTACTGTAGGGTATATTTAATGTAAGGTATAGCCTACATCAATTCAATCTATAAGATAAACACGGTGTTAAGGCCCATTGTAAGTGACTGTCAGTTTGTCTCAATGTATGTAGCTTGCATAATATAACTAATAACACCTATGCAAAAACATTGATAGCAAACTTAAATTACAAAGACTAAATTTGTATAATTACAATTTTGTTTAAATAAATACTATTAGAGGCTTACCTTTTCTATGTGGCTGTGGTACGATATGGTGAAGAGTTGTCTTAAAGTTAAGAAAAATACTGAGAAGAATCTTAAGAACTAAGCTTTCAAGAATATCAAAAGTTCTTAACATTGTTCTTAAGGTAAAAGATAAGAAGAAAGTTAAGAAAAAACTTTTAAATTTTATTGGGTAATATGGAAAGTTTTATCCTTAGACAAAAGTTAAGAGAAAAGTACCAGTGAAGAACTGTTTTTTTTTTCTTAAGAAAGCTTTGTGAATTCGGCCCCTGGTCTGGCGCACTTAGACCTGGTCTGACCCCACTAGACATGGTCTGATCCCATGGACCTGGTCTGGCTCACGTAAACCTGGTCTGACCCCCTACACTTGGTTTGGACCCCATAGACCTGGTCTCAACCCTGTAGACCTGGTCCAGTCTAATCTCGTTCCGTTTTTTTCCAGCATCCTTATCCCACTGAGGACGAGAAGAAACAGATCGCAACTCAGACCAACCTGACACTGCTGCAGGTCAACAACTGGTGAGTTAACCTGGGTTTAGGGTTAACGTGGGTTAAACTGGGTTAGGGTTAACCTGGGTTAGTCCATGTGGGATAGGAATAGATGCAGTGATAAATTTTAAGTAAATATTTTCATAATGGTTAAAAATGAATAAAAAAAGGATAAAAAATACAACAAAAAAGGAAAAAATGTAATCAAAAATGGCTAAAAATAAACCAAAAATGGCAAAGACGCTTAAAAAAAAGTCTTAACAATGAACAAAAAATGTATAAAAATGAAGTAGAAGGGGAAAAAATGAACAAAATTAACCAAAATAGATACAGTCGAGACTGGTCTGGTAATTTGTTCTTTAGCCTTGGCAAGCAGGTAGTTGTGTTCCCCCAGGATTTCATGATTCTCTTTCTCAGGTCAGCTGCCCTTGTGTTTAGTCTTTCTGGGGCTTGGCACCCAATCTTGATATTTGGGGATGATGGTGAAACCACCCCCAAGCTGACCTTGTCGTCCTGGCTTCCCCTTGCCGTAGCATCTTTGTACCATGGATGAGGTACAACACTGTACCTCATCAATCTCTAGCTGTGATAGCAACCTCTTATTGCAGATATTCGAACACTGAGCTAGGAGCTGTTTCTTAGTCAGTGAGGATGTGGGGTTTCGAATCAACCATTTCTCCCACATCCTCTGCATGTACCCTCTCTCACTGGAGTTACTCCCGTAGTAACACTCAGTACCATGTTCTCTGCCCTGCTCCATGAATGTCTTGTTCCAGTAGCCAATTTAACATCAGGGTGTCCTTGTTCCTCAACCGCTGGCGCAGACCTTGTTGTCCCGGGTGCCATCCAAGCCAGTATGACTATTTATTGTTTCGGTCATCGAGAGGTATAGGCATGTATAGCGTGAAGTGCCTTGCCTAAGGGCACACCTGGGATATATATATATATATATATATATATATATATATATATTATTGAGTGGAAAGTTTTTCAAAGTAAAAGCTGTGGTTTTCTGTGTGCCATGGGTTCAGGTTCATCAACGCTCGGAGGCGGATCCTCCAGCCCATGTTGGACGCCAGCTCGTCTGAGACGCCCAAAGCCAAGAAGAAGACACCGCAGAACCGACCGCTGCAGCGCTTTTGGCCCGACTCCATCGCAGGTGGAGGTGGAACCCCGCAGCAAGTCACCATGCCTGACGGTAGGCCATGCCCACACAGGGCAAATGAACATAAAATGGCTAAAAATTATCAAAAAAGCCTAAAAATTGGGGCGGGCTAGAAATGAACAAAAAAAGAACAAATAATGGTGGAACATGGACAAAAAATTACTGAAATTTACACAAAATGGACAGGCCACACTCTCACCTGCTCACATGGCTAACAAATGAACATAAAAATGGTTAAAAGATGCACAAAGAAATAGTTAAAAATAAACAAAAAATGGTTAAAATGGACAAAAATGGCTACAAGTGAAGAAAAAAAAATCAAAGAGATCAGTGATGTGCTACTCCATGTATGAACGGGGCATTCATACATTGACTAGCACATCACTGATCTCTTTGATTGCAGCAATTGACTGCTTTTTTAACTAGCCTGCCTGCAACTCATACCGCAAGAAATGTATTTGAAAAGAATGCACCTGACCCGCTTCTTGAGCGCATTTTTAAAAAGTAGTCGGTGGTCTTTTTGAGTTATCCTGCTAAGAGACAAACAGACATACAAACCCTGGCAAAAATATAACCTCCTTGGCAGAAGTAAAAATGATCACATGGTGGAGAAAAATGGAGAAAAATTTAAAAAACATCACTAGAAATGAATGAAATGGATAAAAAAATTTACCAAAAAGGGCTAAAAAATTAATATTAAGTTTTTGAAAATTATTTAAAAACATTATTCAAAATGGATGAAAACATTTTTAAAAATGAACAAAAAATGTAAAAGGTCAAAAAAGAAGTTAGAAATGAGGATACAACTGAACAAAAAAGACAAAAGGATAAAAATTAACAGTTACAGACCACGCCCACACTCACGTGGTTACAGGCCACACCCACAGGATCAGAATTTAGAACATGATGAACCATTCAGAACCAGGACCATTCAATCACAATATGCGTAAAGAACTGACAAATAACACGTTCTGTGAAGTTTTAAATTGAGTTTTTATATTTGCATAAAAATGGATGAAAACATAAAGGTTGTATTTTTACATTTCTGATCATATAAACATGAGTACATATTTACAGTCCAATAGAGTTATTGAATATAAATACAGTTATGGATTATGAATACAGTTATATAATATAGTTATAGTACATAACTATAGTTATAATGTTATAATGAATATATAATAACACTAGATAAAACTGCAAACTCTGTACAAGTGTTTTTTGTTTGTTTTTTTGTTTGTTTTTTTTTACAAAAATGTAATTTAATTCTAGTTTGAAATTACCCGGAATGAAAGTCTAAATATTTAGACCAAAGAGTGTGTTTTAGTGCAGTTTAAAGTGTTTTTGCCCAGTTTGTCTTAGTCCGGTTTAAAGTATTTTAGCTCAGTTTAAAGTGGTTTAGTCCAGTTTAAAGTCCAGTTCTTTTAAAACTTCTAAAATTTGGACTTTTAGGCTCTAAAATGTCTTTTATAAAAAGAACAATAAATACCTGAAACAATAAAAACCTGAATCTGAACCAAAATACACGTACTTGTGCAACGGACCAGTTTAGTATCAACATCACTACAGACTGTGCCCTCCCTCATAACAGACGAGTTCAGCACCCATATTACTGCAGACTCCACGCCAATCCATCTGTCAACATCCCATTTTACCTTACATTACTCAGTCTCTGACGTACTTGAACTCCTTCACCTGAGGCAGAAATCCCCCCAACCCCCAGATGTGTGTGTGTTATGTTCATAAAAATGATTCCAATTCTCACTGGGAACAGGTCAGACTTATAGACACTATAACGGATCAGCCTGCAGCAGGGGCCCGTCCACTCTGTACTCATGAAGTACCCCCCACAGAAACCACAAAACACATGTGGACTGGTTGGATAAACTCCCATGACCCATTGCCCACGTGAGCACTGAAGTCCTCCAGTAGGATAATAGAGTCCCCTTTCGGGGTGATTTCCAGCATAGACACATATACATAGATGCCTCATAGGCTGTCGAGGGGTGTCCCACAGCACCACTATCTTGAATCGGGGGCCAGCGGAGGCAGCGGTGCATAGACTTCTACGAAGGAAAGAGTTACTGCTGAATCTCAAAGTGTAATTATTCGCTGAATTTTAAACTGATTGCCAAACGGTTTGATTTTTTGAGAAACATCACACGTGAAGTTACTATACATGGTGCTCGGATACTTTTTTACAATACTTAAGATACACACTCTCTCCCTCTCACTCCAGCATAGTTATTTAAACAGCAGAAGAGCTTCGCCAAAAATGCTGGACTTTGTTCAGCCTATGAATGCTCTGAGCGCTGTAAGCACACAAGAGCTTGTGGGATTACTTTTCACAGGTAAGATGTATTTAAGGAATCATATATTGTAAGCAGGTTGTCATAGTAAGAGTTAAATAAATGCAGATAATACAGATAGAATCCCTTCAGCTTCGTGACTACCTATGATCTAACCAGCTCTACATCATCCTGTATTACAGCTGTTAACTGGTAACCAAACTGTCCATCTGACAGAGGGGGACAAACCATTTGTCTTTAACTTCCCATCTCATTTACAAAAGTAATATATGTGACCTGGAAAAATAATTCATACATTTCTATGATTCACGTCTCCATAAGCAATTGAAAGCTACTTAATGCCACACTTTTTTAAACTTTTCTTTTCTGTCTGCATGTTTAGTACAGTATAGTTTCTGATATGAAAAATGTCCTTAAAATTTTTATTTCTTACATTTGAGCAAATACCATTAAGGAAAATTCATGTAAAGCTGTAAATGCAAAGTCAATAAAAACCTGAGCACATTTGAACGTTTTGGTTTTTTTCTATTTATATATATCTGTGCGTCTTTCTGTCTATCTATCTAGCATGTCTGGCATTTGTAACAAACCCCGTCAATATTGCTTGAGAATTGAACAATTTACGACAACTTTAATTGTATAACTACAATTAAAGTTCATTCCTCTATTGCGGTAATGTACTGTGATCCAAGATGGCCGCCCTGTAATCTGAACTGTCAGACAACAACCAGTGCCCGTTCCTCAAATCAAAGGCATGGGGAAGCAACCCTTTGTTCCACAGAGGTAAACCCCAACATGCAGGCAGAGAGCCTGTGGGTAGTCAAAAATCCCACCCCTGCCCTCCGTCTTTCCTCCAGGACAACTCCAGCATTGACCAAAATAACCAAATAAACAAAATATCCAATAAAAAACTGAATCTAAACCAAAATAATCCAATATAAAACTGAATCTAAACCAAAATAACCAATAAAACCTGAATCTAAGCTAAAATAATCCAATAAGAAGTGAATGTAATGTGCCTAAAGTGTTTCCTGGTGTCTGTGGAAATGTTCATTTCCAGGTACCATGGTAACCATGAACATGGAGGGTCTGCAGAGCCTGACGTCGGATGGTGCGACTTTGGCCGTGCAGCAGGTTATGCTGGGAGGACACAGCGAGGACGAGTCGGGGGATAGCGTGGATGAGGACGACGAGGACATGGCCGGGCTGGGCCTGGACAACAGCGACTCACTGCAGTAGACGCACACAAGGACGCACAACTGCACACAAACACACACTGGGCCTGGACTACAGCGACTCACTGCAGTAAAGACGCACAACTGCATACACACACCATAGGTTTACACAGAGCACAAACTACAGACGGATTGGACCAGACCGGGACAAACTGGACTGAAACAAACTGTGACAGACCAAGGTTATAATCATTAACGAAAAACAAATGAAACTATGAAAACTAAAATTGAAAAAAACATTTTTGTTAACGAAAATAAATTAAAACTATAAGAGGTGGTGCCAGGCACCACAAACACCACCCCCTCAGAAACATTTTATCTGTTAATGGGCATTTCCTTCTTAAAATGTGAGACTATGGGTTTGACCTTTCAAGGTCTCCCAAGGTTAAAGGTCATGATGCCATTTTGGAGGTGACATGTAGTTTCCTATCTGTCAACAATAGTAACGGAGTATTACCACTCTTTTTGGAGTTAGAACCATTTAAAGTCAGACCTTGATTTTGACCTCTCAAGGTCAAAGGTCATAACACCATTTTGAACACCATGCCAGGTTTCCTATCTGTCAATTATAGTAACTAAGTCTCCATCTCCACTGGTTTTTCAGTTATGTTCCATTTTAGTTTTTTAGTTGTTGACCCAGTGACCCTTGACCTCTTGGGTCAATAATAGGTCAACTAGTTAAACCTGCTCTGAAAACTAAGTGAATTTTTTTTAAAAAGAAAGAAAAAGTCAAAACTAAATTCTAATGAAAATTTCCAAACTATTGTAACCTTTTTTAATTTAATTTAATTTGAAAAAATTGAAATTAACCTTGGGACAGACCCAACTTGACTAAAGTGGACCGGACTGAAGTAAACAGGACTGGACCAGACTGAACCGGGCCAGGTCAGACTCTTCCACCTGCTGACCTGTGACAGTGTGAGTTTGAGGAGTTGGCTTCCTTCAGAACCAGTTTTCTACGTCTTTAGTTTGACTCTGTAGGCGAGTGCACTTTTGTATATTTAACTCCAAAAGATGAACTGAACAGAAAAAAAGCCGTGGTGTTAAAAACACACAGACATTTGTTCTGCTCCGTTACTAAATGTTGACTGATTTGCTCTTGGGTTTGGCGTCCCCGTCCGGTGGTTTTTGGACGCCGTATGCGTTTGGGTTCGTTGACTTTTTGCATGCTTGTGTTTGAGTAGATGTGCGCACGCGCAGACTGACTCCGCCTCTCGCCTCGGCCTCTGCAGGCGATGAGGAGGACAAAAAAAATTACAAAAAATACAGAGGAGAGATGCTTATTTTTATATACGAACATAAGAAACGAGTGTGGGGTTTTTTTGTTTCATTTTTGTGTTCTCCTGTTTTGTAAGAATATTTATGTACAGATTGATAATTAAAAGCTCCACCCTGTTTTCCAGGGTTCTTTGAAGTTTTCTAAAACTGAATTGAATGCGAATGAAAATGAAAATGACTATTTAAATTGGTTTGAAACTTCCAGACTAACAAGGCCTTACCCGAGTTCTGTTCAAAGAAACTTTTGCCAAGAAAGAAGCACAATAAACTATGTATGACCCACGTGAAATTCTGAACACTAACAAAGGCATTTGAAGGTTAAAGGGTTTGTTCAGAGTGTGGATGAGGTGGTGGATTCGACACACGGACACATCTGGACCTGGACTAGGACCTGAGCTGGTCCTGGACCAGGTCTGAGCTGAACCTAGACTAAGTCTGACCTGGACCTGGGCCTGGGATGTGTCTGATACTGGACCTGGACCGGGTCTGAGCTGGACTGGGCCATTCCAGATCCTCCTGAGACCCAGTAAACCATTTTGGTTTAACCATTTTACATTAAAAAATACTGTCTGTTGCAAAGGACATTCCATTACAAATGAGAAAATAAAATAAATGAAAATATGTATCTGAATAAACTGTTGTATTATAGAAAGCTCCAATCAAAACAATTAATATAAAAAGAGGCTAAAACTTTGACTTTCCTGGGTCTGAAGAGGATATGACATTTTACAGAAATGTCCCACCTGAGCCTCTACTAACTGTTTACAAACTTAGACCATATTATATATGATGGAAAAGTTTTGTTAAAAAACTTCAGGTTATTTTTCTGAATTTAAATAAGGTCACAATTCAGAAGTTAATTTTTACATATTCTTAAATTCTGGACACCAACTAAAATGTACACATTGCAAACAAAAGAAAATGAGCAGACTAGCATCTGTCTCCCTAGTGTGAATAAAACACACTATTACTGCCATTATATCCATTTTGACTGTTTCTGATCCTTAAGAGATTAAGGCAAAAGTTGTGTAAACAATTTCTTTGCATCAACATCATGATCAATAGAAATAATTTGAAGGGTTCAACATGTAAAATTAATGATTATTTGATACGTATAATTAGGGCTGAGCTTGATTAACAAAAAAAATCAATGAGAGCAGAAAAATAAAATGATATATATTATCTAATAAATTGTTTTTTTTTTTTTTAGGTGTGCCCACTTGGACAGATGTTTACATGTGAACATTTGACCTAGCCCCAAAAACTCATACTGGTGTGAAACGGTGACATATGCAAGACTGCAAAAATGTAATCATATATGATCCAATTTATATGGAGGATTTTGGGACACATTACAAACACAGCATTTAAAGTTTTAAAAAAATTATTGTGAATTTGGTATTCACAGCTCATGTTGATTAAATAGAAAAAAATGCAAGACAAACCACAAGTGTGCATTTTCCCTACACTTGGTGGCTAGTAAGGACTGCATAGCCCCTCCCCCCAAAAAAGAAAAAGTGATCAAATATGCAAAACCTCTGCAAAAATATGTATATGCAATTAACATGTTTATTCTATAGTTTCAACAAAACAACTGTAAACAACTGTTCCATTGAATTGTTTGTTTTGAGTTGAGTTGAAGCATTCATTTTGAAGAACCTAATATATTTTTAAACCTTTAAATTGATCATGATGTTGCTATATTTTTTTGTAACCCCCCCCCCCTCAAAAAAAGGGAGGTGGGTGATAAAAAAAAAAGAAAAAAAAATCTATATATTTGTCATGTTTTATGGATCAAAAACAGTGGTTATAATGAAAGTAATAGTGCATTTTAAGCACACTTTGCAGACAGATGCGAGTTTGTCTTTTGTTTACAATGTATACATTTTTGTTGTTGTCCATAATTTTAAAGATCATGTAAAATGACCAGCTTTTAAATTCTGACCTTAATTACATTCGGAAAAAATCTGAAGTTTTTTTTTTTTTTTTACAGGAGGTTCAAAGTGTGTGTAAAAAGCACACCTGGATACCGAACGGGTTATGTCGAACTTCAAACATGAACTTCTATGGTGTAAGATAGCTATCAATAGATCTGTGTGCATATTACATAATCCATGATACCTGTGCGTATTTGTTAAAAATTACAAGTACAACTTACACCTAGCCTACGACTTCCCACAAGTGACAACTGTCAAAATATGTCATCACTGCATCCACAGGCAAACATCGATCATAAGCTCTATGTTTTTCAAGCCAATTCTTTAACAGTTGATCTGTACTGTACAGTTAATAGCCTAAGAGAATTAATACATGAATAGTCTTGGTCATTGACCATTACACCATATTTTGTACTATAATAATAATAATAATTATTATTATTAATAATAATAATAATGACATAAACACTTAAATATACCACATATATACATTATTGTCTTAGTGATGTATATAAAGCACTATTTAGGACATAGAAGGCATTTGGCCTGGTTTGGAGGGTGTTTGGGAGAATTTTTCTACTAATGTGACTGTAATCATGCAGGCTGTCAGCTGGTTGGTTGTCAAAAATCAGTAAATCGATGGGTCCAGAACGATCACGTGATGTCCCAAGATGTCATTTACTGATTCTACTCTGAGGAAAATAGTTTGCTACAAAATCGCTCAGTGCGAAGAATTTAATGTGAGGACTTTTTTGACTACACTTAAGACTACTAATTTTTCATTTTAAAGGGTATGTTTCATATGTCAGAGACGCCAAAGCGAGATGAAATGAAAACGGGGTTCACGTAGCCTTGTATACAATATGTCTATGGGGGTTCACCTCAAGGCCTGATCAATGTTTCTTTTCTCAACAAGTAATGCTCGTGGATGCGGTGATGACGTATTCTGACAGTTATGTCAGTTGTGTCAGTTGCAAGCTGTAAGTCGTACTTGTAAAGTTTGAAGTCGTACTTGTAATTTTTGACAAAAATGCTACGGGTATCCAATCTGTTGATATGAATCTATTGACAGCTATCTTACACCATAAACTTCATTCATGAAGCCAAACCAACAGTGTCCGTGGTCTGAACACACTGAGTCCGCCTACCTCTGTCACCTCTGCACCGGCCCTTTGACATGTTCGCCAGTTGCAATGGCAAGCGGCGTACAGCTCCAGTTTTTACCCACATTGTGTATACGATACATGACGTCTTGACAGTAGTAGCGTAGGTTTCACTTTCTTCAAATGCACAATCCAGAACACTATGCTAATCACACAATCACTTGGTGCGAGTGGGATGAGCCAGTGGAGATGAAACGGCGGCCAGCGGAGACGAAACACCACCAGCGGAGACGAAAGGCTGCCATCGTCGTCAGCTGTGGACTTTTTTGCACGCGTTAAAACTTTTTATTTATGTACACATGCTACTGCGTTGGACAGAGCAGGAGGCGGGGCATTTGGACTCCATGTTGGACTGAAGGACTGGGATGAAACGCTGCAGCTCTGTGGCCCCACCCCCCAGCACACGGCAGGGGGCGGGGCTTCTGTTTCTTGGAGGACCTGTAATATTTTACCGTCTGTCATCTTGTTTCTCTTTCTTGTAAAGTCGAGACTTGAAATGGTTAATGGATGTGTCAGAAAGCCCATGCTGGGGGAGGCGGGGCCTGACATGGGGGCGGGGCCTGGCTCAGCTCTCAGACCCTCGCTGGTGTCTCTGCTTTTTATGAACTGTTGTTCACTTTTCTCTCGTCTGTTTTGCCTTAGAGCTTTCTATTTTGGAATAAACGATGCCTAACTCTGACCTGCCTCCATCTCTTCATTAGGGATTCCAGAGCGCCATGGGGCGGAGCCTCCAGGTCCCAAAGTGGTGTCTATGGTGGGGGTGGAGCCTCCAGGTCCAAAAAGGGTGTGGGGGTGGAGCCTCCAGATCCAATTGGATGAGGTTCAGTTGTTTGAGGTTTGAAACCCAAGGATGTGTTCCCTCTGAAACACAAAACACAGATAACTCTTAACCCTGAAAATCCTTAAACTTAAAAGCCTTCAACTTAAAAAAAATTACCCAAGGACATGTTCCCTCTAAAACACAGAAAACCCTTAACCTTAAAAACAGTATCTCTTAAAATTCCCAAGGGATCACCAACGTAAAAACCTTTAATCTTAAAAAATATTAACCCTTAAAAATCTTTAACACTGGAAAACCCTTAACTGTAACCCCTAATCCTGACAAACCTTAACCCTTCTTCATCTGCTGTCTAACAAATTGCCCCAGGGATAAAAAAAAGTTTACCTTGAACCTTAAAAATCCATAACTCTGAAAAACTCAAATCATGAAAACCCTTAACCATGAAAGCTCCTAATCCTTACAAAGCATAATTCTAAAAAACCTTAACCCCATAACGCTTAAAAAACCTTAGCAATAAAAAAAAAACCCTAGCCCTTAAAAAAACCTTAACCTTTAATACACCTTAATTCTAGAAAAATCCCTAACCTATATATAACCCCCAAATCCATAGCTTAAATGATCTTTTCTTTGTATATTGCCGTTATGGAGGTGGCATAAACCAGATCCACATGGTGTCCAGCAGAAGAAGAAATCCCTTAACGCATTAGCTTTTGAAACCCTTTAAACTCACAAGCCTCTAAAACCCCTTAGGGTTAGGGTTAGAAACCCTTTGGAACCCTTTGGCCCATGAGCCTCTATAACCTCTTAACCCATCAGCGACTAAAACCCCTTAACTCAGGGTTCTTGAGCTTATTTTCCCTCAGGTTCCATACTCCACCTGATTTGATGTCCAGTAAATATAACGTAAAGTAGAAATAATGACAACTTTTTTTGTCTTTGTTTCAGTGAAAAAACATTCAATAATAAAAATATGTGGCTTAATAAACTATCAAAAAAAGATGTGAATAACCTTAAAAAAACAGACATTTCATCAGAAAAATCTGTGTAATGTTAACACTTAACACTTGTCATTTGTCCATGTTTATTATGGATCAAATCAACAAAGACACTGAACACTAACAGAGGCAGGGCCTACTGTCTGTAGGGGTGTAAGCCACTAGTGATGTTAAAATGAAGCTTCATGAAGCATTAGTTGTTTCTTTTTGGTCCTGTAGATGGAGCTCTGTTCAACAAAAACAGAGAGCTCCATAGAGGGTAAAAAGATAAAAAAGAAACAACTTAATGAAGCTTCATTTTAACAACACTACAAGCAACAAATACTTGACCCCCTCCCCTGTACACACACATACCATACCACACAAAAACACACATAATGACACAGACACACACAACTATACATTAAAAAAACTACACAAAAACCACAACATACACACATGGAATTAAAACACAACTACACACAAAATAACACACACAACTTACACATAAGCACACATACATTTACACAAACACACAAGTACACACGCAACTACACAAACACAACTAAACAGAAAATAACCCAACTACTCAGACACAACTACAAAAACACACATGAACGACTACACAAAAAAACTACGCACACACACAAGTGCACACACACAAACACGTAGGCCGCAAAACTACACACGTACAACTACACAAATAGACAAAAAATGACACAGCAACACAGAAAATAACAAACTACACATAAAAAAACTACACACACACACACAGAGCTCTAGGGGTTCCGGTAGTGGGCAGTAGAGATGCATGGATGAACTGCGTACTCGCGGGCGTTGCAGATCAACCACGGATCGGGAGGATGACGCAACGAAAAATAATATTTTAACTAAATGTGTTTGAAGCACTCAAATAAAAATAGAATAAACATTTTGCATATTATTCCAAAGGTAACGAATGAGAACAACATTAAAATACTAATCAGGCAGTTTCCTGTTGATCTGGTCATTCACTGGTGCTTAGTTTAGACAGAACACAGGTGAACGCAGGCGAATTTAAAACTAAGGTGAAAGAAGGAAAGTACAGTACAATTAAAAGCAAGGAACACAAAGCACAGTCGTAAAAACAATCATAAAAACAGATGTGCAAGTAAAAACGAAAAAACACATTTATTTAACAGGGACAGTAACACATTAATGAACGTTTCTGTAAATGTGTCAGTATTAGCATAAAAATAACTGTTTTTCAATCGCTGATACTTATCTATCAGTAAGGTTTTACCCATTCACGTTGTGCGGTGGGTGGAGATAATTATGGAATTATCTCACGGATGATGGGCGGGTTTGGTTCTGAAAACTGGGGGAAAATCTTTCATGCAAATGGATAGAGATTTTAAGAGGTTGGGGATGAAAATATTTCATCATCCGTGCATCTCTAGTGGGCAGGGCTTCAAGAAAACAACTTGGCTTGCCTGTCCTCTTGTACCACCCCGGCTTCTCCTCTAGCTACACCCTTGCCAGTCCTCTAGTACAGTGTTTTCCAACCAGTGTGCCATGGCATATTAGTGTGCCGTGAAAATGAGGTAATTTCATTTTAGTGGTACTGTAAGTGAGCAGCGTGATTATAGATCCATACAACAGTACACACCACTGATCCACTCAGAGCTGTTGAGCTGCGGTTGTCTTTCTAAAATTCCTGCAAGTGTCAGCTCTGTGTTTAACTAAACAGGCTCAGGTTTTGCACTGAATAACTAAATCAAGACTAGATTTGCATTATGTTTCAATAAATATGCTTTTTGTGAGTTTTCTTTGGTAGTGTGACTTGTGATGTTTCTAATGTAAAATATGTGCCGTGGCTCAAAAAGCTTGGGAAACACTGCTCTAGTGCCACCCCTGCTTCTCCTCTAGCCCCACCCTTGCCTGTCCTCTACCCCCACCCCTGCTTCTCCTCTATTGCCGCCCCTGCCTGTCCTCTTGCGCTTCCCCTCTTGCCCTGCTCCTGCCTGTCCTCTAGCCCCGCCCTTACCTGTCCTCTAGCCCCGCCCTTACCTGTCCTCTAGTGCCACCCCTGTTTCTCCTCTAGCCCAACCCTTGCCTGTCCTCTACCCCCACCCCTGTTTCTCCTCTAGCCCCACCCTTACCTGTCCTCTAGTGCCACCCCTGTCTGTCCTCTAGCCCTGAAACCAGGGACTTCAATTTTTTTTACCACGAGCTTTTTTCTTTTTTTACCAGTAACTTCTTAGGATAAAACAATTGTTGGTAATTGCATTTCCACCGCACTGCAGTATTGCAGTTACCTACGGTTTCATGTGTTTGTCCTAAAATAAATCAACTGTTCCAGACTCCACCCCCTTGGAGATGGTTTGACCTTTGACCCCGTACTGACCCCCATCTGCTGTCGAATCCAGTTCAGCGACTGTGTGATTCTGGTGTATACGCCAGGTTTGTTTTGGAGGGCGCAGCCCTCCCCCCAGCTAGTGGCGCCGACGAGCTTCCATCTGGAGGAGTCTTCACAGGCCAGAGGACCCCCACTGTCGCCCTGGCAACAGACAATGATAATAATAAAATACAAAATTCACTACACAAAACACACAATAATAATACTACACAACATTGAATACACAGGACCATGCAAAACACACTATAACAGGGTGTCCACAGGGTTTTAAAGTGATAAATTAAGAATGCAAAATTTAAATTATATTTTTACTTCATTATTTAAAATGATTACATTATTGAGATGGACATCCAGTGAGGCGCGAGACAAGATGGCCACAGGGCACTGAGCTCTCACGTAAAACCTTCTTATTTTATTGTTAAATGTTCTTATAGATCACATAATTACAAATTTCGAACAAAGAACAGTGCATTAATATCATTACTACCAAGAGAGAACAAACCTCCTCAACCAAGAAAGAACAAAGAACAAACGACCTCAATTAACAGAAAACATGGAGGATGTTGTTAAGCTAATCAAGCGAGTAATGACATGGTTGCATTTATGCTAAAGCAGGCATGGGCAAACCATTCCCAAAGGGCCAGTGTGGCTGCAGTTTTTTGTTCCAACCAAGCAGCAGCACACCAGACTAGATTCAATTAATCAACTGATCTCAGTCTTCAGAGAGTTGATTGGTCAAACTGTGAACTCTTGGTTGGTTGGTTGGAACAAAAATCTGCAGCAACACCGGCCCTTTGAGGAATAGTTTACCCATGCCTGTGCTAAAGGGATTACTGCAAAAGGCTCTTGACCCCATACAGAAGCATTTGGCAGAAAATCATTACGTTAATGTATATTATTATTATTATTATTATTATTATTATTAATAAGAATTATATTTTATTATATTATAATTATTACTTACAACATTTTTAAATGCCTTTTTTTTCCCCCTTTTGGACAATGAGGTGTTCCATTTTAATTGAGTAATTTATTCTTACATCATACAGTTCTTGTGTGTTATGAGTTTAATGTTGAAATCGATGAACATGAAATCCCCCGCGTGTACACATAGCTGACTTAGCTGAAGCAACTTGGGTACTTCAACTTCAACTGAACATATCTTGACAGTTTAAAACACCCTTCAGACAACACTTCATGGGGAAGTGCAAATTTGGGGAGAGTTGGCTTGAAGACACGACCTACTGCTCAGTATGTCCGAAAACCATAAAAATATCACATTAATATAAGCATTAATGTGCTGGTCAATGTATGAACGACCCACAGCTGACCTTTTTTTTAACTAGCCCGCCTGCAACTCGGACCACAAGATATGTATTTGAAAAGAATGGATCTGACCCGCTTCTCAACCCACATGTTTAAAAAGTAATCAAAGTCTGTTTACATTAGCAAACACTATGTAACTTACTTCCGGCGGAAAAGAAATGCATACCTGGATGGTAATAGTGCTGCCCAGGGTTTGTTGCGTAAACTTGTCTATACTTTTGTAGTGTTTGTAGCCGTCGCCTAATGGGTGGGAGTCAAGTCTTCGGTCAGTTGCAAATTTGAATCCCATACCATTCCATGTCTTAAGTGCCCTTTTAGCAAGGCACCACACCGTGCATTGCACCAGTTACTGTACAGGGATTGTAACTACCACCCTGTAGCTAAATAACGAAGTCTCTTTGGATAATGTTAAATGTAATGTTGGATGTTAAAATCTGTGTACGAATCACAAAAGGTTTCTGATTAACACTTGCAACTTAATGTCATAACGTCATAAAGTCTGAAGATGGTAAAGAAGAAGTTAAAAAAAGGTATTAAATGGTAGTAAATTTAACTTAAAAATTGGTGTATATACCTTGTATAATACACAACACAAAACAAACAGAATTATACACGATATACACAACACACAGGACAGAGGACTGTCGCTGTCACCCTGGCAACACAAAACACAGTGGAGAAAAATGCCAAATGAATAATAAGTGAACAATATGGTAATAAATGGTGATAAGTCGCTTAAAGGTTAAATGGAGTACTGGAGTACTACAAAAGTAGCGCTGGGTTTTCATGGGTACAGAAGTTTCTCTATCATGTGTGTGTGGGAAGGAAAACTTTGAATGCATATGACATCCATAAAAATTTTGTTTTCCTTTTAATTTTAGGAGAAGTAACATTATTAGACAGAAAATCATCAGGGGAAATGTTTGAAAAGGAGGTTCCAGGGGAATTGTGGATGTTTTTGCACCTGGCAGGAGTCAATCCCTCCTTCCAGGTATCCAGCGCAGATCATCCACGGAGAGATGAGTCCTGGGTAGACACCAGGTTGACTGCAGGTCTTAGTGGAAAGAAGAGGAACTCTGGCCGAACGGAGGATGATACTGGACTGATCATCTAGAGATGCACAAGGTATCAGTGAACAGCAGATAAACTATCAACGATCAATAAACTGCAGATAAGCCATCAATCAATAAACAGATAAATCACTAATGATCAATAAACAGCAATAAACGATTAATGATCAATAAACAGAAGATAATACATCAATGATCAATAAGCAGCAGATAAACCATTAATGATCAATAAGCAGCAGATAAACAATGATCAATAAACAGCAGATAAACCATCAATGATCAATAAATAGAAGATCAACTAGATCCGGTCATTATGAAGTAGATCTGGTTGCCATGGTGACACTCACCGCCATTCTCCGTGGACCCCCATCCAGAGATCCAGCACATGGTTCCTTCCTGGAAATGTTCCCCATGATTCGGTAAACAGATGGGTTCTACCAGACCTGTATAGGAGAACACGGTTCAGAACTGACACCAGGCAGGTTCTGAGGAGGAACTGAGTTACACCCAGAGGCAAGACCCAGAACCATAACAGAAGCCAGAACCTGCACGTGTGTGGAACTAGACCCAGATCTTTAGTTAGAACCAGAACCATTGTCTGTGTATGTAAGGTTCTGTTCTATGTGGATCAGAACCAACTGAGAACATCTGAACCATCCAGAACTAGCTCAGAACCCCCTGGACCATCCAGAACCAGCTCAACTACTTCTAGAACACCCAGAAATGGCTCAGCTACATCTGGATCATCCAGAATCATCAGTAGAAACTGTTTCAGAACCCTCATTAGAACCAGGTTCAGAACCTCCATCAGACCTGGTTCCCGAACATGGCATGTGAAGGGCGCTGAAAATGCAAAATATAATCAGAGTGATTTTCAATTCAAAGGCCAGAGCGACATTTTTGTTTCACTCCCATTTGCTCTCACTAGAAGCTGAGCATGCAGACAACTACAGCAGGTCTTCAGGTTACAAACAAGTTCCATTCCCATGCTGATGACATAACCCGAATTTCTGCTTAAATCGGAATTAAACCTTCCTTGTCCACTTTATAAACCTGCTTGTATCCACATACATTAGACCCCTAACCAGGTCTGTGATTAAACACAGCATCTACTGAGGAACTCACGTTATTTTTGGCTAAAACACACACCATGAGCTCTGATCAGTGACACTTGTCTCCAGCTGTGGCTCAAAGATTTCATACATGAATCACCTTTTATTTTTGTACTTCCTGTCCTAGTACCCACCCTCACTTCCTTTAACAGGAACTGTTAAACGAGTGAAAAAAGGCGAAGATACAGAGAAAACCTACAGCGCACAAAGACAAGTCCCTCGACACTATGGAGTGACTGGAGACTCAGACTCAGTTGAAACAACAAAAAGTACTGCATAACCCGAGGACCTCCTGCACAGAAAGATTCACATCATGTGAACCCTCACAGGGTTGATTGAAAGAATGTCAGAAAATCCTTTCTCTTGAAAATTTGAGCGAGCGTGGAGCGATGGCACTGGAACGGCATTGAAAGGTGAGAACAGCCACATGAGCGAAGTATAGAACACCCACGTAAGCGAAGTAGAGAACACCCATATAAGCAAAGTAGAGAACACCCACGTGAGCGAAGTAGAGAACACCCACGTGAGTGAAGTAGAGAACACCCACGTAGGCGAAGTAGAGAACACCCACGTAAGCGAAGTAGAGAACACCCATGTAAGCGAAGTATAGAACACCCAGTAAGCGAAGTAGAGAACACCCACGTGAGTGAAGTAGAGAACACCCACGTAGGCGAAGTAGAGAACACCCACGTAAGCGAAGTAGAGAACACCCATGTAAGCGAAGTATAGAACACCCAGTAAGCGAAGTAGAGAACACCCACGTGAGTGAAGTAGAGAACACCCACGTAGGCGAAGTAGAGAACACCCACGTAAGCGAAGTAGAGAACACCCATGTAAGCGAAGTAGAGAACACCCACGTAAGCGAAGAAGAGAACACCCATGTAAGCGAAGTAGAGAACACCCAGTAAGCGAAGTAGAGAACACCCACGTGAGTGAAGTAGAGAACACCCACGTAAGCAAAGTAGAGAACACACAGTAAGCGAAGTAGAGAACACCCATGTAAGCGAAGTAGAGAACACCCATGTAAGCGAAGTAGAGAACACCCAGTAAGCGAAGTAGAGAACACCCATGTAAGCGAAGTAGAGAACACCCACGTAAGCGAAGAAGAGAACACCCATGTGTGCTATGTAGAGAACACCCACGTGAGTGAAGTAGAGAACACCCACGTGAGCGAAGTAGAGAACAGCCACGTAAGAAAAGTATAGAACACACAGTAAGCGAAGTAGAGAACACCCAGTAAGCGAAGTAGAGAACACCCATGTAAGCGAAGTAGAGAACACCCACGTAAGCGAAGAAGAGAACACCCATGTAAGCGAAGTAGAGAACACCCACGTAAGCGAAGAAGAGAACACCCATGTGTGCTATGTAGAGAACACCCACGTGAGCACGAAGTAGAGAACACCCACATGGGCAAAGTGGAGAACACCTGCATGAGAGAAGTAGGGAGCACCCACATGAGCGAAGTAAAGAGCACCCACATAAGTGAAGGAGAGAACACCCACATATGCGAAGTAGAGAACACCCACGTAAGCGAAGTAGAGAACACCCACGTGAGCGAAGTAGAGAACACCCACGTGAGCGAAGTAGAGAACACCCACGTAAGCGAAGTAGAGAACACCCAGTAAGCGAAGTAGAGAACACCCATGTAAGCGAAGTAGAGAACACCCACGTAAGCGAAGAAGAGAACACCCATGTGTGCTATGTAGAGAACACCCACGTAAGCGAAGAAGAGAACACCCATGTGTGCTATGTAGAGAACACCCACGTGAGCGAAGTAGAGAACACCCACGTAAGCAAAGTATAGAACACACAGTAAGCGAAGTAGAGAACACCCATGTAAGCGAAGTAGAGAACACCCACGTAAGCGAAGAAGAGAACACCCATGTGTGCTATGTAGAGAACACCCACGTGAGTGAAGTAGAGAACACCCACGTAAGCGAAGTAGAGAACACCCATGTGTGCTATGTAGAGAACACCCATGTGTGCTATGTAGAGAACACCCAGTAAGCAAAGTAGAGAACACCCATGTAAGCGAAGTAGAGAACACCCACGTAAGCGAAGAAGAGAACACCCATGTAAGCGAAGTAGAGAACACCCACGTAAGCGAAGAAGAGAACACCCATGTGTGCTATGTAGAGAACACCCACGGGAGCACGAAGTAGAGAACACCCACATGGGCAAAGTGGAGAACACCTGCATGAGAGAAGTAGGGAGCACCCACATGAGCGAAGTAGAGAGCACCCACATAAGCGAAGTAGAGAACACCCACATATGCGAAGTAGAGAACACCCACATGAGCGAAGTAGGGAACACCCACATAAGTGTGGAGCGAGAATTGCTTGGTGCTCAGCTCTGTTCACATGCCCTGTTCCAGAACCCTGCTCAGAACTGGATCCAGAGTCTGGTCAGAACCCTGCTCAGACCATGTCCTCACCGTTGAAGCTCAGTGGCGTCCTCAGGCGCATCAGTGCGATGTCGTAGTCCTGCTGAAGCCCCTGGTGTTTATGATGGTAAACGATCTGATCCACATCCAGGGATTGAGCCACGTGGGCCGGCAGCTCCGTCAGACCCGCATGGACCCCCCAGAGAGATGGTTCCGAGAACCTGGGCCCACATGAACAGAACCAGAACCACATGAACAAAATCATACACAAATTCAACCATTAGGGATAAAAAAAAAACCTCGATGAAAAAGAACAACATACAGATGGAAAAAAGTTAGATGGAAGAAAAATATAGAGATGAAAAAAACCTAGATATGAAAAAAACATGAAAAAATGTACATGGAAAAAAATGCAGATGGAAGAGATGTACAGATTAAAAAACCGAGATAAAAATCTACAGGCGAAAAAAACTTGGATGAAAAAAAGATTTCGATAGAAAAAATGTATAGATGGAAAAAATGTAGATAGAAAAAACACAGTTGAGAAAAGAAAAGTATATAGAAAAAAATTATGAAAAAAAACAAATAAAAAATGGACAGATGAAAAAACTTGCATAGACAAAAAAAAAGAAAAATTGTTCAGACACTGAACACAGGTGTGTGTTAGAATAATTAATAAAAAAAATTGTAGATGAAAAAAAAGGTGAAGGAAAAAAAATTTACAGATAAGAAAATTATTTAGATGTAAAAAGAACAGAGAGATGAAAAAATTAAATGCAGATGGGAAAAAATGTATATGGAAAAAACAAATGACAAATGAAAAGACACGTAGATGGAAAAAACATCCATAGAAAAATGACACTGAACAGAAAATATGTAGTAGTCATTCTGTCATGTGTGTGTGTGTGTAATATGTACAGTAGGTGGAGTTTCCACAACCATGTGGACAGAGCTTCTACTCACCCTTCCACACAGTGGGCTGCAGTAACGATCCACCTGGAGCTGATGATGGAACCTCCACACAGATGTTCTCCTCTGATGTGCAGACTGACCTGCCACGGGAACTGGCCTGGTTTGGAACGGTTCCCTCCAACGATACGAGTGGTGAAGCGAGGACGAGAACCACATTCTGACACAAACACAGAAGGTTCTGACATAAACAGGTTGGGACGGCTGTGGCTCAGTTGGTAGAGCGGGTCGTCCATTAATCGAAAGGTTGGCGGTTGGATTCCTGCTCTGTCCTAGTCAGTCCATTGTGTTGGGCAAAACACTTCACCCTATTTGCCTCCAGTGTCACTCACACTGATGCATGAATGTTCGGTGGTGGTCAGAGCGTGAAATGGCAGCCACACTTCTGTCAGTCTGCCCCAGGGCAACTGTGACTACATATGTAGTTTACCACCACCAGAGCGAGCATGTGAGAGTGAATGAATAATAGCTCAATAATGTAAAGCACTTAGGGTGCTTTGAAAAGTGCTGTAGAAAATCTAATCCATTATTATTAGAAGTTCCAAATACAGATAAATGTTCTGGGCCGAATGATTTACTCGAAAATTTGTTTAATATAATATTGGTATATGTCACAGTTCATCTGGTTTCTATCACATCACTGTGGAATCTCTACTGTAACTGTCTACATGCTTGTATGTTTATACATTTATATATATGTCTACACACTTGGATATGCATACACTATGAACCTGACAATACTGGTAACTGTGAAGAAGTTAACATAAACTAACATTGCTACCAGTGTTTTGCTAAAACAGCTGATTGGTGATGGGACAAACAATGTTCACGATAGGATAATGTTCATAGACAGTCGAGCTAATGTTACATCATTACTGTATGTGTACAGGTTGATAGATAGCCTACAGTGCTCTGTGTGAAGGGTTGACACTTGAACAGCGTCACTTGAAATACAGAATCGTCCTGTATTTAAAAACAAAATTACGTCTGGTGTTTAGCTGAGTTGAAATGAGACGAAATTCTTATTTTTCCATTGAGGATTACACAAAAAAATCTGAGGTCTGTGAATCTGATAGGATTTGCCATAGTGTCCCATATTTTCCCCTCATGGAGTGGGCAGCCCTATCTGCAAGCAATATACCATGCACTAGTCAAACATTGACTAGCCTCCAAATTTGCTTTCAGATACACAAATCGATTGTGTTTGTATGACATAACACAACCGACTTGTCGCTATGCAGATACTGATGTACCTCAGATGCTTTCAGATTGTCCATAGCATTCCTGTCCTGGGCCGTCGTCACGGGGGTACAAACGGGTCTGTTGTCCCGGGCCCAGACACATAGGGGGGCCCAGAATTGGTCCTTCATGAAGATATGATTAATAATTCTGTTTAATTTCAAAATGTGTTGATTTGTGGGTGAAATGTGAAATATTTGCATTCAATAAATGATTTCTGGTTCTTTTGCCTGTTTTTCCTCGAAAATAGAGTCAAGGACACCCCTATATCACCCATAATGCAGAAATGGTTTGGTCTTTGTTTAAAGCATAAAAAAGCGGCACTATTTGATCACACGGCTTCGGAAATAAGGCTGCGTGCTCGCTGCCATTATGCACAAATCAGGAGCACAGAAAAGAAAAGACAAGAGAAAAAGAGATGAAGAAGCAAAGAGCCTCAGGGGGTCACTCCATAAATATTTAAAAAAAGATTCAGATGATGCAGCAGGTGGGACAGCTGAACCAGGTAAAGGAAACCTTGTAATGTAGCCTAACCCGTACATGTGATGCACCATTCATAGCAAGATACACAGAGTGAGGACTGATCTGTGTCCCGGATTTTTGTCAGACAGAGGTGGCAACCCTAATTCATAATCCAGTTCCAACCCCAAAAACAGTTGTTTTGGTTTATCTGTTATGGGAACGTCAGCCCTGCTGCAGGTGACGTTGTGAGCAGAGCCCATTCCATACTTTGCGTGTCTCAGGTTAGGAGTGCGCTCTCTCTCTCTCCTTTTTTTGCTTACATTCTGAATGGAGTACGGACCCATTTACAATAACACCAAAAATAAATTAATTAATTAATAATAATAATAATAATAATAATAGCCTAATAATAACAATATGCAATAATAATGCTTGATAGTGATTAATAGTCAAATTGAATGTTTTTCAAATGATTAATTGTGAACTGGTTGATTTTTGACCCCTGGTAATGTTGGGCTACTTTGTAATAAATGTTATTTTACCTCTTATAGACACTGTCGAGGTTGGTAGCACCAAGGAGGATGAGAGAGAGAAAGCAGAGGCTACCAGGGAGGATGAGAGAGAGGAGAGAGAGAAAGCCAAAGTGATGCAGGAGGAGAGGGCCCATCCCCCAGAGTAGAGGATCAGTCAGAGGCTACTTCTAGTGAGAAAGAAGAGGGTGAGAGAGAAAGTCACAGTAGAGTGGAAGGGGTTCATTTCCCTGATTACCTTGATCCTGCCTTATGGCCAGCAAAAATGGGAGACACTGACAGAGTAAATGTTGTGCGTGTGATGATGAAACGATCCCCGCTTTCAGAGAAGGCAAAAGACTTTCCGGCAGATGCAGAAGGCAGGGCATTTCCCAACTACCTAACATATTCCACCTCTCACAATGGACAAGAAAAAAATGAGAGCGACTGGGTACTGTACAGCAGGACAAATAAGGCCTTATTTTTCCTTCCATGTTTACTGTTCACGCATGAAACAGAGAAAAGGTCAACAAGTGCACAAATTCATCAGAAGGGATGCGCATTTCCAATGTCAAATACAAAAAAATATACGAAAGATTTCCTGAACATGAAAGAAATGCTTCACACAAACACTGTTATTGGAAGTGGAAAAACCTGCAACACTCTGTCTTGCATACAACTGTTGGGGGGGGCACTCAGCCCAGCCAAAGCTGGCCATGGCCCTGTTCCTGTCTATTGATAATGGAGTCCACAAAATACTAAAAGTCTGTTTACATTAGCAAACACTGCGCAACTTACTTCCTGTGGAAATTAACTGCATTTCTGGATGGTAATGGCACCACCCAGGGTTTGTTGTATAAACTTGTCTATAGCATTAGGTTCCCACTGCAGCAATGGCATTAGCCCATCACTACAACATTAGCATTAGCCTCCCACTGCAGCATTAGCATTACCCTCCCACTGCAGTATTAGTATTAGCCTCCTACTGCAGCATTATCATTAGCCCATCACTACAGCATTAGCATTAGCCTCCCACTGCAGCATTAGCATTACCCTCCAACTGCAGCATCAGCATTAGCCTCCCACTGCAGCATCAGCATTACCCTCCCACTGCAGCATTAGCATTACCCTCCAACTGCAGCATCAGCATTAGCCTCCCACTGCAGCATTAGCATTACCCTCCAACTGCAGCATGAGCATTAGCCTCCCAGTGCATGCCGTAGTCATTCTTTTAGTCTCTTATATTCTGATTCCCTTTAGATCAAACTGGTTTGACAGTGGATTCATCCCATGAGCTGGAGGAAAAGTCACAACATTTTGTGAGCAGTACTTTGGTCAAAACAAAAACTGAAATATAATACGAGCATTAACACACGTCAAACACAGACTGAAGGAAGGAAGTCACCCTTGTAATTATTATTCTGCTTTTAATTTTCTGTACAGGAAAAGTACCAACACATGCATAGAAGAAACTCACATGTCGAACAAACACACACATGCGGTGAATGGAAAGTCTCGGTCACACCTGCAGTAGTTGTCATTCCATATCATTTTATCCAGTGGTCTGATATGCTCAGATGTTTTTAAATGTTTACATACTTATAGAATATTATATATGATGAATGTTTACATAAAGATTATTATATATGATGTAAAAATCCAACATTTGTAGGTTTCCAAAGTTCAGATAATTTGAAGTTGGTCGGGGGAACCTAAAAACTGAACCCAAAATCTGACTCTAAATGTTGGTCTATTTTCAGATTTTATAACTGATGAACAAGAGCTTGAGCTCTGACATTTAAACAATAATTTCACAGGAATCTATTGTAGACAATGCATTTACTCTACATTACAATTATACAGTAAGTGTCGGTTACTGTAGGATACACGACTAACGCTACCCCAGGTCAAACAATGCAATTCAACGACCAACATGTTTTTGCTCATTTTTCTCAGAGAAGGGGGGGCGGGTTGTGATGGTTGGTGTATGGTTTTACTGATAATACTGTAGCGTTTCACATAAAAGGCTGAGACTTGTCTGACATGTTTATTCCTCTCAACAGTGGAGCTAGACACACAGACAATTGAGCAGGTCAAAAACATACACTCAACCGGTCCCAGTCTACCACACTTGATCCCCTGAAGTACCACCCCTGTCCCACTCTCTCCACCAATCTTCGGTCCACACACCCTGATTGACATGGCCTGCAGCCAGCAAATGACAGAGACAGGAAGAGTGACAGACGAAACCCTTTATGGTTTTCACCGAGGCTGGTACATAATAACCACAGCGTACTAAATTAAATATTAAGAAAATAAATTAAAGAGTTAGTTATGGCGTGCCTCAAGGGTCAGTCCCTGGGCCTATTTCGTTTACATGGTATATGCTCCCTTTAGGTCACATCATTAGAAATCATGGCATTAACTTTCATTGTTATGCGGATGACACAGAGCTATATTTATCAATTAAACCTGATCAGACCAGACAAATAGATAAACTAAGTACTTGTGTACAAGACATAAAGACTTGGATGAGTGTCAATTATATCCTATTGAACCCTGAAAAAACTGAAGTCATTATAATGGGCCCTAAAAATGCGATAGACTCCCTAACTGACCAGATAGTTACTTTAGACAACTTAAGTGTAACATCCAGTGCCACAGTGAAAAATTTAGGAGTTTTATTTGATCCCGATCTTTGATTTAAAGCACACATTAACCAAACATGCAGAACAGCCTTTTTCACCTGTGCAACATTAGCCAAAATTAGGAATATTCTGTCTAAAAATGATGCAGAAAAATTAAGTCATGCATTTATCACATCTAGATAAGATTATTGTAACTGTAGTGTGTCCTAAATATTCCTTAAAAAGCTTCAATTGGTTTAAAATACAGGAGCAAGATTATTAACAGGATCAAACAAAAGAGAACACATCACCCCTGTGCTCCAAACCCTTCACTGGCTACCAGTTGAGTTTAGAATTAAATTTAAAATCCTCCTCCTTACATATAAAACCATTAATAGTATGGGCCCCTCTTATCTTAAAGATGATCTGGTTCTGTACCAGCCCAATAGAACCCTTCGTTCTCAGAATCAGGTCTTTTGAAAGTTCCCAGTGTTTCTAAAAGTACAGTAGGAGCTAGAGCCTTTAGTTACCATGGTTACTGTCTTATGGAATCAGCTTCCATTTAATATTAAAGAGGTCGAAACAGTCTCTACATTTAAAATTGGGTTGAAAACATTCCTGTTTGAGAAAGACTATGGTCAGGTTAATTGAAAACAGACTGAAGTCACAGTTCAGTCTAAGCTACTCTAGGAGCTAGAATGCTTGGGGAAGTACAGGCACTGAGTTATTTCTCTCTCTCCCTCCCTCTCTCTCGCTCATGGTTATTCACCTGGTGTTCCCTTTCTCCAGCCCTACCACTCTGGGGGGAGTGGCAGCTCTCTCAGCAGTATCCGTGTAGGGAACCATGTACGACAGGTGACAGGTGCAGTGACTCGCCTGTGCCCTGTGCTGAGCTGTGACACAGGACCACCGCCCACACCTGTCTGGTGGTTGGACCGCCCCCCCCCCCCCCTTCATTTATAAGCGACGTTCATCTATAGCAGGGGTGGGCAACTCCAGGCCTCGAGGGCCGGTGTCCTGCAAGTTTTGGATGTTTCCCTCTTTCATCACACCTGGAAGACATTACATCATTATCAGCCTTCTGTAGAGCTGGATGATGAGCTGATCATTAATTGAATCAGGTGTGCTGGAAATGGGAAATATCGAAAACATGCAGGATTCTGGCCCTTGAGGACCGAAGTTGCGCACCCCTTATCTATAGCCTGTCCGTCCATGGGAGTGGATCTTTCCTTCAGTGTAGTTTTCAGGATTTCGTCTTTTTCCCATTGGGTTTTGAAGTTTTTTCTTGCCGAGAAGGAGGGTCTAAGGACAGGGGATGCCTGGGACTTTTTATCTATTTCTGTAGTTGATTCTGTTTCTGGAAAGCCCTGTGAAAAAACTTTGTTGTGATTTGGGGCTTTATAAATAAATTGAAATGAAATAAATAGCCCTTGAAACACGTTTATTTTATTTGAACGTGAAGCCCATTCTATTTTATTTAAATATAATTATCTTAACAAACAGCAGCCTATAAAATTCGACCCTGCATCATCCGAGTAGCGTAGGGTTGCTAACCCTGCTGAATCATTCAGGATGTCCAGGAAAGTAGTTGGTTCTGTTTGGCTAATGCCCCCCCCCTTTTATAACAGTGTAGTTTTCAACAACGGCAGCTCCCTACTCAAAAATTCAAAATCTGCCCATTATTCTTTGGGTTGAGGTTTGTAGCCTAAACAAACCAAGTGAACAACAAACATAATGGAATTCAGACTATGGCTACATTGGTTTCCGAAGGGGTACACGGGGGTTACTTGATCAGATGTCTTATCGGTAAAAGTTCAGTCAGATGACTTTGTTTTGCTTTAATCCTTGTCTTTTGTTCATTTTAAGCCTTTTTTTTTAATCCCTTTTTTTGGGTCAAGTTTAATCTTTTTTTGTAAATTTTATTTGCTATTTTCTATAAATTTTGATCATTTTGCTTTTTTGGGGCATTTTTGTTAATTTTTATCCTCTGTTAATTTAGTTTTTGCAGTTTTTTGTTCATCTTTATCCTTTTTTGTTCATTTTATCCTTTTTGTCCTTTTTCATTTTTATCCTCTTTTTGTCAATTTTGACCCTACTTTATTCACTTTTATCCTCTTTTTATTCATTTTTATCCCTTTTTATTTATGCCATCCTCTGTTAATTTTATCCTCTTTTTATCAACATTTTTTTTTACTTTTTAAAATTTTTATCCTCTGTTCATTTTTAGCCATTTTATGTACACATTTTTTTTTTTGTAATTTCTTTTGTTCAATTTTGTCAATTTTCTGTCCATTTCGAACCATTGTGAAAATATTTGCTGAACAATTATAATTACATGTTACAGAGTGTAGAATGTGTCCTTGGTGAACTTGTAAGTCTCATTTTGTTCATTTGTTCCACACAAACTAATCATCATACTGATTGTATATATTCTGTGTTCTACCTGTGTAAAATGAAAGTTCTATGTTCTTTTATGGATGATTGTGAACTGAGGAAAATCTAAAATATCTGGCCCACCTTAGGATTCAAAGGTAAATATTAGCATGTAACATATAATGTTTTATAAAAGCAGGTTGTGCTTGGTGTCAAAATCTGGGTCACTTCCTGTACCTTCCCATGATGTCTTTTATTTTGTAATGCTACCTATCCCACTATGAACTAAAAAACACGCACCGTGACCGACACTTAACACACATGTACAGTAGACCAAACACACACATGCTGTGAATGTAAACACATAAACACACATTAAAACAACTCATCGCTGTGTTCTCACCAAGACATTTCAGAGTTGTCACTTTCCCAGAATTGCACTGACTTTTACTGTGAAAAACCACAAAAGTTACTCATCAGACACAACAGCCTCCTGGTATTCTAACTAAAATGGGAGGACTTGACTTGGGCATCTTCCTGGAATGTGTTCAAATCAGCCTGAGTAGAAAAACAGGGGTTTAGGGTGAGTTTTTACCTGGTCACTGTGGCGTTGTGCAGCTCGACCCACTGGTCCTGTTCTGTTTCCATGGAAACCATGTTGGACTGAAACTCTGGTTCAATGGATGACACAGGAACAAAGAACGACTCCATGTATCTGACAAAAACAGATGAAAAACACTGAAGTGATGATGGCAGATGAATAAATAAATAAATGTGAGTGCAGACTGTAATGGTCCGATGGCCCAGATATACGGCCGTGTATCCTGAGGTCCAGCCACTGATCTGTAATTCTGTTCTTTATATAAATGTTCTGCACTTTTATAGTTCTTTTCCGCCTTCATGGTCTCAAAGTGCTTTACATTAGCCTCACATTCACACACATACTCATACACCAGTAGTTTTCGAAGGTTCTGTCAGTCCTACTGGAAGACTAAGTCAGGGTTCAGTGTCCTGCCCACAGACACTATGACATGTGGACAGCCAGAGCCGGGATGCGAACCGCCAACCCACTCTACCAACTGAGCCACCCATATATACTTAGCCCACATATATCTGTGGGCTAAGTGGCTTAACCAGGGCCTGCCTAAGCTTTACTGGGGCCCTAAGCGATATTTCATTTGGGCCCCCCCCCCCATACCAGTCTCCTAGGCATCCGATGCTTTCATCATATAGGCTACACACTATGTGTACAAAACATATCCACTACCATTACCATCATTTATAAAGTGCTTAAAATATGCCATTGTCATCCTGACTCTTTAAACCTTACTTATGAAGCAAACTCGCATCATATGAATGTGTACATTGAATTATTTTCACTATTTGTAAAATCAGCAGACAAACACACTGAATTCCAAAGTCGAACAATTTAATTAAATTTTTTTTTAAATGCAGAAGAGATGTGCAAAATGTCTCACAACAAATGTAAACCAAGTGACAAAATAGAAAATACAAATAATAAATAAGACAAATAATAAATAAAAATAAATAATGATAACAACAAATAAGATTACTAATATCAATAATAAACATTTGTGTGTGTTTGGCTAAAATGCTCTCAAGTGACTAAATTGTACTATTTTATTACTAATTTATTAATTATTTGTTGTACAAACCTGAAATTTTACACAGTAAATGTTCAGAGATGGTCGGACAGATTCATAATTTACAGTGTCACGGTGAAATGACATCTTGTGGGTCTAAATTGACTTTAAAATTTTATTTTCAACCTCGGCGGATTTTCCCCCCCTTTTTCTGCTTTGTATTTGTTATTTGGTAACAAATATATAATTTGATTTGATATGAGTTGATTTACAAACTTTGAGGTGATATCTACACACAGGTGAAGTTTCATGACTGTGGTCTTTGTGGATGCAGAGCAATAGGTGTTTTAATTTGGGCATGTATTTAAGGTGGAAGTTAGCCTCTAAACCACGGGGTGGAAGTGGTTCTGAATGAATATAATGATATTTTAGAGTAAACTGAAGAAAAGAGAATAGCAGCCCTGGAAACTGACCTGGAACAGCTTCTGATGTGCTGGTGTTGGTACCTGCTGAACTGTCTGATGTGCTGGTGTTGGTACCTGCTGAACTGCCTGATGTGCTGGTGTTGGTACCTGCTGAACTGCCTGATGTGCTGGTGTTGGTACCTGCTGAACTGCCTGATGTGCTGGTGTTGGTACCTGCTGAACTGTCTGATGTGCTGGTGTTGGTACCTGCTGAACTGTCTGATGTGCTGGTGTTGGTACCTGCTGAACTACCTGATGTGCTGCTGACACAGGTACTGGTACCTGCTCATGTTCAGTTGCTCATGATCCTAGTGAAGATGAGCCTGTTGGAGGGAATACATATACCTTCATTAAGCTCATACTATACGTTTGTTTTATTGTTTTTATTTGAAATTACAACCAAACTACATCATTACTCACCTGCTGCATCATCATCAACTGAGGAGTTGATTTGAGGTGAAGGAGATTTTGCTGCGAGAAACTTCATCAATGCCCCTGTAAAATATTACACAAGTATGTCAGAGACCAAAGTAATTACATTATAAGTAACAAGTAATTAATAAAACAATAATTTTAAGGAGATAGTACTAATACTAGTACAATATAGTAACTAATATAGTACAATATTGATTTTAAATAGTGAAAAACAACACCCATAGTAAGTTAATTAAGTTTAGGTCTGGTTAATACTCCTTCAAATGTCTTCTTGTCTAACCATCGGTAGTTGGTGCACTTTCCATATATTGCTAAATAGCTATCTCACTACCTCGGCAAAGGTTTGCCGATTGATGATAAAATACTGTCATGTTGAACATGCAAAAATGCCAACTTACCTTTGTCTTGGTGTTTTTATCCTCTTCCAGCTTCTTCTTTTTTCCAGACGGATAATTTCTTTTTTGAGACATGACAGTCGGAGAATCGACAATGTCCGATAGGCCGATCCGTCTGGCTCTGAATTGGTTGTGCATGTGCACTGGACGATACTCAATATACGTTTAACACCGCGCACCTTAAGTGGCCGTAATAACGTTCCATGACCACCAGGTGGCAGTGCAGCGCTGCCCATCGCTTTCAGTGCTTCAGCACGCGCTGTGTTGAGCTGTGTTGAACCCCTCTCGGGGCCCCCCATAGTGTGTGGGCCCTAAGCGGTCGCATATTTCAACAATGTCATACCCGTCACTCACTTGTGATGTGAACCTGCTTTATCCTCACTAGGGTCACGGGGGTCACTGGGGGCCTAATCCAGCTACAAAGGGCGAAGGCGGAGTACACCCTGTATCAGTTCATCTCAGGGATGAACATATATAGACAAACAATCACTGTCACCTTCACACCTATGGACAATTTAGATTAACCAATTGACCTATCAGTGCATGTGTTTGGATGGTGGGAGGAAACTGGAATACTCGACAAAAACCCACGTGGACAACATGCAATCTCCACACAGAAAGGTTTGGTGTGGGATTCAAACCAGGGTCCTTCTCGCTGTGAGGTACGAGTGCTAACCACTGCACCACCGTGCTGCCCACAATGTTATACCATTTATTTTAAACAAATGTATACACATTAAAACTAGTGACACTAAAGACACTATTGAAAGCTTCCAACCATGGGTTTTTCTGCTGATTTTTGGAGGTACAGGCAGAGGTGAAGTTTAAAGAAATGCGGGTGGGTAGCGGACATGGAAGTGATAAAATAAAAGCATATTCTTAGATGAAACTGCGGATCTGTGGTTGATGCACATAGCCAAATAATTTTATTTTGGAAGAACTTTATATCCACCCAAAGATTTCAAAAACAAAGGATGAGACTTAACCAGTCCCTTAAGTGTGAACACATATGAGTAAGATGTCACTGTTGGTGTGTATTTTAACTGAAAAGCTCAAAAGTGAGCTCCTGGGTAGAGAATGCTTAATCATGGGTCAGGTTACAGGTCTAATGTACATGGGTACAGGTTTGTAAAATGGACCCTTGCGGGACTGTAACACCAGTACTTCTGTGTCATATGACTCCCAGTCAGTTCACCTGTACTGGACCCCCTAGTGAGCCTGAATATTAATGACCAATTGTTAAGTCCCATGAGGTTGTTTAGTTGAATTTAGCTGAAAATAGATAATTCCCAAACCCTAATCCCTGACCTCTGATCCCTAACCCACTCCAGTGGTGGAAGAGACAATCAAACCTCCCACTGCTGTCATCTGATTTAAAAAAAATACCTCTGTAAACCAGACACCAGCATAGCATCAGGAATAGGTTTTATAAAATCAGTGGATATAGTGTCAGTGACATTAGTGTTCTTAGACATGATCATGTTGATCAGTTGACTTTCCTCAAAAAGAGTAAAAAACTGCATTTTGTGTGTGTATTCAGTGTATTCTCACATTTGCAAGAATAATTAAACTTTATGACTTTTTTATCTTTTACTTTGTGCTTCTTGAGGGAAAGAAAGTTTTTTTATTTTAAATATTGAGCAGAGTGTTGCAAACCTGTTAAATAAGGCACACCAGATCATCAGTTTTCCATTTCATTACTAGAGTAGAAACCCCCAAAATGAAATCAGTTCTTCCTGTTCACATTTCCAACATATCCTCAAAATTTCATCAAAATCCATCCATAAGTTTTTGAGTTATCTTGAACACAGACAAAGAGATAAACGCCGGCAAAAACATAACCTCCATGGCGGAGGTAAATATCACTTATCTACAGTTTTTAAATATACAGTTTATGTTGTGTGAATGTTCTGTGAATGACCTACTGAATGTTCAGTAGGTCGTCCATTAACCAACGGGTTGGCGGTTCAATTTCTGCTCTATCCTAGTCAGTCTGTTGTGTCCTTGGGCAAGACACTTCACCCTCCTTGCCTCTAGTGTCACTCACACTGGTGTATGAATGAGTATGAATGTTTGGTGGTGGTCAGAGGGGCCGTAGGCACAAAATGGCAGCCACGCTTCTGTCAGTCTGCCCCAGGGCAACTGTGACTATATATGTAGTTTACCACCACCAGAGGGAGCATGTGAGAGTGAATGAATAATGGAATACTAATGTGAAGCGCTTTGGGTGCCTTGAAAAGCGGTATATAAATCTAATCCATTATTATTATTATTATTATAGTTCCTGCTCTATTGTCTCTGTGACACTACATAAACAAAAGGATACAGTTTTGAAATTATATTTGTTTCTCTTTTTCTTCTCAGCAAAATAAGTCCTTGTGGTTATATTGTCAATTTGTACTGAATTAAACTGAACCAAATTGGTTTGAATTATACTCAATTGTACAGAATAAGATATATCATCATATATATATATATATATATATATATATATATATATATATATATATATGTCTGTGTGTGTACATAGACAGACAGACAGACAGACAGACAGACAGACAGACAGACAGACAGACAGACAGACAGACAGACAGACAGATAGATAGATAGATAGATAGATAGATAGATAGATAGATAGATAGAATAAAGTGCAGAGTGAACCTGGAGTATCCCAGCTGTTTACAGGCTGACTCTCCTAAACCATTATTCCAGTCGTCAGAACAGACCGTCAGCCAGACCCCGCCCCTCTGCACCTGGAGGACAGAGCTCCGCCCACTGAGACGTACTGACAGACAGACAGACACACACACACACACACACAGGTTTAGGTTAAAAACTGAACCTGTAATGAAGACTGTTAAAGTAATATGCAAAAATATTATTGTTCTAATCTTTAATAGAAATGTCTGCAGATAACTATTCACAAGACTGTTAAAGACAAAGGTGAATTTGCAAGTGATGAAGAGACAGGACCCGAAGATGAAGACGACCCAACAATAAAGAAAGTAAATCTCTCAGTGAAACTTCAGACTTACCAGAACCATGTAAATTTAGCCCCCCCCCCTTTCCCTGAATAAAAGAGGTTCACAGGCAGAGATGAATTCAGAGTAAAGTAGAACAACGTAACTGAATATCTGCTCTGTTTTTCTCTCCTCACTATTTTATCTTAAAACATATTCTCTTCTGTCTCGTTTATGTTTGTGTTTTTTCTTACAGATTAAACCTGACAAAGATGTGAGCATAGACCATAAATGATACAGAACATGTTGTACAAACACCAGGATCCACAATCAAGAACCAAGATGGTGTTTAACTCTCCTGTTGTCCTCAGGTCAAAATTACCCACTACTGTGTTACCCCCCCTTCGTCCCCCAAAAAAGAAAAAAAAAATCCCCTAAATGACATTTTTTCAAACTTAAATGTGATGACCTTCCCTTGACCCCAACATTAGAAAAAGTGAAATGTTGACTTTATGCACATTTCCATGTTATCTGTATTTACTTGATGGGTGAGTTCATAACACATTCATAGCAGCTGTCATATACTGCACATAAAACATTCATGACTGTTTCATGAGACATGACTCAACATTCATATCAAACATTTCATGAATATGGAAGACAGAATGATGACAACTTTTCAAAATAAAAGTCCAACAATTGCAAAGCAGCACCGCCACCACCCCCCCCCCCCCCCCCCCCCCCAAAAAAAACCCCTCTTACTATCACGTCACATCTGAGTCAACATGCTAGTCCAGTGCCAATTCGTTTAATACTGTTTTGTTGATGATTTATCTTTTGATAATAGGAATGTCCAACCATTCCATGTAGAGGTCTGCAACAGAGCGGACAAAAATGGAGAGGTGCGGTGGAGGGAGCAGGACATAGACATGTTTTCTGGAGTTTCGCAATGCATTAAATAGATTTCACAAAATTATTAAAATATGCATTTGAAAAATGGCATAAACGGCAGTGTTGCTTTCAGATTGTTGGGCTTTTATTTTCAAAACTCGTCATCATTCTGTCTTCCATATTCATGAAAGGTTTGGTATGAATGTTGAGTCATGTCTCATGAAACAGTCATGAATACTTTATGTGCAGTTTATGGCAGCTCCTATGAATGTGTTATGAACTCACCTGTCAAGTAAAGTGTTACCAAAAAGGGTAGAAAGATCATCTTTAGGTGAAAATGACCCCACAGTCAAATTGAGTGTAAATCACTGTTACAGTTAGTTCCACACCAAAGAATATGAGAATGTTTTAGTTCTGTCTCAGATCAATCAGTAGTGGATGTAAACAAGAGCAGACAGGTGGTCTTCTGGTGGACTACACTGACCCAAACAGAACCATATTAACCCTATGATCTGACCCAAATGGAACCATGTTAACTTTTTGTGGATTCCCAGAGGCTATAAAGTTGCTACAGATGACAGTTCTCCTAAATCTTATGTGCTACAGTCGTAGTGTAGTTACGCTCAATGTATGTTTTGGCTAGATTTCCCTGAAACTGGCCAAAAAATCACAGTAAAGTATAGAGTCACAGGGTGCGCGTAAGCTGCAACGATTCAGAGAGAAATAACCAGAAACAACCATAGAAGAAGAACAACAACGGGTGGTGATATCCTTTTATCAAAGATCAGTGAAGAATGTGAGAAAACATCAGCAATCTTTAAATTATTTTTACAGAAGCAACAAGAGTTGTTAAACTCCATAATCCAACGTCTAACTACGTCATAGTAAAGATTACGCTGATTGGTTGTAGTATCGTCCTTTTGCATACAGACGATTTGAAAGGCAACCTTTTAGCCCCGCCTCCCCTGACTATGAAGCACCACTAGACCTACTGTATACATGTAACGCTACTGTCTTTCTGCAGGTGAAGAAGGAAAACTACAAACATTTTGTAGTGAGTGACAAGTTGTGTCTCACCACAGCCCAGTTCGTCCTCTCCGTTGTTACACTGGAAGGTTCCATCACACTGAGCTGAAGATGGGATGCATTTAGATGAAGAACCACAACGAAACTTCCCTGTGCAGCTTAGACCAACTGAAAACACACACACACACACACACACACATAGATCCCAGTTCACCATTTACTACTGTTTACTACTGGACAGTATATTATAAGTTCACATGAAGGGGTAGTGTTGTCCCCATTCTCAATGGGCTCTTTGCACGGCTCCACTACTTCCTGAAGTTAATGCTGTTCTTCTGTTTCCTGTCTTACATTATTGGACAAACTGATTAATCCATGTGTGTCTGACCTCAGTCACTGGTCAGACAAAACTGGATGCAATGGGTGTATCTGGTTCAGAATAAAATAAGACTTTATTGAATAAATTGTAGAATTTCTCCCCTGGTGGAATAAACTTTATTCCACCACTATCCGCACTATCTACCTCATAATTCATTTTGGAGATAGTGGGGACAGTGCAAACATGGGTCAGTTGTAACACTTGTAATTGCTCCAATCAAGAATAACTTTAGACTAGCCTAATACACTCTGCACATGCTCAGTTTAGTCCTTACTCCCACATGGGAAGTTGTATCCACATCCACATTTATGAGGGAAAACACCATTTAAATAAATATAAAAATAATTTTTCTGTAATAATTTTTGTGATTCATAGTTTGTTTGTAGTTGGACTCTTTAAAGGAAGGTCCAACTGATATTTCAAAGAATTATTATTATTTTTTTTTAAATTTTTATTTCTCTATTTATAAAATATAGACTTACATCTTTTTCATTAGTCTGCTCTGCCCAGAATAAAAAGTACCACATATATAACCTGTGGTTCCACATGGATCAAATATTAGTCTGATATCAGAATATATTACAGGTCACATATTAGTCTGATATCAGAATAACACATAGGGTTTGAAAGTTGTGTCAATTACTGATATATTGGTTATTGGCTTTTTTTTTACCATCCAATATCAGTATCAGCATTGGCCCCAAAAATCCACTATCAGTCAGGCTGTAGTTCCTAACATGGTTTTGTTTTGTATTTTTATTCCAAATATAGTCACAACTAATTTATTTTATCAGACTTACATCCTGGCACACTGCAGTACCATGACGTGACTAAAGAAGTCTGTAATGACACAAACCAACGTGAACCACCACAGCCTGGTTTGGAATCCAAGATGGCGTCACGTGTGAATATTGCTAATTGTGTCTCTGACCTAAAACTGTGTATGAGGTTGCATAACAGCTAAGGGTCCATTAAACATTCAGGAGCTAACCACAGCTCCATTAGACCTCACCTCCAAGGCCGATTCCCAGAACCAGAATGAGTGCTATCACCACGGCAACGGAGATCAGCAGCTCTATGCGATGGGTCCACAGCCGGTCTTTAAAAGTCTTCTTCAGGTCATCATCTAAGAGAAAAACACAGATTTAAGGGGAAACACTGGCACTCCCTCTGTATTTCCTGTGTGCGTTTCTTCTCTGGTTTTCTAACCCTGACCCCCTTAACCTTAACCCTCTGCTTTCCTACAGCCCAATGCAATAAAGGTAAATAAACAAGATAAATGGTTATACATATACAGTCACCAAAAATGCTGTCTGATAGAAATCCTGAGACATGTTTCATTATTGTCAATACACTTTCCATTTCATGTCCATTGTGGAAACAAAAAGTTTTAATATCTTTTTAAAAAAATCGTTATTATTTTCAAACATCACAAACCCTGGTGTCTGTTCCATTCACTCATGACCCATAAAAACCTGTTCTGCTGCAGCTGATTATTTCTGCCTAAAGGTAGAACACACCATGATTTGTCTGGTAAAATAATTATGTTGATGATCAGCAAAATATTACAGTTGTCTGTAAATAATTTGTGGAGTTTTTCTTACTATATTTTGAATAAATAGACAGGTACATTTCCTAACAGTATGAAAATAGCTAAAGTTGTGCCGCTGTATAAAACTGGGGATAGACACCACATCACAAATTACAGACCTGTTTCCTTGCTTCCACAATTCTCCAAAATCCTAGAAAAACTGTTCAATAACAGACTAGATAAATTCATAAACACAAATTACTGTACGATAGTCATATATATATATATATATATATATATATATATATATATATATATATATATATTAGTATTTATTATTTAAGTATGAACAACTGGCTGCTGTTACAGTTGAATTACTGTTGACTTGTTCCAGCAGACTAGCAAAGTATATTTTTTAAATTTTACTTAGAGTTAACTATCTGTTTATATAAATCTGTCAACTTTCAGAGCAGACTGTAATAACCAAATATTTATTTTGAGTAAATGGTTGGTTCTCAACTTTTGTTTCCAGAGTGAAATTTATCTTTGTGTGACCCTGACAAATAGTATTCCTGAATCCCAGGTACAACTAATAATGTTATAATTCACTATAAGCGCAGATTCAACATTATTATCAGTATTGTCACTAGAGTGGGGCTGTTGCGCCCCCCCCCCCCCCCCGCCGCTGTGTGCTCCACAGGTGCTGCGGCCCTCGGCTTGGTGCCCAGGTCAGAATTTGGCCCTTGATGAAATCTAATTGGGGAACCCTGCTGTATACCCTCCAAAACACTGTCCATTTGTCACAACTTTCAACACCAGCAAGGCCAAGTATGGAAAAATATAAGAAAAGAATATCTGAAGACCTGGTGATGAACCTGGACCCAAATTCACCGGGGACTGTTAGCGAACCTGGACCCAAACGCACTAGGGACTGTTAGCAAACCTGGACCCGAATGCGGAGAAAAAACAAAAAAAGATGACAAGTCCCACAGAATCAAAGGTTAAACGTACCTGGAGTGTCTTTACTTTACACTGGACCAGTGTAAGAAAAAAGCAACATATACAGTATTCTCTTTATTTTAGATCAGACAGTCCATCTTCAAGGGTGGCAGTCGTGAACTCTTTACCCTCGCAGGGGTGCTGGAGGGAGCATGAAAGTTTGCCCAACCAGTCCACATGTGTTTTGTGGATTTGGAAAAGGTTTACAACCATGTCCCCAGAGGTATCCTGTGGGGGGTGCTCCAGGAGTATGGGGTGGATGGTCTCCTACTGGGGGCCATTAAGTACTTGTACCGAAGGAGTGAGAGTCTGGTCCGCATAGCCAGTAATAAGTCTGGTGAGGGTTGGACTCCGCCAGGGATGCCCTTTGTCACCGATTCTGTTCATAAATTTTATGGACAGAATTTCTAGGCGCAGCCGGGTAGGGGAGGGGGGCGGGTTCGGGATGATCTCGTCTTTGCTTTTTGCGGATGATTTGGTCCTCTTAGCCCTATCGAGCAGCAGACTCCAGCTATCATTGAAGCAGTTCGCAACTAAGTGTGAAGCGGCTGGGATGAAGATCAGCACCTCCAAGTCTGAGGCCATGGTCCTCAGCCAGAAAAGGGTAGAGTGCCCTCTCTGGGTCGGGGGGAAGGTCCTGCCTCAGGTGGAGGAGTTCAAATACCTTGGGATCTTATTCACGAGTGATGGAAGGATAGAGCAGGAGGTCGACACACAGATGGGTGCAGCATCCGCAGTAATGTGGGTGTTAAACTGGTCCGTTGTGATGAAGAAGGAGCTAAGGCAGAAGGCGAAGCTCTCAATTTACCGGTTGATCTACGTTCCGACCCTCACCTATGGTCATGACCGAAAGAATGAGATCACGGGTACAAGTGGCGAAATGAGTTTCCTTCGCAGGGTGGCCAGGCTCAGCCTTAGAGATAGGGTAAGAAGCTCAGACATCTGGGAGGGACTCAGAGTAGAGCCACTGCTCCTCCATGTCAAGAGAAGCCTGTTGAGATGGCTCGGGCACCTCGTGAGGATGCCTCCTGGACACCTCCCTGGGGAGGTGTTCCGGGCATGTCCATCCAGGAGGAGACCTTGGGGTTGACCCAGGACACACTGGAGGCATTATATCTCTCAGATGGCCTGGGAACGCCTTGGGATTCCCCAGGAGGAGCTGGCTGAGGTAGCTGGGGTGAGGGAAGTCTGAGCTACTTTGCTGAGGCTGCTGCCCCCGGGACCCGGATGAAGCAGGAGACGACGAGTACAAGTCCATCTTCAAAGGGTCAAAGCACTAATAAGTATGACTGAGGTGAACCCCAGGCATGAAAGGGAAGTTGTTGTTTTTTTAATATTTTTTCCTTTCTTTTTAAAAAATGCTTTTTTTTTGGTTTTGTTTTGTTTTTTCATTTTAGATGTCAAAAAGTATTTTCGGCTCCCAGTGTTTTCTTTTCTGTGGAAACCAGGTTCAAATGGTGATAAAGGTTGTCAACCCCTGCCAAAACCCTCAGTTTTCCTAACCCTAACCCATTTCCAGCTGTACTTCCTCATCGTTAGACCTGGAAACACCTCTGGATCTTCATCTGTGACTCCATCACTTTTGGAAACTCGATCTGGGGCAGATTATATAACCTGAGGATCAAAACACACAGAGCTCAGATCTAACACGGAACAAAACCCTTTGTGGGTTGGTCTGGGTGTGTTCCCTTCTTTTTGGTATTGGTTAGTTAATGTTATAAGTGTGTGTGTCTCTTATATGGTGCTTTTCCACCTCACATTCACCCATTCACACACATTCATACACCAGTAGTTTTCTCAGGTTCTGTCAGCCCTACTGTGAGCCTAGTCAGGGTTCATTGTCCTGCCCACGGACACTTTGACATGTGGACAGGGATGCGAACCGCCAACCCTTCGGTCATTGAACGACCCACTCTACCAACTGATCCACAGTCGCCCCAACCCACACATGTGTGTGATGAAGGGCAGTAGGCTGATAGTAGATGATAAGTCAGGAGGGTGCTGTTTTAGTATTAATGATATTGTGTATTGCTTGGTGAATTCGTCATGGGCGACTTTATTGACTGTCCTACACTGGAAGTATTTAATTTGTGTAAAGCAAATCTTTTGTTAATTGCTGATCATTTGGATCTAACTTTTTCAAGGCAAGTTAAAAAGCACGCTCTTAAAGCAGAGTTGTACGCTGCCTTAGTGGACAAGGGTATGTTGTCACACATGCACAACAAAATGTAAATGTGGGTAGATCATGATGTTCCTGAAAGAGACTTAAAGAATTTGAGATTGAAATGTAACACCTGGCTCTTGAAGAGAGAGAGTTGCAATATATGAATGATCTTGAGACAAAGTGTTGGAGTTGGAGTGTTGGAACTTGCTGTCGCTTCTTCAGTTTCCAGTAAATCCACAGATTTTAATATAAGTAACAATATTCATCTTGTTCCTCCTTTTGATGAAAATGACCTTGATAAATATTTCATCTTATTTGAGTGGGTGGATTCTATTCTGTAGTGGCCCAAGGATGTGCAGACTTTGCTTTTACAATGTGTTCTGACTGGCAAAGCGCAGAACGTTTATGCTTCACTTCCAGTGGAAGGAAGGTTTGATTTTGTCAAAGTAAAAGCTGCTGTGCTGCGAGTATATGAGCTTGTGTTGGAGGCATATCGTCAATGGTTTCGCATGTTAAGGAAACTAGAGCCCCAGACTTTTGGTGAGTTTGCCCTAGAGAAAGAGTGCATGTTTGATCGTTGATGTAAATCCCAGGAGGAAAATAACTTTTAAAAACGTAAACAGTTGTTGTGATTCCTGCGGAACTGCCTGGTGCTGAAAAGGCAGTGTCGTGTGTAACTATTGTCACAGGTGAAGTATCATGGGTGCTGTCTGGTGCTGAAGAGAAAGGACAGGGTGTTGTTGGGGCTTTGACACATGGGACACTGTCAAACTCTGAAGCATTGGAGAATCTAGGTAAAATATGGTGGGGGGAGGTCAAGGTCGTCCTGTGAAGGTAAAAGTCAAGTGTATTGAGGCTTTTCCAGTTCAAACTAACCAAAATGAACTGTGCTGTTTTTGGCCACAGTCAGTTATTACAGAGGCTTCTGTAAAACCTTCTCTGCTATACCCTCACCATTAACTGATTTATTAAGTCCAAGGGTGTGTTTGGTCTGCTGCTTGTCACGACGCATTTCAACAGACCAAAAACCTCCTTTTAAATCTGCCTGTCCTCATTGCTCCCTGTTTTGACAGGTCGTTTAAAGTGGCAGTGGATGTGAGTGACACTGGTATAGGTAGTGTCCTTTTACAAGAGGGTTCCAATGGGGTAGAACATCCGGTATCATCGGATCAAGAAACTTGATCAGTATCAAAAATGTCAGCTCCAAATACGTAACATCCTTTAAAAAATTGCTGGAAAGAAAACTAGGGTGAACACCACTCAATTTGACAAAGCTGACAACTCTCGCCATCTATGTTAAAAATGTGAAGGATGTGATCAATTTTGCACATGGTGAACTGTGGCCTTCAAACTTTCTTTTTTTTTTGCTTTAAATGAAAAATCAAACAGAAGAAAATGTGTCTTGTTTCTCAGTTTGACCAATATACAAATAAAATTACAGTGGAATGTCAAAGTGGAGTAACTAAGGTAGATAGAGCTAAACTGAGCATAGATTCTGGTTCTAGGGGAAAAGTTATCCAGTGAGACCAAAAATCTAATATGTGATAGATACATGATAGAGCTCAAAGTTGGATGAAATGCAACTTTGTCAAAAAAATAAAAAAAAATATCCCAAATATTGGAAGGCCTTTACATGATTAAGCATATCAGTCTATAACTTGACATTATTTCATAAATCCATGAGATTAACCTATATAATTTTTTTAGACTTTTCTGAGAGGGTCATCTGGGAGGGTCTGGATGCTTTGACATGGGATGACCCAGCTGGAACTTTCAATTCTATTTCCCATAGACGTAATGTTTATATGGTTCATTTAATGAAAGCAAAACTTGTTTTGTGCTTTCTCTGTAAAAATTTTGGGGGAAAAAAAAATCACCAAAAATCATAAATTGAATTTTTAGTGAAAAAATTAGAGCTCTTACTTTTAGGCTATAGCGCCCAGCCCTAGTTTAACCGTCACTATTTATATTTTGTAATTGTTATGAAAGAAGATTTTCTTTCATTTGAAATAGAAAACTAAATCTGCATCAGCTCCAAATATGATCAGTTTAGAAATATCGGCTAAAGCTGATGAAAATAAATAAATAGATTTTTTTTTTTTAAATCTATCTGTTTGGAATCAAATCACTGTATTCAACCTTGGGGTCATTATTTTCTGACCGTTGAGAAAAGGCTGGACTTTGGTGACGGGCATCCCGGGGCTGGGGACAGGCTTTATGGGTGTCTGAGTGGGACGGTCTTCAGGTTTCTCTGCAACAGACTCAGTGGCGAAGCTGTCCAATGGGCTGACGTTCAGGGTGTTGGGTGTCTCCACCAGTGGGAGGTCGTCTTCTGTCACAGAGACCACCTCGATCCGGGAAGGGTCCGGTTCCTGGGCTGGGTCCACCTTCAGCTCCTGAACATGGAGGGAAATGATACGTAATGCTGCAGAGCCTCATCTTTTATTTACAACACTGCACACCCTTAGGGGACAAATAAAGCTCAACTATATATAAATATTACTATTATTTTCAAATTCACTTGTTTTTTATTATCTTTATTTATTTTCTATTTATTCATAAAAAAAATCACAGGTTTATGTTTTAATTTTATTTATTATTATTATATGTAAATCTTTTATTAACCTGTTTCGGTTTTATTAATATTATTTATTTATTATTAGTTAATTTTTTTTTTTTCCCTGTGTATTGTATTTTCTAAACTTTTTCTAATTATCCTGTTTATTTTTTCCACTGTATTTTATTTTTTCATATTATTATTATTGTGATTATTATTATTGTATTTTTTTTTAATTTCCAGTGCCATCTCTGCTGTACAGTTGATATAAGTGATGAAAAAAACAAACCATATTTAAAAAAAACTCTTCTAAAATACAGAAAAACCCACCAAAAACTGTGATAAAACATCTAAAACATGAAAAAAAGGAATATATATGCAATTAACATGTTTATTTAACATATTCAACAGTTTCAACAAAACAACTGGAAACAACTGTTCCATTAAATTATCACAGGTTTGCTTTGGCCTAATTTTGTAATGAATGCAGTACTCTCTGTCCTGTTAGTGTTTTTTTTTAATGAGTCTTATGTGTTTTTTGTCGTTGTTAGTGTCTGGGCTCGCTCTTATTTTGTTATGCGGTTTCACGTCACTCATTCTGACTTTGCTACCTGTCACCTGTGTTGTCCTGCCATTCGTTAATTTTCCGTCATGTGGAACACCTGTCTGCTCAGTATATATTCCCTCGTGCATCTTCACTTGGTGTAACTACGTCTGCTGTTTATCCATACAACCACGACCAATCACTTCTCTTTGGTCTTCTGGTTTCTACAGTGTTTTTCTGGTATCTGCTTTGTTGTGGAATTTATCTGTTTATGACCTTTAACCTGGATTTCGGACCTGGATTCTGTCTTGCCCCTGTGGATATGACGCCCTCCTCGCTTCCTGTATTGGCCTGTTTCTGGTTTATGGTACTGTACACTTGGACACTGATTCTGATCTCTGATTACCCAGTTTTTGATCTCTGCCTGTCTGACCCTGATTCTTCTCTTGTTAGCTGTTCCTGCCGCCACTAACCCCCTGATGGTGGTTCCTTATGCCTCATTTATTGCAATCAATAATTCCTTTAAACTTATCCAGAGTCTGAGAGTCAGCTTTTGGGTTCCAACACTTTCCAGTACGGTGATAAATTTAGATTCATCATGGTAAATGGTCTGCACTTTTAACCTCCTGAGTCCCAGCAATACATTTTTTGTCCTCTGTAGTGGACAAGAATTTCACACTTTTATTTAAAAATAATAAATAAAAAATGTCCACTGAAAAGGACATTATGTTAAAAAATGTTTTTTAAATGTATCTGAATAAAGTGTTGCATCATGCTATTTCCAATTAAGGCAATTATTTCATGTAAAATGGCAAACAATGTTTTCCTACTGGGTCCCAGGAGGATATAGCGCTTTTCCACCTTCGTTAGCTTCACATTCACGCATTCACACACACACACTCATACACCAATAGGTTTCTAAGGTCTAAGGTCAGTCCCTACTGTAAGTCAGGGTTCAGTGTCTTGCCCAAGGACACTTTGACAGAGCCACTCTACCAACTGAGCCATAGCCGCCCTGATCAAAACACAGAAACATTTATCAATGTATTTGAATGTGTTTGTACTTGAATGTGTAAATGTGTTTCAATGTTTTTAAATGTCTTTAACTATGTTTAATTGTGTGTAGTCTTCTCAACCCCCCCCACCCCCAGGATAGAACCACCTCACCATTTGAACTATTTGAATTAAAACATATGTAAATTAACTGTACATGCAGAAATGTGAAAATAGGTCAGAGTCAATCACAGTAGGACAATAGTTTATGTGAAGAGTCTACAATTGACCTGATTGAAAATGTCATTGTTTGGAAGCTATTTCAGCACCATGGACAGCACCGCTCACACCTGTCAGACACTGACAGGTAATGAAAATTCAAGAATAAATGTGTTTAATTTTCTTTAATTATTATAAACAATAAAATAAATTCGAATGAAAAAAAATTAAATAAGTAAATACAAATATTTAAAATAAAGAAATTATTTACATAACTTACATAGAAATGAATTCATTAATTTAATACAATTCAATTAATAAAAAAAAAAAAAGTGACATTTTCATTGGCTAAAGCCACTTTTCCACTAAAATTATCTGGTTGACCTGCATTTTTAAAACCCATGGTGACCTGGTGGCAAACTACGCTTCTCCTGCTGTTTGTCTGGTGATGACATCACGTGCGTGATTATAATATAGGACACCAGAGGCAATTCTAGCATCTGACTTTTAGGCGTGCTCAGCCCCCAGTGCTGGCAGTTGCAGTGGCACCTGTTTTGAATGAAATTTGAATCAATTTCTAAACTTTTTTTTCTCCTCTAATTGACCAATAATCTATTATCTACCCATCCACAAGCACTGAAATTAAGATTGAGTTTACAAACTTACAGTTTCCATGTCAATATGTAGGCTTATTGCATGAGAAAAAAAATGGTCTGTTTCTGGGTGTTGATGTTCTGGTGAAGTGTGGTGGTGGTGGTGTTCAGGTGGCAAGAAAAAAAATTACCCATAGGACCACTAGGCTGTTTGTCATTAGCTGCTACTGTGTTAGCTCACTGTAAGTCAACTTCTGGACTACTTACACACATAGGTACTCAAATGTAACAATACTCAAATTTACCATTTCATTTACACATTATTTAATAATGACAGTCACCTTTGTATCTAAGAGACCTTCCTTTAATGATAAGACACAATCACATACATCTGACATTCAGCAAGAAATGTAATGAAGCCCGGATTGACATAAAGCCTCTGCCAATCAATCAATCAACAGAAAAATACTGGTCCAGTTCCAATAAAAATCGCCCTTCTGGCCAGAGGCAAAGCCAGACATTGTCAAGATCTGAGACCTAGCCCAGCGGGGGGTCTGGGGGTCCTCCCCCATAAAAAATGTACTTAGTAATTGCATTGTCCTGTAATTCCAGTACATTTTAAGGTGACTTGTTTCACAAATCCTAACCCCATGACATAGATATAGAACAATATACAGTATATCAGTATGTTAGCATGTTAGCATGTTAGCATGTCCAGCCTCAGGTGCCACAGCCGCCATATTGTTACAGGGTCCCTATGTTTCTCACACTATCCAGGAAGATATTGCCAATTGATGAGGCAAGCAGCGTTACCGCCATATAAAGATTAAACTGAGACATTCATTCCAATAGACAGAGATAGTCAATGCAATGTGTTCTCTGTCTTTGACCCTGTGACATGAAAATAAACATTTTTAAATGAAGAGACTGAGAGGTTTCCTTCCCACAGGGAAACTCTGTTTAATGGGAAGAAAATGTATTGTACATATTTAACACTGAGTGAATATTAACACAACATTATAAATAAAATAGCAGAATGTAAAAATGTAAACTAAGCATCAGGGTTATAATAGTTTGGGATTTTTCATTATAGTTTCATTTGAGTTAGTTTTCACTTGTAATAGTTTTGACCTCTAATTCAGATAGTTTTAATGTGTTTTGAACAGGTTTGCTAGTTTTTTATTAGTTATCTTTTTTCTGAATGCTTAGTTTTAGTTTAACAGGATCAAGCAGAAGAGAACACATCACCCCTGTGCTCCAAACCCTTCACTGGCTACCTGTTTAGAATTAAATTTAAAATCCTCCTCCTTACATATAAAACCATTAATGGTATGGGCCCCTCTTATCTTAAAGATGATCTGGTTCTGGACCAGCTCAATAGAACCCTTCGTTCTCAGAATCCAGATTTATTGAAAGTTCCCAGGGTTTGTAAAAGTACAGTAGGGGCTAGAGCCTTTAGTTACCATGGTTACTGTCTCATGGAATCAGCTTCCATTTAATATTAAAGAGGTCGACACAGTCTCTGCATTTAAAATTAAGTTGAAAACATTCCTGTTTGACAAAGTCTATGGTCAGGTTAGTTAAAAACAGACTGAAGTCACAGTTTAAGTCTAAGCTGCATAGGCGTCATTTTCACCGGGGACGCCGGGGACATGTCCCCACCACTTTATATGATGAACACTTTTGCCCCCCCCACTTTTAAAATGTTTATCAATTCATTACTTCTTGGAAAAAATGGTAGTCAGGAAAAACCTGTGATTGACGCATTGTCCAGCCTACTCATAATGAACTGATGATTATATGGGGACATCTAGTGTTGAATCTGCAGGTTGCAAATAGGTATGGTTTAATTTGGCACAACGGGCCACTGTAGAAAAATGGCGGACAGTGTACACACAAGGCGTACAGAAGAAGGGTGCGCTTGGGTAATCCCCCAAGCGCACCCTTCTTCTGTACGCCTTGTGCTAATGCAAGAATGATATGTCAGCTTGAATAATAGAATGCACTATGTGGAGCGTCTGAAATCATCCATACTGTACAAAAATTCTTCCAGTTAACCAAATACAGTAGGAAACGGAAATCGAGGAGATGAAATCATTTTTAGTTAAAGTATGAACTGTAGCCTGACCGGCATGTAGCTAACAGTTACTGCTAACTAACTGTTAACCTTAGTACCATTATGTACAGGGTAACTACAAATTAATACAAAACATGATGGGCCATTTATAATAAGTCTTATTCATAGGACTACACTTACAGCGCATTTTTGCTTGTTGAAAAAGGATGTGATATCGGTTCCAGTTTTTCTTTTAGACATGTTGCAGGACAGTTAAGTAGCTTACTGCTAGGTTAAACCACAATATTTTTTTTCTAATTAATATTAATTATGTGTCGTTGCAAGGGGGTGGGGAGGAACCTCTGACATGGTAATAATGTCTAGTCATCATTATGAAGATTGGAGTTAAAATAATATAAAATATTTGAGATTTTTATTTAGAAAATAGCTTTCCGCTGCCTGTTAAGCATGCTTATGACATAACTATGACTGGATATGGATAAAGACCTCATAGCTTGAATCTACATGGAGGGCCATAAGGTAAGACATATGGTTTTATTTGAACTTTGCTGCTGGTTACTTGCTTGTCATTTGCACATGACGATCTGGCTTTGGCTAGCCTTTGGTTTTGGGGATGCTTAGAGCTACAATTATGATCTGGGTACTGCCTGGAATTTCCCCTTGATATTTAGGCTAATATCTTGGATCTTTCATTGCACATTACTATATTATGACAATATGGATATAGTGGTGGTCTTCTCTGCTTGGGACAAGTAAAAGACTGGTTTACCCTCCTAAAAACTATTTTCTAAGATAGGCTTGAATCTGCTCCACTTCCACCCACAATGCACTTGGTCAGTCTGTTAAAGATGGTGTGTAGCCTACGATGAGTTACAGTGTAACGATGTGTGAAGCTCGCTAGACTTCCAAATGAAGATTTGGCAGATGCAATTCCCAGTGTATTTTCCTTAGAAATTATCTTCTGGATGCTGTTGCCATGGCAATGCGAGATGGATCATATCAATCATAAGTAGTCTTCCTCAAAAGGTTGATGCTTGCTCAGACAGTTTCGTTTCGTTTCATTCTATGGTCAGACAATGCAATTTCGGTCAGGTAGGCCTATTCTAAACTTTGTTGATGTCGGGAGGACTGTTTGTTCTTTGAGGCACGATGCTGATTTGAAATACCTGTGTCAGGCTATCCCAAGCCAATTAGGTTAATTGTGGTTTCCGACGCCGTTTGGAAAACAAGACAAAACACATGTTTGTCCAACTTTTATTAATTGAAAATAGGCTTAATGTTACAATTTTTAATACTTATCAATACTTAATACACTGCAGTGCAGTGCAGTGCATAAAACATATTGGTTTATTATGGACCAGTTCAGGTTCTAGTTCCATTGCTGGCCCCAAAGGACTTCCTGTTTAACCAAAGATTCTTAAATATTTGTTTTATCATTGTTTTTTGTTTACATGGTGAATGGGTCCATAGGCTACATAATAGAACAACTTGTCACCGGAATTCTAGCCTCCACCTCGCTATTATTTCCGTCGAACAGGTCACCTCGTCGGCTGTTATCCCTTACGTCATACATATACATACATAGTCGTACCCAGCACTTTTCAGACCATACTCAACTTTATGTTTATTGTCCCCAGCACTTAAAAAATCAAACTGACGCCCCTGCTAAGCTACCATAGGAGCTAGAATGCTGGGGGAAATACAGACACTGAGTCCTATCACCTGTCTCTCTCTCTCTCTCTCTCTCTCTCTCTCTCTCTGTCTCTCTCTCTCTCTCTCTCTCTCTCTCTCTCTCTCTCTCTCTCTCTCTCTCTCTCTCTCGTCTGTATTTGGAATTTCTTAATTCTTCTTTACATACCAAGTCTGTTCATGGCTACTCACCCAGTGTCCCCTTTCTCCACTCCCCCTGCTGGACACCAGAGTAGTGGTGGTAGCAGAGGTGCAGTCACTGCTCAGTTTACTGGTGTTATTGAAGGAAAACCTACTGATGTTAAACCAACCAGACATGCAGCACATACGCCTACACACACCTTGTTGTTGTTGTTTATTTCTAGGGTGTGTTTAGCATCCGTATAAGCCAGTATTGCCAAGTTTACATGATATGTTCCTGACCCGTTCCCACTGTGGAGTTTTCTGTCTGGTACAAGATGAAACCTTATTGCGTTGCTGTGTGGGCGGGGCCTTAGTTGCATTCCAACCTTTGTGTGCAAATACCTTTAGACACCTGTTGCATATGGAAGAATCTGGAACTTTTCTTGCTAAATGTAATGGCATGTTTGACCTTTGACATGTCATGTGATCTATCTGCTGTGTGTGTGCTGCCGTTAACGGTGGACAGAGGGTTGAATTAAACAGCTGCATGTATGTGTGTTGCCAAAATATGTCATGTTAGATTTCTGTCTACTTACTACTGTTAATGTTTGGGCCTGATCCATACCTATACTGACAGGTGCCCAACCCTGGGGACAACACTACCCCTTCATGTGACCATGCAAAACAGAAGGGTAGGGGTACACGGTGAACTGGGATTCAGACCAACACTAATATGTTTTCAACAGTTTCAACAAAACAACTGTAAACAACTGCTCCATTGAACTGTGTTAAATTTTAAATCAGATTAATCATGATGATGGATTAACTCAAGTTACTGTGTTCATTTAGGGTTCGGGTTTCTTGTCTTTTTTCTGTATTTCAAAATAGTTTATGAATATTTTTCTTCATTGTTTTTTTTTTATTTGTTTTTATTTTTATTTTAGTATGTTTTGTACATTTTATTATTTTCTTCATTTATTTCACTTTTTGTTTCTGAACAAAAAAAAACTATTTTAGATTTAATATTAATATTTCATCATGATAAATCAGAATTAATCCAAAGCAATCTTGTGATTAATCTGATTAAAAGTTGTAACCCTTTCATGCACAAGTTTTCTAAGGATTTTTTTAATATGAAATGTATGTACTTTTTTTTGCTTTTGGGGGGAATGGGATTCACCAGTAAAATCCATGAAGTTGGATAAATGCCAGTGTTTGGAGATGCTGGGTTTTACATTTAGTTAATAAATACTTACTGAAAAAGTAACTTTTTCTTAGTTTTTAATATAATAACCTCAACTTTAATCAGAGTTTTTAATGAACATCTACATAACCAGTAAATTAATAATGGGAAAATATTTGATTTTTACTGAAGAAATGCAAAATAAATATGTTTTAATAATAAAATATTATAAATCACTTAAACCTTCATGGGCATTTTAGTAGATTTTTGTCTTGGATATTTGACAGTGTTTAGAGATGCTGGGTTTTATTTTTAAATGCATTTTAGTGTATTTTAAGCACATTTTAGTGTATTTTAGTGAATTTTATTCTATTCTTTGTGCATTTTAATGCATTTTAGTCTTTTCTAAGTGCAATTTACTTAATTTTTCAACTCCATCTCTGGCAGATGACTGGTTTTTGCTTTTGTGATCAATCATATGGATCACACTTTAAATAGATAAAGAATCATGTAGCAAACAGTGGTTCACACTCCCTGTCATCTGTCATCTGTGTGTCTTTGCAGACTTACTTCTGGAGCAGTGGTGGCGTCTGCAGCAGCGTTGGCGTCCAGATCTGAAACAGAAAAAATAAAAACTGAAGTCAACAAAGGAAGGACGGAAGCAGGAACCATCTGAGGAAAAACAAATCCACAAACCGTCGGTCATGGTGCCATCATCCAGGAGCACCCGAGGGCCATCCAACACCATCCCCTGCCTCCTCTCACTCTCTCTGAGCCTCTGGTCAGCCTTCGTCTTCTTCCTCCTCCTCTTCCTCTGCGGTAAAGGGACACCTGAGCAGGTGAGCGTTACCGTGGGGATCAGGTGACCATGGACCTCCTACTACCAGGCTCCAGTTACACGCTCCTGTGTCCACAGATTGTTCTGGGAATGGGGAGTTGGGTGGGGGTTGTGGCGAGTGGGGGGTGGGCTGGTCAGTATGTGGACACCGTCTACTGCCTTCATTGTCCAGCTGCTTCTGCTTCAAGTGAGAAAAAAGAAAATACTGTCCATTTATACCCAAGCTGATCACATTACAAATGGGGGGAAAAAAAAAAATAAAAAAATTACAAAAAATAAATAAATAAAAAATAAATAAATAAATAAATAAATAAAAAAAAAAATATATATATATATATATACATACCTCCCGGATCACCACCAAAATGTAATCATTTCCAAATCTCCCCATTACTAACATACCCTGACAATTTCATCAAAATCCGTCCATAAGTTTTTGAGTTATCTTGTACACAAAACATCCAATGAAAACAAAAACATAACTTCTGTGGTGGAGGTAATAAATAATTTCCTTTTTTCTCCTGAGTTCCAGTCAGACACAGACTGAACATTTGAGTTCTCCTCACATGAAGCTGAACATGCAGCTTTTTGGGGCCCCCTGGTGGTTTAGGCCCCAAACACAGGGGCGGAGCTAGGGTCTGGAGGGGCTCAAGCACCTTCACGCTTGCAATTACACACACGTAACTACACACATGCAATGACACATACACAACTAAACAAACACACACGACTTCACACACACACACACAACTACTCGCACATGTAACTACATATTCACAGACAACTTCACACACGCAACTACACAAACATAAATAAACAAACAAACACAACTACATAAAAACAAGACAACTACAAACACTCACACACACATCTACACAAAGAAATAACATAACTACACACGTGCAATTACACACACATCTACACACAAAAAGTACACAACTATACACACACAAAGACACCCATGCATGCACGCACACACACACACACACACACACCAAAATTGTTTAAAAAAGACCAGCAAATGAATCACATAGAACAAACAAACAAACAAACAAACATTACTCCTCATAAACAAAACCCTTTTACAGAAACACAGGCTATATTTTATTCCATTTACATTTAGTCTAAAACAGGATCAACTAAACCACATGAATATGAAGAGTTCACATTGTTTCATTTACATATAAAGTTTTTATGTGCAGGGGCGTTGCTAGAGTCTCTTGGGGTTCCGTGCAATAAATACCTGGGACCCCATCCCACTAAATTAGTTTTGCATAAAAATACAAAAAACAGACAACTGAAGTTCTCACAGTGAGCTCCAACAGATTTCCCCAAAGATCACAAATTTGTCACGGTCTCTTTTTCCCTTCACTTTCTTTAAAGTCTGCTCCCTGTCACCTCTCACCTTAATTATTTCACCTGGTCCTCAACACACCTGACCTCATCACTTCTCCCTATTTAAGTTCTTTCCTTTTCTGTCTCCTTTGTCAGTTCACCCCACATGTTTGAGTTCTTCTGTGCTCCTGTTCTCCTTCCCGACGGACCACCGGATCGTTGTACCCGTTTGAGACTTCAGACTGTGTGTGTGTGTGTGTGTGTGTGTGTGTGTGTGTGTGTGTGTGTGTGTGTGTGTGTGTGTGTGTGTGTGTGTGTGTGTGTGTGTGTGTGTGTTATGGTCATCTTTTGTTATCTGGACTTTATGTTTTTTGGAGCTCACAATAAAGAGCCTGTGTTGAAGCGGTTGGCGTCTGCATTTGGGTCCAATCCACTACACATCTGTAACAAAATTACTGTTGGAAAGAATCTGACACTAACACAGATATATCAAATACCAATTTCTCTTTATTCCAAAAGTGTAAATTAGTAATGGTAAATGGTCTGCACTTATATAGTTCTTTTCCACCTTCATGGTTCAAAGCGCTTTACATTAGCCTCACATTCACCCATTCACACACACACCAGTAGGTTTCTAAGGTCAAAGGTCAGTCCTACTGGAGGCCTAAGTCAGGGTTCAGTGTCTTGCCCAAGGACACTTCGACATGTGGACAGCCAGAGCTGGGACGCAAACCGCCAACCTCTCGGTCATTGGGCGACCCACTCTACCAACTGAGCTACAGCCGCCTGACCTGACACAGTAGAGTAAAAGATAAAAGTTAACAACAGACAGGACACGTCACACTGAAACTTTTGTGCATATTTTATCATAAAAAAGGAAAGTTAAATAAAAATAATACAAATGTGATAATTAATTAAGCAATGATAGCACATGCCACGCTTACATTTTTTGTGGTTTTGTAGTAACAAAAAATAATCAATTAATTTTTTTTAAAGAATAATAACAAATACAACTGTGACCCTTAAGTAAACAGCTGATAGGCCTTATCACATGTTTTATAATGATAAAAATATTATTAAAAAAATATATGAAATGAATAATACAAATTTGATAAGTAAGCAATGGATAGATAGGACACATCACATTTCAACTTTTTGCACTTTGTATAATAATAAAAGAAAATAATACAAACAAACAAACAAACAAAAAAAATCAGGTGCAGTTGAAGGCTGAAGGCAGAGGTGGCTCCACAGGGAGGGGGGGGTTGCTACTGTGGTGTCAAGTCCTTGCTAATTGCTAATTTTTTGTTGTTTTTTGTAGTTCTTAACAAAAAATAAATAATAAAGTCCTAGGCCAGTCAAATGATTACAGTTTTTAATTAGATTAATCACAGGGTTGTTTTGAATTAACAACAATTTATGTCAGTTGATTGTCCTGTGTCAGGTTTCTTTTTTTCATACTCAAATTTGGAACAAAATACACCAAGAACCACAGAAAATATGGAGAAAATAACACCCTCCACCAAAAATGTAATAAAATATCCAAAACAGATAAAAAGAAAATATGAATGTATATGTGATTAACATATTTATTAAACAGTTTCAACAAAACTGTAAACAACTGTTCCATTGAATTGAGTTCAGATGTTTAATCTGATTAGTCAAACAGTTGCTTTGGATTCATTTGAATTAATTGTGATCAAAACACTTTATATCGATTTATATCTATGAGCACAGTTACCTCATAGAAGATTATTTTATCCTGTGAAGATAAATTATTATTTCATATCAGTCAAAGTATCTTTTATCAGCCAATACTGGATATCTGCTTTTGTACCCTCCAATATCAGTCAAGCACTAATTGTTTTGTCTTGTTTTGTGTTTTTTTTTTCAGGGGTGGGGGGTGGTTTGTACTAAAATTTCTCACAAAATTACAGTAATAAGCACAAAAAATTCAGAGGAAGAAATATACAAAACATTTTACAATCCACTAAAATACACACAAGAAATAATTAACACAAAAAAATTAAAAATCCAAAACATAAAAACTCTTCTGAAATACAGAAAAAAAACACCAAAAAGTGTGATAAAATATCTAAGACATATACAAAAATATTAGTATATATGCAATTAATATATTTATTTTACACCTTCAACAGTTTCAAACAAAAAAACTGTCAATTTATAATCAGACAGATTAATCTGAGTTAATGTGTTAATTAACTAACTTAATTAACTTGATTAATTAATAATTAATTAATCAAAACAAGATCAAATAAATAACATGAATAAAGACATTTTTACATGTGACACCTAAAAGTCAGTGGATCTTTTGATAAATAAATTTCTTTTCAAAAGCAAAAGAAAAACTAAAGGTTAATTGATTTTCACATTAAAAACAAGAATTACATTGAATTCCAATGCATTTTTCTTTTCCAGTGTCAAACTAGAAACGCACTCTGAGAACACAGATCTTTGCCAAAGCAGACGGCCACCACCAAAATCTAATCATTTATTGATCTCCCCTTTACCACCGTACTCTGAACATGTCATCAAAATCCATCCAGAAGTTTTTGAGTTACTGTATGTTGTACACAGACAGACAGACAGACAGACAGACAGACAGACAGACAGACAGACAGATAGACAAACACTGGCAAAAACATAAAATAAGATATAAACCTAATAATTTTTACCTCTGCCAAGGAGGTATTCAATTCGGGTTTATTTGTCTGTGTGTTTATCTTTCAGCAGGATCGTTCAGGAATGATAGATAATGGGTCAAGAAAGAACAATGAGGGTCAAGGTCACACTAAAGGTCAACAGGCAAAAACATATCAGTGGTAATATCTCAGGATTCAGACAAGATAGAATCTTGTGGGTTTTTTTTCATTCACATCGTCTCACCTTGGGACATCAGATGGGACATCATATAACACCATATCAAGCCTTAGTGGACGTCTGCTGTCTCTGAATGCCTTGTTTATTTTTTGTTTTCTCTGTTTAATAAAAAAGAAAATGACTTCCTGATAGAAATGAAAACAAAACAAAAACAAAAACATGACCAATTTGGTGGGTTTGTGTCCAGGGCTTAGACCGGACCCTGCGATGCGCCTGTGCGATGCGACTGGACACTGTGGTGGTTGTGTTGTTGGTTGTCATGGTGACATCCTCCGGGGCAGGAAGTGTGCACTGATGTGGTTCGGGGTGAGGGTCTGGCCCCTCCTTAAGTCACCTCGGGGGGTCAGGCCCAGGTAGAGTCCAGGATGGGAGTCAGAGCAGTAGGTGTTGTAGCGGTTCTGCTCCAGAGTCTCCTTTAGACGACAGTCGTCTGAGAAATGCTGCTGCAAAACACAGCACAGAGGATTTAAAGTAAGTGCTCCACAGGTGCTGCGGCCCTCGGCTTGGTGCCCAGGTCAGAATTTGGCCCTTGATGAAATCTAATTGGGGAACTCTGCCATAGGGACAAAAATTTAGGTCCCCACGAGGGTTAAAAATAAATATAGGTCCCCATTTGCAGTGTGTGTGTACTCCAGTAATGTCAACACACCGCATCACAAACATATAGAAAAAGGACAAAGACATGAACATTTTTAAAAAATAGTTTGTGAAAATAATTGTCAGGACGTTTAATGGTTTAAAAGTGAAGTGATAGTGTGAAGATAAGGTATTGATTGACAGTGTCTGCATGGGAGCTATGGACGACAGGATCTACAGTGACTTGCCTGTGCTGACTTGTGACCCCGGACCCCCTCCCCTGCCTGTCTGGTGTCTGGACCAGCCTCCCCCTCCTTCATTTATAAATGGACGTTCATCTACAGCCTGTCCGTCCATGGGAGGGGGATCTCTATCTCCTGCCCAAGATTTCTTCTTTTTTCCACTGGGTTTTGAAGTTTTTTCTTGCTGAGAAGGAGGGTCGAAGGACAGTGGATGCTTGGGACTGTTCATATATCTCTATAATTGATTGTGTTTCTGTAAAGCCCCGTGAGACGATTTTGTTGTGATTTGGGGCTTTATAAATAAAATTGAATTGAAATTGATCCCAAGTTGAACAGTCGTCAGCAGCAAAACCATAAAATAAAAAGAAATAAATATATTTATATAAACACTGATATAGATGTAGATTTAAATCTAAATATTGTTTCCATATTTCGGTGGTTGCATATGCACATGCTGTGGTATGGGGGCGTGGCTTGGACGTACCGCTCCGTAGGCCCGCCCCTCCTGGTTCATGCACAGGTACAGACCACTGCTCACCCCACGGATCGCAACCACACCTGTAGACAAGGAGGAGAACTGGAGCCGACCTGGAGGAGGAGGAGGAGGAGGAGACTGCAGGGTTAGGGGTTCCATTAGGGCATTTTTCCCAAACTATGGTATGCAACAGGGGGTAGGGGGTATGAGGGAAGATTTATTTATTTATTTTGTGGGAAGAAAAAAATGGCAAAGAATGTTTGCAACGTAATACCGATACAAAGCAGCTGACCAATCAGTCCCAGCACTTTACTACGCATGCACACAAAGTAATATAAACATAGTTCAAAGCAGGTCTAAACATTCACACGTTACATGCTTTCAAATAAATCAATTTAATAATAACAATAGTATAATAGAAAAAGCTCTCTCTCAAAATTCCAAAGAGCATACTCTCCATAATCAAACTTTTCTTCGCTCTTTCCATTTATTTCATTTTATTTTTTCACCTGCTGCAGCCACTTGTTTTTACCCATTTGTTTTTTGACCTATTTATACTGTATAGGCTACTCTGTTTTAATTCTGTATGTTAAGCACCTTGAGAATCTTGAAAGGTGCTGATAAATAAAATATGTTATTATAATTTATTTATTTTAAACCACAAAAACATAACACACAGACATTGCATGCCCAATGAGATGATGAATAGTGAACTATAACAACACACGCATGATCAACAATACAAGTTATTCCACCACCTGAACACAATTGGGCTCAGCAGCAGAGTAAAGGATGCAACAATATTGCTTACCTGTGCTCACTGCTCAGCTCTCAATTTAAAGGCTAAGACGACGTGGCTTGGTCTTGAATGCATTTATTATTCCATCATTGTCCAGTGTCTCCCTGAGATCTTTTTCAAACATTACGAGCGAGCAGCCATTTAGTCTCTCTGTGAGCCTAGCAGCTCTGTTGGTGGATTTTATTTTATTTTTAGATTTTACAGTGCAAAAAAAAGGCGCTCAACTGCAAGAACATGCAGTAAACTGTTCATGTTGGGGAAAACATGTCTGTCACATTTCCAACATTTCAATAATGGACGGGAATGGATGTCCCACTTTTTTATGTCCCATGTTTTATCAGTTGACCAGCACCCTCCAAATCAAGTCCATAATGCTTGCTCAGCACGCTCAAGCTAGCAAAACGCGTTTGATGCAGGCAGAAGAGAGGCAGGTGTCGGAGGGGTCGTGGACCTGCTTGTTAATGGACATCCTCCTCAGTCGAACTGGAGTCTTGCTTGAGGTCAAGTTGACGTTTTTTTGAAAAAAATTTTCAAGGAACTTTGTTTCATTTTATAGCTATAACCAGTAGCTTAATTACTGTTCCTGCAATGCTTGCTGGGTGAGGGGCACAGTCAGATTTTCAGGTAATGCAACTTTTTGTGCATGTGCCAGCAGCCTCTGTGGGTGGCACACCCTGGCACACCCATGGCTACGCCCACGGTAGGAACTATAATACAAAAAAGTAATGAACTGGCAACACGTGCTGTCAACAAACTAATGACCTTCACAAATACATATTTATGTGAGAGTGGATTTTCATGTCTGACAAACCTGAAAACTAAATACTGCCACAGGCTGTGTGTAGAAGACAATTTAAGACTGAACTTTTCTTTGATTCGATCAGACATACTCAAGCACTCCCTTCAGATGAATCTGGATTTTGATCATATTTAATGATTTCAAACCCATCTCAACCTTTCTTAAATTCAATCCAGAGCTCCAGAGTTTTGGTTGTATTCTTAACAGGCTATAATAGTTGTTAGTCTTAGTTCTTGTTGCTGATGTGTCATGCCCGTTCATCTGTCGATGTATTTAATATCTGCAAGCTAGTCTGATCCCTAACAGTTTCATGTTTTATGTCTGTTGATGTGTGTGATGGATGGAAGCGGGAGAGGGACATTAAATGCTCCAAGGGGTACGTGATGTTAAAAAGTTTGGAAGGCACTGCATTAAGGACCTTCAGGGTTCACATTCAGACGAAAACCATCTGAAGTGAACCAGGTCTATTTTTATTTGACCTGAAGGAGGCTATTAAGACAGATCCATCCATCCATCCATTAGATACCATCATTCCAATTCAATTCAATTCAATATTATTCATGGAGCCCCAAATCACAACAATGTCATCTCACAGGGCTTTAAGGAGAGAACAATCAACCACAGAAATAGATGAAGTCCCAAGCATCCCCTGTCCTTAGACCCTCCTTCTTGGCAAGAAAAAACTACAAAACCCAGTAGGAAAAAGAGGAAATGTTGGGGAGAACCATATTGAAGGAGAGATCCCCTCCCATGGACAGACAGGCTATAGATGAACGTCCATTTGTAGATGAAAGGAAGGGGGGCAGGTACATCCATGAGACAATGAGGGCGAGGGAGGAGGTCTGGGGTCACAGGTCAGTACAGGACACAGGTGAGTCACTGCAGATCCTGTTGTCTGTGGCTCCTATGGCAGAAACAACTGAGAGTTGCCACTTCCCCCAGAGGGGGGAGTGGGGAAAGGGGACACCAGATGGTTCCATCCATCCATACATTAGATACCATCCATCCATCCATCTATACATCCATCCTGGGCCGTCGTCACTGGGGTACAAACGGGTCTGTTGTCCCAGGCCCAGACACATAGGGGGCAAAATTGGTCCTTCATGAAGATACGATTAATAATTCTGTTTAATTTCAAAATGTGTTGGGGGTGAAATGTGATATATTTGCATTCAATAAATGATTTCTGGTTCTTTTGCCTGTTTTTCCTCGAAAATAGAGTCAAGGACACCCCTATATCACCCATAATGCAGAAATGGTTTGGTCTTTGATTAAAGCATAAAAAAGCGGCACTATTTGATCACACGGCTTCGGAAATAAGGCTGCGTGCTCGCTGCCATTATGCACAAATCAGGAGCACAGAAAAGAAAAGACAAGAGAAAAAGAGATGAAGAAGCAAAGAGCCTCAGGGGGTCACTCCATAAATATTTAAAAAAAGATTCAGATGATGCAGCAGGTGGGACAGCTGAACCAGGTAAAGGAAACCTTGTAATGTAGCCTAACCCGTACATGTGATGCACCATTCATAGCAAGATACACAGAGTGAGGACTGATCTGTGTCCCGGATTTTTGTCAGACAGAGGTGGCAACCCTAATTCATAATCCACTTCCAACCCCAAAAACAGTTGTTTTGGTTTATCTGTTAGGAGTGCGCTCTCTCTCTCTCCTTTTTTTGCTAACATTCTGAATGGAGTACGGACCCATTTACAACAACACCAAAAATAAATAAATTAATAATAACAATAATAATAGCCTAATAATAACAATATGCAATAATAATGCTTGATAGTGATTAATAGTCAAATTGAATGTTTTTCAAATGATTAATTGTGAACTGGTTGATTTTTGACCCCTGGTAATGTTGGGCTACTTTGTAATAAATGTTATTTTACCTCTTATAGACACTGTCGAGGTTGGTAGCACCAAGGAGGATGAGAGAGAGAAAGCAGAGGCTACCAAGGAGGATGAGAGAGAGGAGAGAGAGAAAGCCAAAGTGATGCAGGAGGAGAGGGCCCATCCCCCAGAGTAGAGGATCAGTCAGAGGCTACTTCTAGTGAGAAAGAAGAGGGTGAGAGAGAAAGTCACAGTAGAGTGGAAGGGGTTCATTTCCCGGATTACCTTGATCCTGCCTTATGGCCAGCAAAAATGGGAGACACTGACAGAGTAAATGTTGTGCGTGTGATGATGAAACGATCCCCGCTTTCAGAGAAGGCAAAAGACTTTCCGGCAGATGCAGAAGGCAGGGCATTTCCCAACTACCTAACATATTCCACCTCTCACAATGGACAAGAAAAAAATGAGAGCGACTGGGTACTGTACAGCAGGACAAATAAGGCCTTATTTTGCCTTCCATGTTTACTGTTCTCGCATGAAACAGAAAAGGTCAACAAGTGCACAAATTCATCAGAAGGGATGTGCATTTCCAATGTCAAATACAAAAAAATATACGAAAGATTTCCTGAACATGAAAGAAATGCTTCACACAAACACTGTTATTGGAAGTGGAAAAACCTGCAACACTCTGTCTTGCATACAACTGTTGGGGGGGGCATTCAGATGATGTTGTCCCGGGCCCAGCCAAAGCTGGCAACGGCCCTGCATCCATCCATCCATCCGCTCATTTTCTGAACCTTCTTTATCCTCACTAATATCTCAAGGGTGGAGCCTATCCCAGCCACTTCAGGGCATAGGCGGACTTCACTCTGGACATGTGACTAGTTCATCAGAGAACTGAACATACAGAGATAAACAACCTGTGCTCAATGTTAGAAGAACCCATGAACCTATCAGTGCATGTGTTTGGATGGTGAGAGGAGTCAGAGAATCCACCCAGACACAGAGAGAACATGTAAACTCCCCACAGAAAGGTCCCACCCACTGGTGTTGGAATCGAACCCAGGACCTTCTGACTGTGAGGCACCAGTACCGTCACTGCACCACCATGGAATGTGACACAATCATTTCAAATATTTAGATAATATTTATTTCAGTCCCTCCAGAATTTCACGGGCCTTTTTTGAGATTGTTGCGGCCAAACATGTCTGATGTTGCATGAGCTTTTCTGAAAAATTGTTGCAGTACTTTTTAGGCTTTTGTTGTTATGATAAATAGTTACGATTTTCCCTTTTTTGTAATTAAAATTAAGTAATATTTTAAATATTTAGTTACTGGAAAATTTATTCAAAGTCATTGTGATATGGTCCTCAAATCTACCTTACCAAAATGGCAAATAAGGATTACAAAAATTTAACAAAATATATATTTATATAATATATATTTCCAAATGCAACTTTTGGTTCAAATGTTAAACTGCATATGACCTCACAACATTAAATGAAGTAGTAAAACATAATATAAATGTCTCAACCAGTAAAAAAAAAACCATTATTACTAGTACTGTGTACTGTGTAGTAGAGGGAGTTTCTGACAAAAATAGATCAAAGACACTAAGATATTAAAACAACCTTTTAAATATGGCAAATAAAATATTACCTGGATGATATAAACACAGCAAAAAAGGTACTCTTCCAAATGCACCTGTTGGTACTAGTGCATCATTTTAGTTGGCAAATGTAAAACTGCTGGCTGTGCAAATGTTGCTTCTTACTGTAAGGTAAACAGGAAAAGGCAGAAGGAGCAGCTCAAGACGTCACAAATGGTTGGTCACATTTTGCAGGAAAGTTGTGGTGATTGGTTAAAATTACAACATGGTGATTGGCTGAATTTGCATTGAAGTTACAAATCGCAACATCACAAAATCCTGGAGGGTCTGTGATTTGTAAATGATTAACCTGCAATCCTGCCAATGTCAAGTTCTTTATTTGGAGCACAGTTCTACAAGAAATGGCTGGTGCTTAAAGTGCTTCAATGAGTTGAAATTTAAATATCTGATAATATATGAAATAAAAGGAAAATCCAAATTAAAAGCCCCAGTGTTTTAAAGGCTTCAAATTGAACACCTCGGTATCTGTATCAAACTGATACAGATGGGTAAACTGTGTCAAGTGAAGAAGTCAAGGTCAAGAAATGGATTGGCCTTCTTGACCTTTGACCTTGGGTGAACCAGCTTGTCACACTCTCTCTAGCATCAAAATCTTCTAGACTTGGCCCCTCCCCCTCCACACTAATTCGTATCAGATCTTCCACTGGCTATGTATTATGGGAGGCTCTGGTGCAGTGGTTCCCAACTCTGGTCCCAAGTACCACTATCCTGCATGTTTTAGATTGTTCCCTCTTCCAACACACTCATTATCAAGTTCCTGCAGAGCTTGATGACAAGGCTGATCATTTGAATCAGGTGTGTTAGTAGAGGGATATATCTAAAACATGCAGGATAGTGGTACTTGTGGGCCATGGTTGGGAACCACTGCTCGAGTGTTTGATTTCATCCTCTTCTGTGCGGAGAATGTGATGCTTGTAATACCATGAGTCGCCAGCGGGGACAGTACACAAATGCTGATGTTTATTTTAACGCAATATGATACAGAAAAAGACGATGATTCACAGATCAAACAATAGATTGTAATTGTCCGTCCTGATTCCGTCTCTGCTGCAGTTCAGAGGGCGGACAGAACACTGTCTATATGTGGCAGGTTTTGGTTTTTTTTTGCACCACTGGTTCCAAATCAACATTGTTAAATATTCCAGCCTGTTGTGTGTTTTTGTGCTTTTAAACTAAAGGGTCAAACACGATTTACACTAATAATCAGAGGTGGTCAAAGTACTCACATTCTGTACTGAAGTAGATGTAGAGCTACTTGTGTGAAAAAATACTCTGGTAAAAGTAGAAGTACTGATTCAACTCCTTTATTGAAGTAAAAGTAAAAAAGTACAACTTCTCAATTGTAATAAAGTAAAGGGTAAAACTGCATTTTTACCACTTATTTAACCAGGGGAAAAAAATCATAAAGTGTCTAAAAAATAAAGCGAATTACAGTGTAGATAATGTGTTTGATGAGGTCACAGTTAGTCAGTTTTGTGGATATGGGCAGGATATTTTGGAAAAATGAAAAAATAAAGTCACAATTAAGATAACAGTCATTGTTATGAGATAAAAAGTGATAAATAAAACAAAAAAATGCATAATTATGAACAAAAAACTCAAAATTATGAGGAAAAAAGTCAGAAATATGAGATAAGAAATGCACATTTATGAGATAAAAAGTCTTAATTATGAGATAAAAAAGTCAAAAATTAGATAAGAAATGCATAATTATGACAGTCAAAATTATGGCAAAATCAAAATTATGAGGTAAAGTCAACCTTTGGTGATTAAAAGTCCCAATAATGAGATAAAAATCATAATTATACTATAGAAAGAAGCAATTTCCCCTTGAAACCACTTTTTTTTTTCAAATGACACATCTGTTTAGTTTGAAAAAGTAATGTATTATAGGGAGTATAAAGATGTTTAGGCAAAAATGAAGGGTTAGGGGAATATAAAGTAAAAAGTCACCAGAAAATTTCCCACCTCTGCTAATACTAAAGTGACAGTGGCTCAGTGAGTTCCAGTCCAAAATTACTGACGTCTGTGTATGTGATTATTCTGCCCTGGTGAATTACTGCAGTTTTTCTACAAGTGGACATGTTGATCTGAATATCATCCACTTTGACCTCAGACTGGACTGGACTCCGAACTACCCCTGATTGTATTAATGACGTATTGTATTTTACACGTTACTGGGCTCACTTGCATTCAATGCGTAAACTATGACAAGAAACGCGTCGTTCATGCATCGCTTGCTATCGTCGAGCCAGGTTCACTACCGTGTAGACATTTCCAGAGTTGTGGGGATTTTTTTCCTTGAACTGTTGCAGCATCCAATTTTTTATTTATTTACATTTTTTGGCACTCTTGAACCCTACTTACTATTCTTATCTAATTATATAGCCACTTACTACTCATATTGTTTTTTATAACTACTATTCTTATATAATTATATACTTACTACTTATATGTTTTAATACATACTACTCTTATACTCTTGTTGCTGCTGTGGCTCAGATGGTAAAGTGGGTCGTCTAATGGTAAATGGTCTGCACTTATATAGCGCTTTTCCACCTTCATGGTGCTCAAAGCGCTTTACATTAGACTCACACAGTGTTGGGAAAGTTCACCTTGATTAGGAACTAGTTCAAAGTTCAGTTCAAGTTACTCAATATGAATTAGTTCAGTTCATCGTTCATTCTTCCAAATTATAAACTAGAAGTTCATGGATCCCAAAATGAACTTTTTCGTTCTTTTTTGTGTTATTATTGTAAACGTATTATTAACCGTTTCTGATGTTATCCTGTAGTCAAGAAATCAGGGGAAAATTCCGCCCCTCCAGGGCGGAAGTAAGTACCTTACCCCGGGGTTAACTTCCCTCTCACAAGGAGTGGTTTCATTGAGCTTCGTTTTCAATATTTATTTCCAAGAACGGGACAACACCTGCTCCGGTCACCGGTCACACTCTGTACATTTAACTCTTTTTCTCCGCTCCCAAAAACTCTCTGCACCCCTCCCTCTCTCTCTCTCTCTCTCTCTCACTCTCGCACCCCCCCACAGAATAATACAAAAATGATATCTATGATAATGCTGTGTTTTGATCCCATTTTATTCCTTATAGGACTCAATAATTACAACGTGATAAGAACGAAATGTGAACTAAATAAGAGCGCAGTTCAATAAATGCCAGAATAACCATGTTCACAACTTCCTGTTCATTTGGCAAAAGTGAACGAGTCGTTCACGTTAGTTAAAAATATGATATAGTTCGTGAACAATCGTTCAATGAACACGTTCAGGTACAACACTGGCCTCACATTCACCCATTCACACACACACACACACACTCATACACCAGTAGGTTTCTAAGGTCTAAGGTCAGTCCTACTGGGGGCCTTGACCAAAGATACTTTGACGTGTGGACAGCCAGAGCCAGGACGCGCACCGCAAACCTCTCGGTCATTGGGCGACCCACTCAACCAACTGAGCCACAGCTGCTAATAACTGAAGGGTCGGCAGTTCACATCCCGGCTCTAGTTGTCCACATGTTGAAGTGTCCTTGGACAAGACAATGAACCCTGACTTAGTCTCCCAGTAGGACTGACAGAACCTTAGAAACCTACAGATGTATGAGTGTGTGTGAGGCGAATGTAAAGCGCTTTGAACACCATGAAGGTGGAAAAGCGCTATATAAGTGTAGTCCATGTACCATTTATTCTATATTCATGGTATATTTTGTTGTAAAGCTTTGATTCTCAACAAATGACTTTAACTTTAATCACCTGGATCAGGATGGAAGTTCCTGGGATATGAAGTCACATGACTGCTCATGTGACCGGCCACATGACTGCTCTGTTCTTTTATTAATTATATTTCTATATTTTTAAATAAACTCTTTGTGCGAAATGTCATTCAGGTTTGAACTTATTTTGAATAAATGTGTGTGAACAGGAGAAAATGATGCTTTAATGAGGTGAACAGAGCAGGTTGGTGATTTATCTGACATGTCAAATGAACTTTGACCTTCTTCTATCTTCATGTTGTTTTTCTTTCTGTTCCTCTTTCATCTTATGTGTGTATATGTGTGTGTGTGTGTGTGTGTGTGTGTGTGTGTGTGTGGTTTTTTTTTTTTTTAAACTGTACTCACAGTTCTCTGATGGCATGTGGACCCCGCCCACTGAACCATTACGTAGAATCTGGAGGTGGAACCCAATCCCGACCCGACAGTAAAGCAGCTGATGGGTGACCCCGCCCACATTTGGACCCAAAGAACCAAAACCAGAACCTGCAACGAGGACCAACAGCTTCAAAACATGACCTAAGTCTGTATTAATAGATAATATCCATCATTATTAGATAATAATAATTAGTATTATTACTATTATTACTGTTGAATAATAACAATCATTATAGCATTAATAACAATCATCATTACATTATTATTATTAGTAGTAGTAGTAGTAATCATTATAGCGTTAATGATAATAATAATTATTGGTATAATATCATTATTACATATGTAATACTAATAACCATTACATTAATAATTATCATCATCATTATAGCATTAATAATCATTAATATCATTATCACCGTATTTTCCCGACGATAAGGCACACTTAAAAGCTTTTAATTTAATTTTACTTTTTTTAAATCTCCAAAAATGTGCCTTCTGTATGGATTAATTCTGGTTGTTCTTAGTGATATTGTATTGTTAAAAGCAGGTAAAGGGGGCCCTCTAGTGGTCAGATTAGGCCAAACAAAATAGTACGTGTGGTTCCGGTCACCCGACCGACCCAATTTTTTTTACGACGAAAATGCTGACTATGTAGACATTTTATCAGTTTATCAAAATAAATTAAATATAATGAACCGGCCGACTGCCGACTCTTATCTTCGAAATTCCCAATGACTGATGATGAGAGAATTTATTTCTCCGTATTTAGTCCGTATTCATGTTTACCAACATCTGTCACCTGTCTGACCACCGTGATTTATGACTAGCGATAAACGACGACCATATACATGGTGTCCATGTCCATCAAAACAACCCTCAATGCATGTGATTGCTGCGCCAGTTTTGATTGGCTGTTCGCCTCTTGATGAATCTTTCGTACATGGTCTGTTAATTTCCCACTCACTTCACACTTGGTTTGTTTCAAAAACACCAGCGTTTCTTTATTCATTGGGAAGATGGTTTCATATCTTTATGGAGCATCTCTTGGTCACACAGACTTGTGTGCCTGGTGTGGGGAACCAAATACAAATCCTCTTCCAGAGCTAAAAAATAAATTTAAAACTGTACTCCCGCTCTGTCAAGATTGTGAGGAATGTCAAGAAGCCAGTAACAAAACAGCAGTATGGTAAGAGGAAATAAGTTGAACAGTAAATAGATAGCTGTATATGTCCACTAAAGCCTTCAATATTGGGGCCTTTATTTCATTGAAATAATATTTAGATGTGAATAGAATTTACATTTGTAGTTAAACTGTATTTTTGTTGAAAAAAAAAATCAATAAAAGACAAAATGTTGATGTCAAATCAGATTTTATTGTATTACAATCATCTACAATTCATTTATGCTCTCTTAAAACATTCTGTAAATATACATGTACATGTACATGGAAAATCTGAGGCAATGTGTTGATTTTCTAACTGCTGGAAAGAATAACTGATATTAAATCTGAATTTTTGGAGCTTCTTTTTAGAAGACGGGTATATAAAATTGTAAATAAAATAAAATATGGATGACCGACCTACCTACCCAATTTTTCCTATCCATGTGATGGGAACCACATATATTATTTTGTTTGGCCTTATGTGCAGTAACTTGTGGTTTGTACTTACACTGTTCCTGTAGCAGTTCACGTCTAAGAAGAAGGAACCAAAATGACATGTTTTTTCTTTCTGTTTGTATAGCCAGGAAAATGTACATCTGGAAGTATTTTATGTTCAATTATTGTGAAAATTAACAGCAGAGATGTCTCTGATGTGAACCGTTGTTGGATAAAAAGACAATAGAATTCATACGTTAACTGGAAAATGTTAATTGTTAGCGTGTCTATGGATTTTCCCATTCAATCTAGCAGTGAGCTAGCAACTTTTTTAAATGTATTTTTTATTATTTCAAAAGATATGTACTTCACATTACAGTGTTACACTCTTTCAAGGTCATCATAATCCATATCCCACCCACAACATTTTGTGAGCGAACAACTTTTTTTCTTTCTGTTTATATTGCCAGGAAAATGTATGCCTCCAAGTAGCTATTTTATGTTCAGTTATTGTGACAATTCAAAGCAAAAATGTCTCTGATGTGAACTTTGTTGTTGTTGGATAAAAAGACAATAGAATCTGTGTCATGGAGGGGATGAGATGAGTGAGGACTCAAATGCACAGTGAACTGACAAAAGGTCTGGGGCGAGACCCGCCCCAACACGACAAAAGGTCCGGGGTGAAACCCGGCCAGACACGACGAACAGGCCCGGGGTAAGGAAGGGAAGGGATGTCTGGACCCGATAACCAGTACCCATTCCCTGAACCAGTATTCCCCAAACGACCAGTGCCACCATAGGCAACTGGTAATAAGGGCAACCGGCCCTGGGCGTACTGACAACAGGGCCCAGACCAGAGAGGGAAAATCTGAGGGGGAGAAAAGCAACAGGCAACAGGCAGAGACAGGAAATGGGCAACAGGCAGAGACAGGAAACGGGCAACAGACCAGGGCAGGAGACCGAAGCCAGAAACGGGCAACAGGCAGGGACAGGGAAACCCACTAGACAGAAAAGACTGAAGACTAGACTAGACAGAAAAGACTGAAGGCTAGACAGAAAAGACTGAACGCTAGCCAGAAAAGACTGAACGCTATCCAAAAACTCGGAACGCCATCCAAAAACTCGGGACGCTAGCCAAAAATTTGGAACGCTAGCCAAAAACTCGGAACGCTTGCTGGGATACACAGAACGCTAGGTAGATACACATAATGCTAGGCAGATACACATAACTAGCAGGGAAACACATAACTAGCAGGGAAACAAATACCCAGCATTGAACAGGACACAGGACGGGAACTGCACACAGACAGGGACAGACTCTAGACTGAACAGACCGGGGGAAACTAAAACAAACAGGTCCCTTCAGCACTGGCGGAGTCCTGATGGTTGGTGGGACCCTTCTGTCACGAAGGGGGTGAGGTGAGTGAGGACTCAAATGCACAGTGCTGAAGGGAGAACAGTTTTAATTACAAAACCCAAAGACAAGACAGAAACAGAGACAAACTACAAGAAGACAAAAACACAAAATACTTGGGGAAAGAACGGCCAGAGTCCGTGGTGATGATGAATGTCCAAGTTACGGTGACTGAGGAGATGGGAAACTGTCCAGTTTATGGAGGTGACATTACTGAATGGTCCCACACTGGCAACTGCAAGCCTCACTGCTTTTATAGTCGCAGATGAGGAACGGCTTGCAGCTGCGCAGTGCTGGGCCAGGTGTGTATGGAGAGCACTGGGGAAAGGTCACCGGAGCAGAGGTCATGACAATCTGTAAATTAACTGGAAAATGCTAATTGTAGTGTGTATTTCCTCATTCAATTTGGCTTTGAGCTAGCGATTTATTTATTTTCATTTAAATGTGTAATGGCATGTAAATGTGCTAAAACAATGAACATAACTGAGACATCTTCTGTATGTTTGTAGTTTTACACCGAGTTAAGTCATATGTGGAACGAAGTTCTGGTGTCCCACTTTTTTTGGGAAACTAATGGTTACACACAAGTAGGAACAGAATACTGTACATAGCCAATGCAGTATTCTGTACATAGACATAGACATAGAAGATACCAAGAAAATTATAGAGATCATTACATTCTACACTATGAGGTGACTGGAAACAAAATAGTGCACAAGACTCAGGCAAAATCAAAACTCGTAAAGTTCAAAGAGTGTAAGTCGAGTATCACGTAACCCAAGGACCTTCTGTACACAAAGACTTGCATCATATGTTCTCTCAAGGGGTTGATGGAAAAATGTCATGAAATCCTTTCTCTTGAAAATTTGAGCGTGGAGCGATGTCACCAGAGTGGTATGACAATAAAGGTGATCGGAGTGCTCGGCACTCAGCTCTTGTTCACATGCTCTGCTCTCCACCCACTCTCCTATCAAGCTTATGCCTGCTAAATCCAAAAAGTTACTTGCGTGGTGGATACGTAAACAACAGGTAGAAAGATTTATTCACAAATTCAAAGACCCCCCCAAACAAATAAGATGTACCACAAACTGGATGATATTGAATGTTCATTTGAAAATTAATCCACAACCCGAGACTGGTGACCGACCAGCTGTGTCAGACTTTTTAGCTTCTTTAGACTACCATCAATACGATAACAGCAGAAGAAATAAATAAAGCAAAAACAGGTAAAATTCCAGGATCTGATGGTTACCCAGCATTATGTTATAAAACCTTCCAATTAATTTATTCCGATTAATTAATTTCAGACAAGCTTTAATTTCAGTAATTCCTAAACCTGGTAAAGATAATGCAGAATGTAGTTCTTTTAAACCTATATAGGATAATGTGCCATGAGCTCTCCCTGTCATTAGTAGAATGAGAAGTAATGAACAAGAATCAGGGTCTGCTCGATATTCTGACATCCCAATGTTCCGACATAGAGCAAACCGCCGTTGACGCTGAAGGGGAAGCAGAAACAGACTCTGTCCAAATCCATGTAACTGGCAAACCAAATGTTGAGTGGATGAATGTATTTAGTCCTCTGTTCAACTTCAAATGCACATCCACTCAGGGGGATGAAGGCACGCCCACAACAGTCCCAGTCGCAGCAGTGACCCCCGCCCAAAGGGCGGTGGTGTACTGTTCGTTAACAAAGTGACCCTCGGACAGGCATAGTCCTGGGGGGAAGTGTCGAGACAATGGGATGTTGGAACATCAGGATGTTGGAATAATGCTATTATCCCCCAAGAATCCATAGTTATCAGCTTTGATGCCGAAAAGGCATTTTACTCTGTTCAGTGGGAATATTTGTACTTGGTTCTTAAATGTTTTGGTCTCCCACTGCCAGAACTAATGGTTAAATGGTTCCCTGTTGACCCTTATCTAAATTCTACTCAAAGAACTAAATCTAGACAAAACCCAGATTTTAATCTTTAATCTGAAACTGTCTGAAAACTTTCATAGAACATGTACATTTAAAGTGACAGGTGATGCAATGAAATACCTGGGAGTACACATACTGAAAGATTTAACTGTAATTTATTATTGTAACTATGCCTCAATAAACAGTTTATATTAAATCAGTCCTAAAATCGGTGGTGTTAATTATATGAATTATATGAATGGATGAAAAATATGACATCTAAGAATGACAAAATTTGTGCAGCTAGCTAAACTGAATTGTGTTATATAGTATATCTCAGTCAAAGTAAATGCTATCAACACCAAGTCTTAGATCCATTGTAGTCATGTGATTGTTAGGGTATGAACTGAGTTTGGTGAATGTTGGCCACTGGGGGGGGGCTAACAAGGGTCAAGGGCAATTTTCCCAAGTCCATATTTAGAACGTGGGTTTGGCTGGAGTCACGTGGTACACCCACCCAAGATGACAGCTTAAACCAGAGCGGAGCTCCGAAATCCTCAAACCCTCGTTAATATTTATGATACGTTGATAATTTTACAGTGTGATGACTCACAAAAGTCGCTATTTTACATAGAATCAGGCTACTTCTTCTCGAGGGAAACCGACAAACGAAGTTGTCTACTACAACTTCGTTGAAGATGGCGGAAGCACCCGCTGAATCTAAAAACCCATCAAAGGATAATATTGTTGGTGAACTGACTGCCATCAGATGCCATCATTAGCTAAATGCTTGAGCATTTAGCTAATGATATGACTGTGGTGAAAGGTGGTATTGAGAGTCTTAATGAAATGGTGACAATTCTTGGACGTGGCAGAAACAACAATCTCCCACCTGGAGGACAAGGAGAACAAAGTGACCTCAACCAGGAAAGATTTGGAGAAATGGAACCACTGCCTGCAAGAAAAACTGATGGCTCTAGAGGCCTTTTCTCAACACTAGAACTTGAAAATCTCTGGTGTGACAGAGACTTAGAGGGTTGTGTGAAAACCCTCTTGTTTGAAATGTTGCAAATTTAAGTGGAAGATACCTGGTTCGAAACCATTAGATTACATTGTGTGGGCCCTAAAACTGACAAGAAGGATTCGAGACCTCGACGCATCATCATCTGTTTTTTAAGGGATAAAGCAAAGACGCATGTTATGGCGACAGCTAGAAACAAGAAGGTTGTCTGGAGAGGCATGAGAGTGCGCCTGTTTTAGGACTAGGTGCCAGAGATCTTAGAGAAACATAAGAAGTTTGACGGGGTGTGCACATCGCTGCAACAGTGCAAGATTCTCTATGCAATGCACTTTCCTACCATCATGACCTTCTCTGTGAACAACAAAGAATACACGTTCTCCAGTACAGCAGAGGCAAAACAATTCATCAACAGACTCTGACCTATCAAAGTGAAGGATAACAGTGATCAGGACACTGGTTAACACAACTTAATATTACTTTTAATTATGATGGGTAATAGTTGATTCACATATCTTCCCTATTTCTGGTTTATTAGCCTAATAACTTTACTTATTCATTATGGGGAGAATGTAAAGCCTATGGGTTTGAAAAGATTACAGGGAAATCATTTTCAGCATTTCTTTCTTTAAAAAATAAATTATTATTATTATCATTATTAGAACTGCTAGCTGACCACGTTTGAATACCTCTATTTAGATTTGATACAGATCTATAGAGAGGGTGTGAAGAGGAACAAGTGAGGAGGGTGGCTAAATGGGACCAATGAGTACTATGGACCAGCTGAACATTTATGTTGGGTCTAGTTCTACCCAAACAGTTGTTGTCTTTTTTTGTTTTTCTATTGAAGTGCCTACTATTTGACATTGTTGAATTTATATTGGCCTCTGGATTATATCAAAAATAGTGCACTGCGATATTATGGGTTAAACAGAAGGTAAATATTTGGGCTTGTGCTATGAGTTATATGGCTCTATGACACTATGTAAAATAGTTTCCTGTAGGGGTGGGACAAAACACTCAGCTCATGACATGAGACATGAGATTGTGTTCACAAGATTAAGACAAGATTTTAAGAAAAATAAATTAGAAATTATATGACTGGATTTTTATTTAACTGAGTTGCACATGGATTTAATAACTCTGTAAGAGTTAACTTTTAATTAACTTCTTCCTCTACAAATTGAAACTAAAATAAAATGTTATAAAAGTTCAAATAAAATAAATGGTAAATGGACTGCACTTATATAATGCTTTTCTACCTTCATGGTGCTCAAAGCACTTTACATTAGCCTCACATTTGCCCATTCACACACACATCAGTAGGTTTCTGAGGTTCTGTCAGTCCTACTGGGAGAATAAGTCAGGGTACAGTGTCTTGCCCAAGGACAGAGCCGGGATATGAACCACCAACCCTTCAGTCATTGGACAACCCCCCTCTACCAACTGAGCCACAGCTACCCTATGAATAAATATATATAATAATAATATATACCTATCAGTTACATCTGCCCTATCTATAAATAACATGATATATTTCTCCTTTTTTTCAAGTGCAGACAATATGTGCCAAAACAAAAAGTTCTTCTCTGTCAATACAGACTGAAAATAGTACAAACAGAGCCTGTTGTATGTATGTCACTGATAAGTATGTCGCTTTTTCCTCTTCAAATTAAAACTAAAATAAAAGGTTATAAAAGTTACAATAAAATAAATAAAATTACATACTTCTCCTTTTTCTCAAAATCAAATCTGGCGCTTGACTGTGAAGTTGAGTTCCGAATGTGTTTGTCAGCATTGTCTGGTTTGTTGGTGTTTTTTTTCACAGGTGCAGTTGTTGATTTGAGTACTGAGCTGTGGTGGTGCTGGAAGTGCCTCTGCATTGTGCTTGTATTAGCCACGCTGTACGGCATTGGTTTCATACAGTGTTCGCAACTGCTCTTGGGCAGCTGTGGCTCCGTTGATAGAGCAGGTTGCCCAATGACCGAAGGGTTGGCGGTTCCGGTCCTGGCTCTGGCTGTCCACGTGTTTAAGTGTCCTTGAGCAAGTCACTGAACCCTGACTAGGCTTCCAGTAGGACTGACAGAACCTACTGATGTATGTGTATGGTGTAACCCTAATGTAAAGTGCCTTGAGCACCATGAAAGTGCGAAAGCACTATAAAAGTGCAGTCCATTTATCACTTCTGCCAGTAACCCAACATGCTGCCAAACAAATGATTTGAAGGTGGAGGAAAGTGGAGGGGGCATCTTAATGTCATTTTGGCTGCTTGCTGGATCACGATTAGAGAGTGGCAGGGGAGTCGTCAATAGTAAAACCTGCGTTTTCCGTCGTCATTCCAGCTGCTTGCTGGATAACAAATCTCATGAGACAGAATTTTAACGCAACAAGCAATCTCTCCAAATTACATCTCACAAGATCTCATCACGTGAGATCTCGTCACGGCCCTGGTTTCCTGGAATATCGTGGGTTGTCATAATGTAGTTAAAAGGAAGAAAATACAGATGTATTTGAAGCAGAAAAAGACAGACACTGCTCTCATTCAAGAAAGTAATTTGGTGAGGAGGAATCTTCAAAACTTAAGAAAGTGAGTGAGTCAGGTGTACTTTAGTACATTTACTAGTAGGAAAAGAGGTGTGATTATACTGGTTAAAAGAAAGTTTGACTTCCAGGTTTTCAACCATTCTGCTGACAAATATGGTAGATGGGTGATCTTGGATGCTGTGCTAGAGGGTCAGAAGATGACTGTGGTGAATATTTATGCCTCCAACTCTCCTCAACCTGGCTTTTTACTTGAAGTTTGCAATTTAATACGTAATATTGGGAATACATATATTATTATTGGAGGGGACTTCAACCAGGTCAGGGATGTCTTTCCAGACAAGTCTTTAAAACCCAAACAAATACACAATCCGGTGTGTGTTGCATTGGATGTGGGCCCTAGTGGATATATGAAGAGTGCTCCATCCAGGAGAACGTGACTAAACATTCTTCTCCAATCCACATGCTACATATTCTAGGATAAATTACATCATTATATTTCGCTAGTTGGTGGGTCAAACTATTGGGTCATCTTTTGGTAACATTGTTGCAACTTATCATGCCCCAGTGGAGGTCCTCTTGTATAGTAGAGAAAAAGTTCCATGCTCACTTAGGTGGCCTCTTAATAGTTCACTTTTAAACAATAACAACTACTGTGAATATATAAGGTTGAAAATAAAGGAATTCTGGGAATGTAATGAAGGATCTATTGAAGATGTTGGCCTCACCTGGGATGTTTTTAAAGTCTATATAAGAGGGTGTCTAATTCAATATAGCTCCTTGGTGAAAAAGGCCCAGAGGGAGGAAATGTTGAGGTTAGAACAGGACTTTAAGGCTCTTGAAAAACAACATGTCATATCTGGACAAGGAAATATGGAATAAATTAATTAAACTGAAATTTTATCTAAATAGTATACTACAGAAGAAAGTTAACCATGATATGTTATGTCTAAATTGGAAATATTTCAAACAGGGTGAGAAAACTGGCAAACTACTTGCACATAGAATACATCAAATGCAGTCTAATAACTTAATTCCTTACATTTTCAATGAGGATAATTATGCACTGACCACTGACCTGAGTCCAGTCTGGTCCTTCACCTCATCCAGTCCGGTCCCTCACCTGAGTCAAGTCTAGTCCCTCCCCTGAGTACGGTACAGTCCCTCACGTGAGTCCAGTCTAGTCCCTCAACAGAGTCCAGTCCGGTGCTTAACCTCATCCGGTCCAGTCCCTCACCTGCCTCCAGCTCAGTCCCTCACCTGATCTGGTCCGGTCCCTCATGTGCTTCTTCCACAGGAGTCTGAGGATGACGCCTCGGTCCTCTGCTGCTTCCTGTGTCCCTGTCGACCAATCACAGAGGGCCAACACTACCAGCAGCAGATACACTTCCATGTGTCCTCCTGGTCCTGGTCCTCAGGTCTCTGATCATATTTATCAGCTTACAGATGAACTTACATTCAGCCAGCATCACAGATGTGTCCCTAATCCAGGATCAGATACTGGAGTCAACGCTGGGGACATGAAGGTTCTGGTACTGGCCTTGATCCAGGTCCTGTTCACAGCAGTGTTAAACGCAATGTTCTTATAAACAGTCACTCAGTCCAACAGACTTTAAAACAAAGTCATACGTTGTACGTGAACGTGTGTCAGAGCTTTGTCCAATCAGCTGATGATAAAAAAACTGTCTGTTTAGTTTCACAAAAAGCAACTGATAATGAACACACACATACACACACACACACACACACACACACACACACACACACACACACACACACACACAGTAGTTTCAAAAGTACAAGCACTGAAGTACAAGTACACAGATTAAACAGAAACAGCAGCTGATAATGAAGATAATAAATGCACACACACACACACACACACACACACACACACACACACACACACACAGAGTTGTTTAAAAAGTACAAGTACACAGATTAAAGACAAACAGAAGCTGATAATGAAGATGACAAACATGAAAAACACACACATTGAAGTGAACTTCGGTGGGCGGTTCCCACTGTTGCCATGGTTCCCACTGTTGCCATCTTTGCAGCGTCAGTAACGGTTTTGTTCTTGTGGTGCAAAAGGTGGCTGTGGAGACCATCTCTAATCCACATATTTAGTTTAGTGTGGGCATGGGACAGTAGAGGGGGGTGGGTGCTGCTGGAGCTTGTTCCATGTGATCGCTTTGGCGCTGTTTGGCATGGGTGACACTATATTGATGATATTCTGCAAAAAACATGTAGTTGCAAAAAAGAAAAGGTCACATACACTAACACGGTAGTTCTCAAACTTTTTTTAAAACAAACTCCCCCTTGTCCTCATTATGAGTCTGCCATCTTTGCTTTTTGTGTTTTACAGTATCACCGTGGAAGGGCTGCAGTAACATGCCGACAGAAAAAGTGGGTGCAGTGTCACTCCTGGAAATTCCAATAATGGATTCAGACGTGGAGCTGAGAGTGTGGAGGTGACTGATGCACATCAAATTGAGCTACCTGTAGCTAAATGCTAACCTGGAGCTAACAGATGTAGACAGACTACAGCTAAGAGCTAACAGAAGTAGACAGGCTTAAGCTAAGGCTCACCTGTAGCTCACACAGGTAGACAGGCTAAAGCTAAGAGCTAACCTGGAGCTAACAGAGGTAGACGGGCTAAAGCTAAGGCTAACCTGAAGCTAACAGATGTAGACAGGCTAAAGCTAAGAGCTAACCTGGAGCTAACAGAAATAGATGTGCTAAAGCTAAGTGGTAATGTGAAGCTAACAGAGGTAAACAGTCTAAAGCTAAGAGGTACCTAGAGCTAATACAGATAGACAGGCCAAAGCTGAGTGTTAACCTAGAGCTAAGATAAATAGACAGGCTTAAGCTAGGAGCTAACAGTTGTAGACAGGCTAAATCTAAGAGCTAACCTGGAGCTAAAAGAGGTAGACAGGCTAAAGCTAAGAGCTAACCTGGAGCTAACACAGGTAGACAGCCCAAAGTTAAGTGTTAACCTGGAACTAAGAGAGGTAGGCAGGCTAAAGCTAGGAGCTAACAGTGGTAGACAGGCTAAATCTAAGAGCTAACCTGGAGCTAACAGAGGTAGACACCTTCATATCCGTCCCCTGCTGGCCGTGCTCTACTTACTCCTTGGCTGGACTCAGCCCCTGGTCTACTCTGTTTTCCACAAGTCATATTTATGATGAATTAACGTATTACTTAGTAAAATCTTTTGAGTCACTATATGAGTCATGATACATTAATGATTAACATATGATGAATTAATGTATGAACAAGAAATATTCCTAGTATGTTAATACATACTCTGAAAATAATTCATGTCTGACTCATGATACGTTGCCCCTTATTCTGCAGTCATGACATACCATAAATACCTAAATGTGTTATTAAATGAATCATTAATTCATTAAAATACCAATTAAATCAAGGACAAAAACATATATCATTATTTGAGTAATTCATTAATTTCATGGTCCTCCTGTTGCAGTGGATGATGAATTTATTTTATCTATCAACCTTGGGGTCACCCCAGGACACGCTGGAGGGATTAGAATGTGGCTCAGTTGTTAGAGTGGGTCGACCAATGACCGAGAGGTTGGCGGTTCGCGTCCCAGCTCTGGCTGTCCACATGTTGAAGTGCAAGACACTGAACCCTGACTTACGCCCCCAGTAGGACTGACCTTAGACCTTAGAAACCTACTGGTGTATGAGTGTGTATGTGAATGGGTGAATGTGAAGCTAATGTAAAGCGCTTTGAGCACCATGAAGGTGGAAAAGAACTATATAAGTGCAGGCCAATTAGTATATAGGCATCAGAGGAACACTCTTCTGCTGGTTTAAATCATATTTATCTAATTGGTACCAATTTGTTAATGTTAATCAACAATCATTGCCATGGCGTTCCTCAAGGGTCAGTCCTTGGGGCAATTTTGTTTATGTTGTATATGCTCCCTTTAGGTAACATCATTAGAAATTATGGCATTAACTTTCATTGTTACGCAGATGACACCTGATCAGACCAGGCAAATACATAAACTAAGTACATGTGTCCAAGACATAAAGACTTGGATGAGTGCAAATTATCTATTGAACCCTGAAAAAACTGAAGTCATTGTAATGGGCCCTAAAATATGAGAGACTCCCTAACTGACCAGATAGTTACTTTAGACAACTTCAGTGTAACATCCAGTGCCACAGTTAAAAATTTAGGAGTTTAATTCATCCAGATCTTTCATTCAAAGCACACATTAACCAAACATGCAGAACAGCCTTTTTTCATTCGCGCAACATTAGTCAAAATTAGGAATATTCTGTCGAAAAATGATGCAGAAAAAATAATTCATGCATTTATTACATCTAGATTAGATTATTGTAACTCCTTACATGTAGCATGTCCCAAATATTCCTTAAAAAGCTTCAATTGATTCAAAATGCAGCAGCAAACCCTTCACCGGCTACCAGTTGAATTTAGAATGAAATTTAAAATCCTCCTCCTTACATATAAATATTAATGGTATGGGCCCCTCTTATCTTAACGATGATCTGGTTCCGTACCAGCCCTTCATTCTCAGAATGCAGGCCTATTGAAAGTTCCCAGGGTTTCTAGAAGTACATTAGGAGCTAGAGCCTTTAGTTACCATGGTTACTGTCTTATGGAATCAGCTTCTATTTAATATTAAAGAGGTCGACACAGTCTCTACATTTAAAATTAGGTTGAAAACATTCCTGTGTGAGAAAGACTATGGTCAGGTTAGTTAACAACTGGCTGAAGTCACAGTTCAGTCTAAGCTGCACTAGGAGCTAGAATTGTGGGGGAAGTACAGACAATGAGTTCTTTCTCTCCCTTTCTCTACCTCTCTCACTCATGTCTGTATTTGTCATTTTTATTACCCATCTTACATACCAAGTCTGTTCATGGCTAGTCACCTGGTGTGTGTGTGTGTGTCCCCTCTGGGGGGAGTGGCAGTGTCCGTGTAGGGAGCCATGGACCACAGGATCTGTGGTGACTCGCTTGTGCCCAATGCTGACCTGTAAACCTGGACCTCCTCCCTCACCTATCTGGTGGATGGACCTACCCCCCCCCTCCTTCATTTATACATGGTCATTCATCTATAGCCTGTCCGTCCATGGGAGTGGATCTCGCCTTCAGTGTGGTTCTCCTCAAGATTTCGTCTTTTTCCCACTGGCTTTTGGAGATTTTTCTTGTTGAGGAAGGGGGTCTAAGGACAGGGGATGCTTGGAGCTTTTTATCTATTTCTGTAGTTGATTGTGTTTTCTGTAGAGCCCTGTGAGATGACTTTGTTGTGATTTGGGGCTTTATAAATAAAATCGAATTGAATCAAGAATACATCCAAGGATCACAAAACGAGATTTCATTACAAAATGAATAATGAAATGACTAAAGTATTCTATTCTATATGTGATCTATTGAAAAGGATTTTTGTCTGCTTGACTTGATGATGTATGCTAACGTTATCTTATTTCATGTTTACATTTGTTTGCTGTAATACTGTATTTCCACTACTCACGCTTCATTTTTATGTTGAGTTGTGTGAACAATCCCTGTTTTGTTTTAGATACTATAAATAAAGTAAAAAAAAAAAAAACTACTTCCAGTATGGAGTGGAGCTATGGGCGTGTCCTTGTCCACCATCTTCTCCCCATCTCTTGAAAATACTTGAAGTATGATTTTTCCTATCTGTTGTTTACTTAATTATCACATTTGTATTTTTACCCCAGGAAGAGGGATATTGTTTTTGATTCGTTTTTGTCTCTGTCAAAAATGTGTTTTCACAATGATAAAGGGAGAGGGTGTATTGTGCCTGATACCACTTATTTAAAATAAAAATTATTCTTATAATTTTTTTTTACTTCTCTATAATTTTTTTTAAGGAAGCAAATATGTTTATCAGTTAGGCCGGGAGCCAAATTTACCCCTCATAATGTTTTCTGCTTTCATTTTTTCACTATGATTTCCTGTTAGCATACACCCTGGGCTATAACAAGTTGATAGGGACAACTCCCAACTCGGTGACGTTTAGTCTCAGGGCCCAAAAAACACAATTTTTAAGGAAAATCTGTAGGCGAAATTATGTAGCTGTTCATATTAAGGTACTGCAACTACAAAAATGGCCCTAGAACCCTGTAAATTTACATGGATCACCCCCTCACATAGGGGAACCAACCTGAAAAACATGTAAGGACTTGTAGCTTTTCTACTGTCAAATATTATCTTCAACATACCCAAAAAGCCTAAAAAATGCTTGTTCGCCTGATAAATTGCCTTCATAGTTGACCATTTTCAAGCATGTTATTATATATATTAGTCCATCAAAAGTATCTAAAAACTATCCATGTCCATAAGCTTCAATTTAAGTCTAAGATGACCTGTGTAGCTAGAGCACAACAGCTGTTATTCACAGTAGCCTATCAGAAATCAGCAGGAGAAAAAAGTCGAAAGGCAACATCATTTCAGATGGCACTAAGAACATTCTTTTCATTTAAACCCATATGGACAATTATGTTTCAGAAGAGTTGGCATGCATTATATTGCAATACTATCTAGTGTGAATGACTGTAGTCAAGGTATTCAGGATGCAAGATAACTCACAAAACCAGCCAACACACTGAACAAACCACCATTCTAACCAACATCCCATCAGAAGTTATTCTCATTCCAAAGATAGTTTTGAGGTAAGTTGATCCCCTTCCGTGTGTGTGTGTGTGTGTGTGTGTGTGTAATGGACAGTCACAAGCCTACCTTCAATTTTCTAATTGAATTATCAAATGAAATTATATTATAATATCAAATTATCAAACAAATGTCGCTCGTGGTGATAATTTTAAGGACGTATGTAACACACTCAACGATCTAAACCTGGAAACATGCCAAAGAAAAGGCATCATGATGAAGACTGGACAATTGGCCAAGGTTCTTCAACACAAAAGCCATCACCTCAGCCATGTCTTCAAAACTGTATCCTGCATGGTAACAAGGGGACCATACAAGAAAGTTAAATTTTTTTGTCTTCTAATGAAAAATGAAACTTTCTTTTTCATTTACTGAAATGAAAATGGGGCGGAAAAATGGGCGGCTGTGGCTCAGTCGGTAGAGTGGGTCGCCCAATGACCGAGAGGTTGGCGGTTCGCATCCCAGCTCTGGCTGTCCGCATGTCGAAGTGTCCTTGGGCAAGACACTGAACCCTGGCTTAGGCCCCCAGTAGGACTGACCTTTGACCTTAGAAACCTACTGGTGTATGAGTGTGTGTGTGAATGGGTGAATGTGAGGCTAATGTAAAGTGTTTTGAGCACCATGAAGGTGGAAAAGAACTATATAAGTGCAGTCCATTTACCATTTTACCAAATTCATGAAATGAAAAAGAAACAAGTGTTTGATTGTGGTGGAATGCAAGATATTGTTGAATCAATTTCCGATGAATTGTCCTTGGATTGTTGCTACCATAAAAAATGCCAACGTGTGTTTTTCCAAAAGGCAAAGTATGCTTTGGATAAGTGTCATCTGGCTTGTCCTGTCACTGAATAAGGCAGTGAAAACAAATGACTATGAAGGATACAAAGTTGCGCTAAACAACATGCCAGACATTTTCTTCTGCTCAGACCAGCATAACTATGCACACTTCCTCACTTACTTTGGATTCTTTCTGAAACATGTTGACTAAACACATCCAGGTTCTGAGAAACTTTTGCGTGCTGGAGCAATCAGTGTTTCCAGGTCACAGATCCCAGGCAACCGCTGCCACACAGACAAAACAATAGAGGAGACAGCTATGAAATGGCTCAAGTCAAACTCAGGGTCTGGGACATATTCTGCTGGCATCTGTGGAATAACCAGTAATTATGAGGCGAGTCAGCGCCATATCCTGACTACCCATGCCAAAGGAGCATTTGTAGAAGCCATGTGGGAAAAGGCATGTGGTCGAGGTGAATATACTGAGAGGCAGCAAAGAGACCTTAGACGACATGAGATTACAAGGTCTGAGGAGGAAGTGCGGAGAACGGTAGAGGCTTTTCAAAGCTTCATTAATCCATTTGAGCTTGAGGCCTCTCAGCCCGTAACAAGTCTGAGTTCCACTATGCCAGAAGATGTTCTCCATGATGTTCCGAATGGCCTGAAAAAGGGTAAAACTCAAAAAGAGAAATTCATCCATGATCGTCTTCAAAACAAGGTGCTTGTCACGTTTTGGGATTATTTTCCTGTTCATGTCTGTCGTGTCTATTTCCTGTTTTATTTTGGTAACCCTCCTCATGTGTCATGTCTGCCGTCTTTACTTCCTCTCGTGTCATTCATGAAATCATTCCCACCTGTGTCTTGTTAATCCACGTGTGTCTCCCCTTCCCTCCTGTGGGTATTTAAGCTTTTAACTGGCAAAGGCTCTTTGCCAGTTTGTCTTTGTCTGACCCCATGTTGTCATCGATTTACCAAGCCTTGTGTTGCCCACCTGTGTTGCCTCTGACCTATGATCCTGATCGCCTGTTACCCATTGACCCGGTGCTTAAGCCTGACTCTGATTTTGCCTGAACCCTTACGGAACCCATACCTGGAAACGGACTGCTCTCTCGGACCTGAACCTATTCTGGATTTACGGTACCGATTTTGCCTTTGCCCTTTTGTACTTCTGCTGCATCTCCCTTCCCGTGTTTTGACCCTGTTTTTGTATCTACTCAGAGCCTGTCTAATCCCTGGTACTGTAGCCAAACTTCCTGGTTATCGACCCCTGGCCTGGTTCTGACTCTGAGATTGGATTTCCCTGACACTGTACTTTTGATTATCTGTGTGATAATAAATCGTACTCTTTTAACTCCATCTATCGTGTTCTCTCTGCTTCTTCGGTCTGCTTCCTTGTTGGCGCGTGACAGTGCTACAATACAAAGCAACAACTGGATTCCTTTTTCAGATCTTTATCAAATCACAAGAACTGAAATCACAAATAAGCACCGCTGACCTTATGACCTACCCCCTGACTCTGACACCATACTCTATCTCAACAATCAATGGCTTTTCTGAAAAAAAACAAGCAAAAGGTATGAACCAAATTATCAAAGATGCTGAGAATGTGCAGCTTCCTCCTCCAGGCCAATGTGCGCTCATTCAGGATGGAAACTCCTCATTGTACATGTGTGATGTACCCCAGACGATGAAAGCAATATCACAGTGAACATTCACAAGTCTACCTGCATCAGCTGAAGCAATATTCAGCACAGACACTTACGTGAACCATCTTCATTCACCAAAATCACCTGAGAGAGATCAAAGAGGTTGTGGCGAACGCTTTATTGTGAGCAGGCTGAATGTTCATAACCCCGCAGATTGGAAGGCCTTTCTCACAAACGATGAAAACAAGAAGGCACTCATTCATTTACAACTGGATCACTGGAGCTCCCAAGATATTGTGAAAAATGTCCTTTGAAGGACTTTCATTTTCATAGACGCTGGTCAGACCTACAAAGTGCAATGTAATGCTGGAGTTGTGTCGAAGGAACTTCTACCAGAGATCTGCTCGAAACATGAAGAAACTGATGTTAGAGTGATTATCTACATGTAGTATATACAGACTAAAATGCCTCACATCAGGACAGTTAGAGTCGGAGCAAAAGACTCAGATATTTTCTTCATTCTCCTCTATTATGCCAAGTCATCAACTGTCAACATCATCTTTGACATGGGAGACAGTCTAATTGACATCAAGCAGCTGGCTGAAGATTATTCACAGGATCAAATTGCAGCTCTCCTGGCCCTACAGTACATTCCTCCACTGGTGCTGACTGCAGCTCAGCATTCAAAGATAAAGAAAAGGTGCGACCAATGAAGATACTGAATCAAACGTCAAAATTCATTGAAGTCTTTGCAGAAATAGGAAACTCATGGGATCTTGATGAACAGCTCCTCAATGATGTTGAGGAGTTCACCTGCCGCCTGTATGGTTTTAGTTGCAGAGTGAAGAGCGTTGATGAGGCCAGAGAAATTAAACTAAAGAAGATTTGTGGGTCAAACTTTGAGCTTCGTCAAGGTCTCTCAATTGACCTATCTACTTTCCCACCATGCAAGGGGGTCCTCAAACAACACATCAAACATACAAACTTTCAAGTGTGCATCTGGATGAGGGCCCATGAGCATTACCCAGAGATCCCAAGTCCACTTGGCCATGGGTTTCACATAAAAACAGGGACTGGGAAGCTTGAACCACTATGGTTTGAGGGTGATGTAATCCCTAAAGCTCTCATTGATGTCTTGGCTGAAGAGGACACTGATGAACAGGATATGACTGATGAAATCCAAACAAATATGGCTGAAGATGAGGAAGAAGATGATGATGTTGATGATAATTAAAAGTTCTTGTTCACATTCTTCACAACTGTTGTACAATACAAACCATTCCTTCATTAAATCCTTCATTTCATTCATTCATTTTGTGTGATAGTAGTAATCTGTTATATACTTGTTCACAGTCCACAGCTGGTAACATTTGTTACTTTCAATGTTATTCACTTCATACTTTCATTCATTGCAGTTTTCAAACCAGTGTCAAACACTTCTAAAATAATGTTAATGTTAAAATAATCTTCATATGAAATGGCAATGCCTGAAAGTTTTTCTCTCTGAATGTTTAACAGTGCTATTTTTGGATAGGCTACTGTGAATAACTTTGGAAATAACAGCTGTTGTGCTTTGCAAGACAGGTCATCTTGGACTTAAATTGAAGCTTATGGACTAGGGTAGTTTTTTTAGATACTTTTGATGGACTAATATATATAATAACATGCTTCAAAATGATCAACTATGAAGGCAATTTATCAGGCGGACAAGCATTTTTTTGGCTTTTTGGGTATGTTGAAGATGATATTTGACAGTAGAAAAGCTACAAGCCCTGAAATCTTTTTCAGGGTGGTTCCCTATGTGAGAGGGTGATCCATGTAGATTTACAGGGTTCTAGGACCATTTTTGTAGTTGCAGTACCTAAATATGTACAGCTACACAATTTCGCCTACAGAATTTCCTTAAGTTTTTTTTTTTGGACCCTGAGACCAAACGTCACTGAGTTAGGAGTTGTCCCTATCAACTTGTTATGGCCCAGGGTGTATGCTCAGGGTGTATGCTAACAGAAAATCATAATGAAAAAAAGAAAGCAGAAAATTTTATGAGGAGTAAATCTGGCTAAGTGTAATGTGTCCTGTCTGTTGTTTACTTTTTTACATGTTTTTAATGTTTGAAGATCTGCTAATCTGCAAGAAAAGTTGATGTTTTACATATTTGTGTCAGTATGAAACTATTTACAATAGTATTATTGATGGTCCTGGTGTTTCAGGTTCATCTGTTGAACCTCACTGTGAGAATATAATTTTTCCACTTTTAATCTCAAATGTCATGGAAATTGTGCAAAAACCTATTTTTTGGAGTGTGCACAGGTGAAATGGGGTCCCCACAGATTTCTTGCTTGGAGCCCCAAGAGATCCTAGCAACACAATTGGATTTGAGCCATTTGGATGTTCAGAGGCTCTGCAGTTACCGTAGTTACCATAGTTATAACCCTGGTTCACCAGTCAAACCTATGGAGTTGGATCTGTGACAGTGGATGAAAACACTGGGGCTGTGTTCCAATATCTGTACTTACTGCCGTTTCTGCACTGTCTGTGGGTACAGAGGGCGTCCCATTTCTAATCACCGCAAAGTTAAAAGTACTGCAAGTACCCGGATTATGCCCTCAAATACCGCCATTCTTTAAGTGTGGAGTTATGTACACTTTTCGTACTCATTGACCGGCATATTGTCTATTGTAATACTTACGTAGAGGAAGTGACAAAAACTGCCCGAGATCTGCATGAATTAAAAACATGGTGGAAAGATTCATTACAGAGTAGTAACTTATGTTACAAGAAATTGTCATATTATTGTGTAACTGTTTACTTTGTAATCAGTAAGGCATTAAGAGTTTTTGAGTAGCTTGCCCAACACTGCTGGTTAGTCACTTGTCAATGTAGAAGGCAAACTTTATAAATATTCGGCTAGTAACGGGACACATTAAATGGTTTTAGACACCAGTGTATTTTCAGCCAATAGAAGGACATGCTGACGGTGTCGGCGACAACGCATTCTCCAGAGGAACTGGAGATTCATATTCATGAAGAACAACATAAAAAAAGCATATATTTTGTTAAGAAAAAAGGTTTATTTTTTGCGGTTTCTGACGCAATTTCTAGTAAGTGCGGCAGGCAGAATCAGATCCAGTATTGGAATTGGAACAGCACTTACCCACTGAAAAAGTATACTTAGTAAGTACGGAAAGTGCACTGTATGTAAGTGTATTCTTGTATGAATATTGGAACACAGCTGTGTTTTAGTCCCACACTGTCATATTTATGTCCATGACACTCTAACCCGTTTCCGTTTCTAAAAAGGTTGTTTCTGCTGCTTTGTGTTAAAGTTGTCGTGTTCCGATCAGCATTTAATCCATTCACGATATAAAACAGATGACGGACAGCTGTGAGTACCAATCAAGGTGGGATAAACAGGAGGAGGCGGAGCATCATCCACTGAATAAAGCAAACAGACTGATCATGGTCTTTACATGAAACTTTATTAAAGTGCAAAAAACAAACAAATGTTATTGTTAAAAGGTGATTAATGATTCATGTGTTGAATCCAGAGAAACTTTCTTCTAATTAGAGATGATTTCAGTCAAATTTGGCACAAAAACGGGAAGTTAGTGGAATGTTTGTATGTGTTTGATCTGTGTGATGATGTATGTTCACAAACTGGCCTGTGCTGGCCACGCTCAACAGGTTGGTGCTGACCACGCCCACCTGACAGGTGTTGGCCACACCTACAAGGCACCCTTGGCTCGCAGCTTCGATAGCAGCATCTCATTCTTGCGACACTCCTGACGACAAAGAAAAGAGAAGAGTGTCAATATGAGGAAAGGAGGTGCAGAAGGAGTTTCAGGTGTGTGTTTACCTCCTTCAAGTGTTTGACAGTTTTATTTTTGTTTATTTACTTTTGTCCCATGTTTTTCATTTTATGTGCAAATTTAAGTGGTATTGAACATTTACAGAAGCAAAGGGCATGTCCCATTGTTCCCACTCCATCACCCTCCCACTTCTGGCCCCAACAAACATACAGAATGGTCATAATAAAATAATAAAAAGATACCACAAAGCAATACAAATGTTAAAAACAAAGGAGAAAAACAACAGCTTAATAACAGATAAATCTGCTTGTTCACAAATACATCCTACACACAAGATGTACACAAGTTACTCAAGACTATAGCACATAGTGAGAGAAAAAAAGGTGTGTATGAGAGGACTGTATTCAAAATATTTTTGTGGTTTAGTGTTATAAGTTTTTTAAGGTATTTGATCATGGAACCCCATACTACTTGAATTTTGTTGACTGACCTTTGGCCTCTCATATTGTATTTAACCTCTTCTAGATTTACAAAAAGGCAGGAGGTCATGTGGATGAATTTGGGGCAATTTTTGATTTCTATCATCATCCATCATTTTTCATCACTACTCACGTTATGAATGAGTTCTGTTCCTATTTCTGCGCAAGTCGTAATTAACCCTTTAATTATTCCCTAAATACATTGGCGTCTTGTCTTTCTCTGACCTTCTGATTATATCCAGCTTCATTTCCATCGCAAACAAACATCATGACTCAGTGACATCGGTGGCTGGATATAAAACTAAAAATTTAATTTTTTCACTTCCTGTCCCACTACTCACCCTCACAGGAATGGTTAAACAAGGTTGAAAAAGGCGAAGATACAGAGAAAATTACAGTGCACAAACACAGACAAGTCTACACCAAGGGTGCCCAAATCCAGTCCTTGACGGCCAGTATCCTGCAAGTTTTAGATATTTCCCTCTTCCGGCACACCTAGAAGCTATTATGCTTGGGCTCAGTTGGTAGAGTGGGTCGCCCAATGACCGAGAGGTTGGTGGTTCAAGTCCCAGCTCTGGCTGTCTGCATGTCGAAGTGTCCTTGGGCAAGACACTGAACCCTGACTTAGGCCCCCAGTAGGACTGACCTTAGACCCTTGAAACCTACTGGTGTATGAGTGTGTGTGTGAATGGGTGAATGTGAAGCTACTGTAAATCACTTTGAGCACCATGAAGGTGGAAAAGAACTATATAAGTGCAGTCCATTTAACATTTACACTATAGGGCGACTGAATCTTGAGTTTAGAAATTAGTGGTAAGAAGTTGTGTTTATATTAAACTGACATATTTGACCAAATATCAATTCTCAAATATTTGAAGTTATTATGGCACATTTTAAATGGAAGGAGATGACTAGAAATCTGAGAAGAAAAAAATTGTTTACCAGAAAGCACTCACTCTGACTGAAATTTCATTAATATCCTGAAAAGCTACCAAATCTATTCAGAAGGTCTATAATTTTAGTAATTGAATTTAATAGGTCTGAAATGAAAAGTAATCAATCATCACCATATATGATACTTTGTTTTCCTATGTACACTTAAAAATGACTGCGACCAGCTCTGAGATTTTTATAACAGCCCCCTGGAGTTGGAGCGCGTCCATTGCACCCTGGGCCTTAGAACCGGTGAGGACAACATGTGGAAACCAAAGGCCTTCATCGTCAAGTTTCTCCACTACCATAACAAGGAAAGCATGTTAAAAAGGGGCGAAGAAGCACATTCTGAAATACTGCGGCGCTGAGCCACATGTTTACCCGAACATAAAGAGCATACATGTTTGCCTATTACATCCGGCTTACCTCCAAGTTTCATTTAGAAACTAACCCAACTCCAGCAGAGTCAGCTCAGGAATTTTACAACCAACGCATCCCTTCTACATGATGAGAGAAGCAAACTTTAAACTGTGTATTCCTCAACATATGGATAAGGCCCATCTGATATAACAGAACATTCCCTTTTCTCTTGTTTTGTTCTTCCTTTTCTCGCTCTGCTTTTATCTGCTACAAGATAGGTGCATTGTATTCACAGTCAAACAACCCCCCCCCCCCCAAAAAAAAAAAGAAACAAAAAAACCAGACTATGATACAGTGATAAAGGAATGTTTGAAGTTGTATAGAGCCCCCTTTTGTGCTGTACCTACAATGGAGGTATAGAAAATGGGGACCTGCTTGTCACACCAGAACAAGTTTGCTATCATTCTTTTTCTTTTTGGAGTATCTGCTCCTACGATCCATGGATCTTCTGGCCAATGGAGTTTCATTTTCAAATCAGGAAATGGAAAGTGAGAAACAAGGCTTTTTTTATTTGACAGTAGGAAAAAAAACGAAAAACGCAAATTAAGTATTTTTTTGGTTTTCATTGGTATTATTCATACATGGAAACAACAAACAACACAAATACTCTTAATTTAGTTGTCAAGTAAATGAAGTCCACTCAGACTATTTTAATCGTGGTAAAGGAACACATCAAGGGTGTCCTCTTAAGGCCTACTTCGAAGCCAAGTCGTCTGCGACGTGTTGCAGGTATGGTAGACACTCTTTAGCTCCTGTTGCAGAGAGTTGCGCGCACCTCCGAGAAAATGTAACCCACCTCAGACAGTGTCGCAGAGAAGACCAGAAAAGAGGCCTCTGATTGGTCCATCCTACACCCGCACTACATGTACATCCGCTTCCCTTCCATCTTGTTTTGTGTACATGAACGTCATTGTTGAAGTGAGGAAGTGGAAGAATCTGCGAGACAAGTTTGTTCGACAACGAAAGGGCCTGATGTGGGGAGTGGGGATCCAGGTGGGAAATCCTAGCAAGTTTGTGAGAGTGCCCCTTGTGTTGTTACACATAAAGGCCTATGTGGATGTGTTTTTAGCACCGAGAGACCTAAAAACCTTTCTGAGAATGCGTGTTGTTGCTAGGTTACACAGACATCATGCATTTCCGTGTTATGAATAGCGCACGCCATGTATTCCCCGCACAGGCATAAATTACAAATATCACTTTGCGTCAAGAGCATGCAGAGGCCTTTAGTCTACTTCTGTTTGATCTAATAAAAGGAGGAGGTGCAGAGGATGTGCAGGTGTTTAGTGTGTGTTTACCTCCTTAAAGTCTTTGACAGTTTTAAAGTAGAGTCTTTGCTTGTCCAACAGTTCCACGTACTCATCATTCAGCTGATCTCGTCTCATTTTATTCTCCTGTTTTTTCTTCTCCATCTGAAAACACACATACTGGTTAAAGAGGGGGCAGAGAAGGAAGGAGGAGGAAGGAGAAAGAGGAGCAGGAGGAAGAGGACAAACTAGAGGAGCAGGAGGAGAAAGAAGAGGAAGAAGAGGAGAAACAAGAGGAACAGGAGCAGAAGGAACAGGAGGAGGAACAGAAGGAGGAACAGGAGGAGGAACAGGAGGAGGAACAGGAGGAGGAACAAGAGGAGGAACAGGAGGAGGAACAAGAGGAGGAAAAGGAGGAGGAACAGGAGGAGGAACAGGAGGAGGAACAGGAGGAGGAAAAGGAGGAGGAACAGGAGGAGGAACAGGAGGAGGAACAAGAGGAGGAACAGGAGGAGGAACAGGAGGAGGAACAGGAGGAGGAAAAGGAGGAGGAACAGGAGGAGGAACAAGAGGAGGAACAGGAAGAGGAACAGGAGGAGGAAAAGGAGGAGGAACAGGAGGAGGAACAAGAGGAGGAACAGGAGGAGGAAAAGGAGAAGGAACAGGAGGAGGAACAAGAGGAGGGACAAGAGGAGGAACAGGAGGAGGAACAGGAGGAGGAACAGGAGGAGGAAAAGGAGGAGGAACAGGAGGAGGAACAGGAGGAGGAAAAGGAGGAGGAAAAGAAGGAGGAACAGGAGGAGGAACAAGAGGAGGAACAGGAGGAGGAAAAGGAGGAGGAACAGGAGGAGGAACAGGAGGAGGAACAAGAGGATGAACAGGAGGAGGAAAAGGAGGAGGAACAGGAGGAGGAACAAGAGGAGGAAAAGGAGGAGGAAAAGGAGGAGGAAAAGGAGGAGGAACAGGAGGAGGAAAAGGAGGAGGAACAGGAGGAGGAACAGGAGGAGGAACAGGAGGAGGAACAAGAGGAGGAACAGGAGGAGGAACAAGAGGAGGAACAGGAGGAGGAAAAGGAGGAGGAACAGGAGGAGGAAAAGGAGGAGGAACAGGAGGAGGAAAAGGAGGAGGAACAGGAGGAGGAACAGGAGGAGGAAAAGGAGGAGGAAAAGAAGGAGGAACAGGAGGAGGAACAGGAGGAGGAACAAGAGGAGGAACAGGAGGAGGAACAAGAGGAGGAACAGGAGGAGGAAAAGGAGGAGGAACAGGAGGAGGAAAAGGAGGAGGAAAAGGAGGACAACGATGAGGAAGAAGTGGAGCCGTAAGAAACAGAAGGGGAGAGAAGGGAGAGAAGGAAAAAGAGAGGAGGAGAAAGAGGCTGACCAGGGGGACGGAGAAGGAGAAGGAAGGAGGAGAAAGAAGAGTAGTAGCAGTAGGATGAGCATAAGTCTGAGTTAAACCTTGATTCGATTCTGTTTAATTCCTTCGACTATTTGTTCCATTTGTCGTAGAAACTGTTCTTTCGCTGCTGAAGACGACATCGCCCTGAAAAACACAACACACACACACACACAGACACACACACACACACACACACACACACACACACACAGACATACACACACACACACACACACACAGACATACACACACATACCTGAAAAATCTGGAACTGGATCTGAATCTAAATCTGAACTGGATCTACCAGTGATGTCTGCAGAAACTAAAATGAAAAGTCCATGTAGTTTTATTCACAATAACTTTTGTTTCTCATTTATCTGCAAAGAAAATCGATCACTGTTAAAACTACAGTTGAGTTTCAGCTTCAATTAGTTCTGTCAAAATTAACACATTAACTGAGATTAATCCATCATGATTAATCTGATTAAAAATGTAATGTAAAAATGTAAACAGTTGTTTACAGTTGTTTTGTTGAAACTGTTGAAGGTGTTAAATAAACATTTAATTGCATATATATTCATATTTTGTTTGAATGTTTTGAATATTTTATCATATTTTTAGTGTTGTTTCCATATTTCAGTCTTTGAATCGGTTTTGGATTTTTCAAAAAAAAAATTGTTACTTTATTTTTTTGTGAATTTTAGTGGATTTTAGCATTTTTGGTTCATTTTCTCTGCATTTTTTTTTCTTGGTGTATTTTTGTGTATTTTGTGGGAAATCTGAGTAAAAGCAAAACACTGAGACAGAACAGTCAACTGTCATAAAGTGTTTTAAGAGTTTTCTTTTCACTGAAGTGCTTCCAAATTAAAATACCACATTAACGACGTCAGTCGGGGACTTTGTCAGCACTAGGCTGATGCTAACAGTTGGCTAATGCGTCACCTTGCTTGGACAAACATGTTCAGTGCAGATATATTCACTCCTTTCTTGAGTGTTTCTGTTTGTTCATGAAAAGTGAAACAATTAATATAGATTCCAATATATTTAATTAAGATTAATCCAAATTAATCCAAAGCAACCCTATCTGATTAAAAAATTGTAATCATTTGAAAACCACTATATTAGGGCTATCAAATGTTCACATTAAATAATGTAAACATTTGATAGCCCTAATATAGTGGTTTTCAAATGATTACAATTTTAATTACAACATAACAATAACACAGGGTTGCTTTGGATTAATTTGGATTAATCATTACCAAAACAAAAATACGAAGCGAAAAATATATAAAATATGTTAAAATGCAGAAAGATTCAAACAAAAAACTCTTTGAAAATATAGAAAAAAACACCAAAAAATTTGATAAAATGTTCAAAACATATGCAAAAAACAAACAAAAAAATTATATATATATATATATATATATATATATATATATATATATATATATGTATACATATATATATACATATATATATACATATATATATACATATACATATACATATATGCAATGAACATATTTCTTCAACACTTTTGACAGTTTTGACATAACAGGTTGAAATAAAACAACTGTTCTATTTAATTGAGTTTTTATGCTTTAATGCTTTCATCTTGACAGACCTTCTATAAATGTGTGAATTTTCTGTGGAACAGTTGGATCCAGGTCAGGTTTTTGTACTCACTGGTGGAAGTTGTCATGGATGGAGTTCAACAGGTTGGCCTGTAAAAAAAAACAAAAAGAAAGAAAAAAAGTATCTTTGAAAAGTTCATTATTTTACCTTTGAACTGAATGAATGTGATCAGCTGTTTAGGGATCAGCTGTTTACAGACCTCCTTCTCCAGATAAACCTTCTTGTCATCCAGTGTGTTGTACAAAGTGAAGAACTGCTTGGTTTCTTTATGCGTCGCAGAAACTGAAAATCAAACAATGTTTCATGTCAACACAAACACAGGCTTATTACTGAGTCTGTCACCATGACGATATCAGTCTGATAACTGTTAATAATGAGGTGTGATGTGTTTGGGTGCACTTCAGAAATAGGATAAGCCATAAACCTTATGTGTATGTATTGAGGCTGACTTTACTATAATCATATTACTGCTGTTATGGGATGAAACAGATTAGACTGTTTACATGTCAACTCAAGTTCTGCCATCAGAAGTGATAGTTAGGAGAATATCCCAAGGTTTGGTGAAATCGGGTTTGAGGTTAAGAGTGGCTTAAGTTCAGGTTAACTCTAACCTTGGCTGTAGAGTTCTATAAACCTCTTCTGGTACTGGTTCAGCTCAGCCCGACTTGGAACCTCGTCGATCTTCCTCTGGAGAATTGCGATCTCTCGGTTCCTTCGAGCCTGAAAGATGGAACCAACAACACGTTCACAAATGGAACCAAACAAACCAAAACAAACAAACAAACAAAAATTTTATATATATATATATAGAACTCTTCATCTGCAGGTTTTTAACTCTTTATCTGCAGGTTTTTAACTCTTTATCTGCAGGTTTTTAACTCTGGATCTGGAGATGGTATCAGTTGGTGTTCGTACCATGAGCAGACGGATCTTGTTCAGTTTGTCTCGGTCGGTGTTATACTGTTTATCAATCAGCTCGTTCCTCTCCTGAAAAACAAATACAGTTCTGAATGAAAAGTGAAATTGAACTAAAGCAGGGGCACAATAAACAGAACCATAGTCAGTCAAAACTTTTCCACATTCAACACTGGTGTTTTTTTTAATTATTATTAGGCAGCCAAACCTGCAGGGACTGTGGGATGTGAAATGTAAGTATTAACGTTCTACAGTTCCAGTGTGCTGTGGAACCCTATTGTTTTTTTTGTTCTGATTTAGATTTTTCTCTACTAAAACTGTTGCTACATAACTCACAAACCACACGTCACACATTCAAAACACCCATATCCACAGATTCAGTGAGTAGTGCTAATTACATGAGATAGGCCATCCATTTCTGCCTTGACTTTTCATCGAGCAAAATCACAAACACTGTAAAACCTACTTTTTCGCACTGACTGTGGGAAGTTAGCTATCAAAAGCTCTATAAACGACTAAATTTGTGTAGGTAGCTCAACTAAATGCTAAATGTTGCATATCTCAGTCAAAGTAAATGCATTCAAAACCAAGTATTGTGCCCTATTCACACGGGATAAGTATTACCTTTGGTCCACTGGTAATTCGGAATACTTACGGAGAATGTCTGAGTTCTTAGTCCCATGTGAATAACCCATGTCCGTGATTTGCTCAGTAATAATTCCACCGCAAATGACCATTTACCCCACCTGAATCCTATGGTTGTTTCGGTGAAAAACAGACGTCCAGTGATAATTCAAGACCTGTGTGAATGCACATGTCTGTGTTCGTGATTTCAATTGTGCGCCTCTTGTAATTTTCTGGAGTGAATAATAGAGGAAGTGGCTGAGCTTGTGCGGCAGCATGTGGTAAGGAAGATACGGTCACACCAACAATATTTATAACTGTCTGAAGTTGTCTCTATAGATTCAGTCAGGTGTTTGTGAGAGGGAAAGCCTATACTAAGAACTGCCCATTCACTTCCATTGTAATCTAGAGACTGTTTTCATCTGCACTGATCCCGCTCTTATTTTGAAGGCGTGGAGAAAATTTACAGACCGCATCCCTATCAACCGCATTTTCCCCCTTTATTCTTATGCTACATGTCCTACTACCTTATTAATATATTGAGACGAAACAGGATGTTATGAATTTATGACATATCCGGTCATAATGTCTGTAATTTGCGTGAATTACAGACTTTTGTTTATCCCGTCCAAATGCGCCACACAATAACACAGACATACAGGGGTAATTTGGAATTACCAGTGGTCCCTGGATAATACTTATCCCATGCGAATAGGTCATTAAATCTATGGTTGTTATATGATTGAGAGGGTATGAATGGAGTTTGGTGAATGTTGGCCACTAAGGGGGGTGCTATAAACTTTGAAAATGTCTATCTCTTAAAAAGCTTTACCGATTTTGTGTGTGAATGGGTGAATGAGAGGCTAATGTAAAGCGCTTTGAGCACCATGAAGGTGGAAAAGCGCTATATAAATGCAGTCCATTTACCATTTTTACTAAATTGTGTGGGTATACATACCCATACATAAATCCATATTCAGAAGGTCGATATGGTTGGCCAAAGTGGGCGTAATTTATTCCAAGACAAAAAAAACATTTACTACAGCAGTGAAATTTACATGGACTTTAAAAAATATCCACCAGAAAAAAAAACTGTGGATTTATTCCACAATGGGGCGCTATAATGGCTAAATACATATTTTTGCCTTTTAACTTCCACATTTCCACAAACAAACATTTATTATTATTTTATATTGTGACAAACTGTTATTCTGAGGGCTATGAAATTTACATGGACTCTGTACAATAGGATAAGATTCACCAGAAAAAAAACTGTGGATTTATTCCACTAGGAGGCGCTAGTTAAATAATACATGTTTATGCTTCTTACTTTCAGACTTGCCTAGGCCCGTCATACTTCGGGGCAGACTTTTGTGGGCTCTGATGAACCTGGAGTACTACTGGTGAGTGCAGATTTGGCCCCTGTCATAACTGTTATATACTATTATTATCTGCTACAGGTTTTCCATCATTTGTCCACAGATATAGTAAGAATATTAATCCAAAATCATGTTTGACATTTTTATTGATAAGCGTCATTTTCATTTAAAAAATTATTTTAAAAAAACCCCACCTGAATCCTATGATACACAACAACTCACACTGTTTTATTTTTATTATTATTATTATTATTATTATAATTTTGATCACTGAACGGGTCAGTCTGATCCGGTTCATACATACCTTATCCTCATCTGTATCTTGACCCGATGCTGTCTTTAGCTCCTCGATGTTCTGCTGCAGACGAGTCATTTCCTCCTGGATGGACAAGAAAAACACAGTGGTAACGTTCAGAACCACAACCACTACTAGTACCGGAAACAGTACCAGAACCAAGTGTGAATGCTGTGAACACTCACCCTGCAGTGGGTGCGGAACTGGTGCTCCTGCTGCTTCAGGTTTTCGTTCATGGTCACCAGAGAGCGAAGTTCGTCCAGAACACTGAAGAAACCCAGAAAGAAAAACCAAAGTGAGTCACACACATACATACACACACACACCTGCAGCTTAAACGACAAAAGATCCATCACCCCAGCATACAGACCTCTCATACATAGAACAACACCTGAGGTGAGATCCATACGGGTTTGGTCTGTGGTTGCCATACCACAGCTCCAGGACTGCTTCCTCACAACAGACTGGGACATTTTCGCACAAGAGGATCTTACAGACTATACATCCACCGTCCTGTTTTATATTAAAATAATATAATGGATAATGGATAATGTCACAGTGGAGAAGAAAGTTATACATTATCCAAATACTAAACGGTGGATGAACAGTGTGGTGAAACAGCTGCTGAAGGACCGAGATGCTGCTTTCAGGTCTGGATATGTAGAACTGTACAGCACAGCCAGATCCAACCTGAAAAAGGCTATCAAGCAGGCTAAGGCAGCATATGGGAAGAAGATAGAAGGGCAATTCACAGAGGGGAATTCCCGGCGTGTTTGGCAGGGCATCCGTGATCGTGTCAGCATGAACGGCCCCACCACCCCCACCACCAACACCAGCACAAACCTGCCAGAGGAGCTAAATCAGTTCTTTTCTAGGTTTGAAGTTGGCGAGAAAGAAAGTGCTCCCCCTATGCCACTACCTGCTGACAGCCTGGCCCTCACTGTGAGCACGGAGGAGGTCAGGAAGGTGTTCCGGAGTGTGAACCCATCAAAGGCTGCTGGGCCTGATGGTATTCAGGGGATGGTACTGAGGGTCTGTGCAGACCAACTAGCAGAGGTATTTACTACCATTTTTAACCTCTCCCTGGCTGCCTGCACAGTCCCAGGCTGTCTAAAATCTGCCAGTATTGTACCCATCCCCAAGAAACAGTTGGTCAGCAGTCTGAACGATTATAGACCTGTGGCTCTTACTTCTATTGTGATGAAGTGCTTTGAAAGACTGGTGTTGAAGCACACAAAATCCTTGTTGCCCCCCAGTCTTGATCAGCACCAATTCGCATACAGATCCCTTCACACACTGTGTAAACATCTGGAAGAGCCTGGCTATTATGCAAGGATGTTGTTTGTGGACTTCAGTATGGGGGGGCACACCTGCAGATGGATCAGAGACTTTCTCACCAACCGTCGGCAGTTGGCCCGGCTGGGGCCTAATTACACTTCTGTCCTGACAGACAGTGAGTACTGGGGCTCCCCAGGGCTGCGTGCTCAGCCCCATGCTGTACACCTTGTACACCCACGACTGTGCAGCAATCCAGAATAGCAACATCCTTGTTAAATTTGCCGATGACACTACTGTGGTGGGGCTGATCCACAACAATGATGAGACAGCCTACAGAGAGGAGGGCCTGAACCTCACTACCTGGTGTTCCCTCAACAACCTGGCACTGAACTCCTCGAAAACAAAGGAGATGGTGCTGGATTTCAGGAGGAAGAGGGAGGACCCCCGTGCTCATCCAAGGGGACACCGTAGAGAGGGTCAGTGACTTCTGATTCCTGGGCACATACATTTCTCGGGACCTCACATGGGGCACCAACACCAACGCCCTGGTGAAAAAGGCACAGCAGCGGCTGTACTTTTTAAGGTCACCGAGAAGGGTTAACCTGTCCCAGGAACCACAGCTGTCCTTCTATAGATGCTCTGTAGAGAGCATTCTTACCCACAACATCCTAGTGTGGTACAGAAGCAGCTCTCAGGCTGACAAGAAGGTTCTGGAAAGAGTCAGAAAGTCAGTCCAAAGCATCATAGGAGTCCAGCTGTCCTCTCTGTCAGACATCTACAACACAAGGTGTCTGCGCAAGGCCAGAAGCATCACCTCGGATGGTTCACACCCCGGACACGGCCTGTTCTCACTGCTGCCCTCAGGGAAGAGGTTCAGATCTATCCAGGCCAGCACCTCCACATTCAGCAGCACGTTCTACCCCAGTGCAATACGGGCACTAAACAGTCTACATTGACGTGTCTTGGACCTTGTACTCTACATTGATAATATCTCAAATGTGAACAATACCTCATGCAAGGACATATATGTCATACATTCCTCAGTGTCCAGTCAGTGTCAAGTGCAATATATTTATCTATCTCTACTGGTTTCTGGTGAGATAACTTGCTGCTCTTTTTAACTGCACATATACCCTTTTTTTTTAACCTATCTGTACTATGAACCACAAGAGAGTTGTCTCTTAATTTCATTGTACATATCTATAATGACAATGAAGGCATTCTATTCTATTCTATAAATACACACTGAAACATTTAAGCTGTCAAAATTAAGTGTTCAATAAACATGCTATATTTTTGTATATGTTTATATGTATATGTCATTGCTTTTGAAAATTTTCTAAAATATCAAAAATCTATATTTACAAACTAATAAAATACAGGGGAAAAACCCACCAGAGAAAGTTATAAAATATCTAAAACATGTTAATTGCATACATATTCATAATGTTTTTCTATGTTCTGGATATTTTAATCACATTTTTGTTGGGGTTTTTTCAGCATTATATAAGTGTTTTTGAATATATTTTGGATTTTTCATTGCTTTTTTCATGTTCATTTATAATTTTTTGTGGATTTGAACATGTTTTCTATTATATTGCTTTGTATTTTTAGTTTGTGCTTCTTGTTGTATTTTTTCGGGGAAATTTTAATTAAAAAAAAATCCCACATAGAACAGTCGACCAACATAAAGTGTTCTGATGTAGTTTTCCTTCATTGAAGTACTTCCAGATTAAAATACCACATTCTGCGAGTACTAGGCTAATGCTAGCACTAGGCTAACATGTTGCCTAGCTTACGACAAACATGTTCAGTGTAGATATATTCACTTCTTTCTTGAGCCTGTTTGTTCATGAAAAATTAAACACAATTAATATAGGTTAAAATATATATAATATATTATTTTACAAATATGATGATGAATTCAAATTAATCCAAAGCAACGGTGTGATTAATCTGATTAAAATTTGTAATCATTTGACAGCCCTAATACATATACACATATAAACATAGAAGTAAGCACAAATATGGAGTTTCTCCGCCCACCCAGCGTCTGCGTTCTCTTCGATCTCCTCCACGCACTTCAACTCCTTCTGCAGTGTCTCTGACTGATGTGTTGCCTGAAAACACACACACAAAGTTTGACCTGATTCTCATTTTATTTTTTTATTATAAAATTGACAAAACATTGTGTGTGTTCATATGATCAATTATTTAACCCTTTAAAAACGATGTGTTATTTCTATTGGTATGGTATGTGTACTTGTGTGTATCAGTGACGTGCAGTTAAGGGAGGCAGGTGAGGCAGGGCCTCACCAGAGGCATGAGTTATGATCAATGTAAATAATACTAATAAAGATTTGTCCAAGTGTCTGTGCTATAAATCACATGTCTGTATGATTCGAATGCTTTCAATCATTTTCGTGACCAAAACCGCTGTATTTGCTTGTTTCCTATTCAACTGCAGCGAATATGCAGTGAGCTGAGGCAGCTCCAAGCCATGTCTCACTACAGTTACTTGTTAACTGTTCAAGCGCGTGGCCTTTGTGCTTACTCTGTGCATGCCAACAACGTGAAGCTGTATAAAGACGTTTTTATACACTTTAGATATGTTTGTTATGTGGTCTTACTTTCCTTATAATGTGTTGTGTTTTTTAAGTATGTTTTCCACTTATGCAGTGTTAACAATTTTACAAAACTGAAAAGACATGAAGTGAGGCAGGCAGTAACTCTGCCTCAGCAGAGGGCGTGGTCTATGTGAACTCACTTTTATCTGGTTACTTGGTTACGAATCATTGTCGTGTTATTGTTGGCTTTATCTAAAACAGTGGTTAAGAACCTTGTTGGAGAACCAAACCCCACCAGTTTAATATGCACATTCACCGAACCCTTCTCTAGTAAAAAATAAAATCTGATTTTTTTATACACCGTGGGTAAATTACCAGTTCCACGCCGCCACGTCGCGTGTCCGTACGGCGATCGACCCTTTAGATCGTCGGCCGCAGGAGCTTATTTGCCTGGATCAGCGCTCGGGAGATAACGGGCTAATTCCGGTGTGTGGTCCTGACTGAGAAGGAGGTCTCACTCTGCTCCTTATCCAGCGCTCTCAAAGGGGACCGGTAGGGAGTCTCACTCAGACACACCTCTCTAAGCGGTCTGATAGGGAGGTCTCACTCTGCTGCATAAACCAGCGACCTCAAAGCGGACCGGTAGGAAATCCCAGAGCAGGACGCTTTCAATGACTGTGCCCACTAACTGCAGACTATACTGAGGGGTGGACCTCTGCTGCGGAGGCTCCACCGAACCCCTGAGACCAACTCACCAAACCCCTAGTGTTCGATTGAACCCAGGTTAAGAACCACTGATCAAAACCATGGAGGATCAGGATGTTATAGCTAAACTGAAAGGATTTTCAAAGTTGGACTTTCAAGGAAAACGAGACTTGATAAAGAATGGACGACCAACGCCAGAGCTAAAGGAACTGCTCTGTCTCTTTTCTGTCTGATGCTATGTTTGTGGCATCCGCCGTGTGTACCCGCTGTAGTGTGGCCTGTGGTGTCCACCGTGGTGTTTTGTAGAAGTTGCCCCCATTCAATGTTCATTCTTCCTTGGCCAAATATGCATATTAAAATATGTACCTCATATAAATAATGCTGCAATGAGATATGAAACTAATAGGTATTTAGCAAATATTTGGTGTATTTGAAAATCTGATTTAGAAAAAGTCAGTGCCTCACTTTCCACAGACCTCACTGCACGTCACTGTTGTATATGTACATGTATGTATGTGCGTATTTATACATACATATATATATATATATATATATATATATATATATATATATATATATATATATATGTGTGTGTGTGGGTCTGTGTATATGCGTGTGTGTATGTCTGTGGATGCGTTTGTGTGTCTGTGTGTGTATATGTGTGTGTGAGAGAGAAAGACTGTGTTTTTCACCTCCATCAGTTTCCTCTTTGCTTCTTCACAGGTGCTCTGAACTTCTGCATGTTTGGCCTGAAGCTACAAAAACAAAAATAACCTGTGAACTTTAACACATAACCTCCAGAGGCAAAATTCATTTTCACATAGAAGCATCTATGATGCAGAGCTGATACTGTCCAGTACAGATGGTTACTGTCCGGTACTGATGGTTACTGTCCAGTACAGATGGTTACTGTCCGGTACTGATGGTTACTGTCCGGTACTGATGGTTACTGTCCGGGACTGATAGGTACGGTTTGGTACAGCCAGATAGTGTCTGGTACTGATAGTTACTGAACAGTACTGATGGTTACTGTCCGGCACTGATGGTTAGTGTCTGGTAATGATGGTTACTGTCCGGTACTGATAGTTACTGTCCAGTACTGGTAGTTACTGTCCGGTACTAATGGTTACGGTACGGTACTGATAGTTACTGTCTGGTACAGACAGGTAGTGTGCAGTACTGATAGGTAAATGGTAAATGAACTGCGCTTATATAGCGCTTTTCCACCTTCATGGTGCTCAAAGCGCTTTACATTAGCCTCACATTCACCCATTCACACACACACACTCATACATCAGTAGGTTTCTAAGGTCTAAGGCGGGCATCACGTATTGGCGGACTCCGGTCCAGATCCAGACCGGGAAATGGTTTTGTCCAGACTCTGACCACTCGGAAAATAAGTAGTCTTTTCCGCATAGAGCTGTTTTGAACACATATAAACATTTGCTGCGGGCACTGCTACTACAGTCAATATGGTAAACTAGTGTCAGTAGCCAAGGACATACTGCAATGCCATCAAACTATCCACAGAGCAGGGAAAGCAAGGCTGAGATTAGACATGGCTTGTTCTAAAAAGAGGAAAGTAGACACTGAAAATCGTTGTTTTAAGGATGAATGGATAACTAAATATCTGTTCATCCTCCCCGCTGGCAGCACCAAGCCTGTGTGCTTAATTTGTTGCGAGACTGTGGGATTGATTAAAAGTGGGAATGTGAAGCGCCACTATGAAACAAGGCATGGCCCATTTGAGCAAACGTATGGCCCAGGTACCCAGGTGAGGGCACAGAAAAGAAGCAAATTGCAAGCTCAATATGGAAGATCGACACAAATCATCACACACACATTCACAGCCCAACAATGTGCTAATGAGTGTGCTTTGTAAAGCACACTCATAAAGCGCTTTGAGCACCATGAAGGTGGAAAAGCGCTATATAAGCGCAGTCCATTTACCATTTACTTTAAAAATATCATGGATTTTAGGACAGCATAAAAAAACATTCAATGACGCTCCTATGGCGAAGGAGATTATGACCGCTGCAGCGGAGACACTGTTAGACGGAGAGCAAAAGGATGAAATGTGTGAAAAAGTAAAACAGGTCCCATTGTCCGCCACAACGGCAACAAAAAAATCTGAAATGTTAGCAGAGGATGTTTTGGCACAGCTTGATGCAGCCGTTCAGTCTGCACCATGCCAATCGTTAGCTATTGATGAATCAACAGATATTACCGACAATGCCCAGCTCTTGGTGTACGTGAGATTTTTCCACAACGATACAAAACAGATGTGTGAGGACCTGCTTGGTGTAACCCCACTTGAGACACACACAAGAAGAGAGGACATATTTGCCGCAATTAAAGATATGCTGGGAAAGAGAGGCATAGACATGAAGCAAGTCGTCTCTGTCACCACAGATGGTGCCCCCTCCATGGTGGGAAAAGAAAAAGGGACAGTGCCACGAATGAAAGTAAACAACCCACATCTAATTGCTTGCCACTGTCTCATCCACCAAACTGTTTTGTGTGCTACACTGTCAGTAATGAACACAGTGATGAAACTGATCAACTTTCTAAGGGCCTCCTCATCCCTTCAGCATCGCCTCCTGAGAGAATTTCTGATAGATGTTGAGGCAAAGGCAAATGACCTGCTGCTGTACAACAATGTAAAGTGGCTGAGTAAGGGGAATGCATTGGGGCGTTTCTGGTCAGTTCGCAAGGAAATAGCTGCTTTTTTAGAGCAGCTAAGCAGTCAGAAAGCAGCTCAGTTTTCACTGTTTTTGAAAGATGACCACAAGATGGAGATGGTTGCATTTTAGTTGACATCACATCACGTCTTAATGACCTCAATTTGAAACTTCAGGGCCAAAAAAACTCAGTTGCAGATATGATGTCAGCTCTTCGCTGTTTCCAGAGAAAGCTAGACCTTTTCAAACAGGATCTTGATGGAGAGTTGGAGCATTTTCCAACACTGAATGAACAGTGTCAGGCTGAGAGTGATCTGTCTTCCTATGTTGCCTTCACTGAGAGAAGCATGGGACTGTTGCCCACTCAGTTTCACTATTATTTATTTTATTCTGAGGGTTTCCTTTTGGTTGATTTGAAATAAAACCCTTAAACAAATTTGATTGACACTTCGACATGTGGACAGCCAGAGCTGGGACGCGAACCGCCAACCTCTTGGTCATTGGGCGACCCACTCTACCAACTGAGCCGCAGCCGCCTATGCCCTGTGTTGTCCGGTACTAGTACTTACTGTCCGGTACTGATGGTTACTGTACGGCACTGATAGTTACTGTCTGGTACAAACAGGTAGTGCGCAGTACTGATAGTTACTGTCCAGTACTGATGGTTACTGTCTGGTACTGATGGTTAGTGTCTGGTACTGATGGTTACTGTCCTGTACTGATAGTTATTGTCTGGTACTGATGGTCACTTTCCTGTACTGATGGTTATTGTCCAGTACTGATGGTTAGTGTCTGGTACTGATGGTTACTGTCCTGTACTGATAGTTACTATCTGGTACAGACAGGTAGTGTCCGGTACTAATAGGTACTGTCCGGTACAGACAGGTAGTGTCTGTAGTTACTGACCATTACTGATGGTTAGTGTCCGGTACTGACCTCCTCCATCTGTTTAGTTTTATCTTGAATGTGTTTGTTGATGGAGGCTACAGTGCGGCGGTGCTGCTGTAGAGGACCAAAACGCTCTGAGCGCTCCTCTGACGACAACTCCAACTGCTGCAACCACACAAAACACACACACACATTAAATCAAATCCACACAAAGAAAACACACAGATATTAAGCACTGTAAACTCATCTTGTATTAAATTATCTTCACTGTAACAAAATATTTCGTACACTGTTGAATGTTTCCCTGTTTTTCAGTTTATTCATTCCATCTAATAATTATTTGTATTTGTGTTTGCTAGATAATTATTAGAGGGCGACCAGACCTTTGCCTGCATTTATTTACCAGTTAAATCTGCGGGGTTGTATATTTTTTTCACAGTGTTCTTTCAGCACTTGTATATTTCCCCATATGCTTACGTATAATACAAGGCACAGGGGACTATTGATAGGCGTATTTATTATTACGTTTTATGACTTATACAAAAAATATAGAAAGAAAATGTGGCCCACACCGGTGGAAATATACCAAACATTTTGACACTAAAATGTGCGGCCTGGTCTTGAAAGATGTGCTGTCTATCAGGATTGACATCCCAGATTTCATATAAAATGCGAAAAAAACGGTCAAAAACTTCCATCCGACATGAATTGGGCCATATTTACGTGCCAATACCCCCCAAATGATACATTGGAGCATTATGCAGAAAAAAGGAAAAATTATGCAGATTGGCCCAGAGGTGTGTGTCATACAGATTTTGCATTATTTTGCCAAATAAGACCCTATTCATTCTTAATGGGACCAACAACAAAAAAATCATTTTTTTGCCAACACTACTGCTTCACTATTCTTTGATACGCAGACTTCACTTGAACTTTAAAACGCAGGCATTTTTGTCCTCTCTACAGGATGTGATTCTCATGAAGGTAAGATTTATGGTTCTTGAAAGAAAACTCATGAAATCCACCCTGAAAAAGCCAAAATCCAAGATTTTATCAGTGGGTGATGTCATGGCTAGAGCAAGAGAGAAGCAAAAAATACACCTGAAACATGTCTGAATAACTCGCCCTCACAGCAAAATCATAAATAGTAGGCAAACAATCTTTTCTACAAATGCTGCCATGGTTCTCAGAATTCACACAAACCAGGGTCTGAAGACCTATATCTAGGGGTGTGAAGAGACACTCAGCTCACAAGACAAGACGGGATAAGAATTTGGGTTCAGGAAATCGAGAAGAGACGAGATTTTAAGAAAACTGAATTACAAATTGTATGCATGGACAACAGACTTATTTAACTGAGTTGCACATGGATTTTATAATTCTGTACGCGTTAACATTTAAAGGATTTTCAGACATTTAAGGTTTCAATGACTTGATTACAGGTGTTTTCAGACAGTTAATGGTTAAAGAGAAGGAATGACCTGATCACAGCTGTTTTAAGACAGTTTTAAGACAGTTTTTCAGACAGTTGAGGGTTTTTCAGGCAGTTAAAGGTTAAATTACTGGTCATCACTGGTGTTTTCAGCTATTTAAGGATGTTTTAGACAATTAAGGGGAAACAGCTTTAATATTACTGACCTTCCCAGCGTACTCTGAGGCGATCTGTTTAATTTCCTCAGACTGAAGTCCAACGATCTGACCCACAGCACTGGCACTGAGCTTCCCCTGAAAACACACACACACGCTATATCAATATATATATATATATATATATATATATATATATATATATATATATATATATATATATATATATATATATGAAAACACACACGTATGTCAAGCTAACCAACAGACAGTATCCTCCAACGCCGTCTGAGTTGGTTAGGACATCTTGTCAGAATTCCACCAGTCAGATTTAACAAACCAGGGCATTCAGTATTACCCAGAAGAGTGAAGTAAGAGGGGACGTCCAAAGATGAACTGGTGTCCGACTATTGAGAGGGACCACCTAACTGTAAACCTAGTATGGAAGGAAGCCGTGAGACTGGCTATAGACCAAACAAGCTGGAATACCTGCCTCATGCCTCATGAGATACAGGAGTCCCTAAGTCTAAGTAACATATATATATATATATATATATATATATATATATGTATTAGGGCTGGACAATATATCGTTTTGGACTGAAAATCATGATTTTGGGATCATCAAGACCATGTTTTTTGCAGTGCTCCTAACTGGCCCTGGTTTTGTTTTGTCAACTATTTTACACATGTATGTTGCCTTCCGTACCATCCTGCCACACTGACCAATCAGAAACAGCGTGCTGCACAATGGAGTGTAAATGGTGGTCATCTCAGAAAAGGCTTCAACAAGACAAGTAGCAGAAGTTGGGGGGGTTGAACCCAAGTTAAGACATAGATGCCTCTTTTAGGTATTCAGTTGTAATAACTGCCATTGCTCAAGCACTCAATGTAGCCTACGTATACTGTAGCATGTTGTTTGTTAATAAATACGACTACATTTGAAATAAATTCTTGACTTTAGTTTTCATACTTGCAGTAGAGTTATTGAAATTATAGTTTGAATGGTATTATGCAAGTTTCTGTGACTTTTGCAAATGTTGACTACTGAAACTTGATTTGAAGAAAACCGTGGATCAAATGAAAATCACAATATCAGTGTGTCTGTGTTGTTTCTCAGTTAACAATGAAATGACGTCATCACGACACATCGACTCAACTTTATCGACGGATAAGTCCACATGAAAAAAACTATATATATATATATATATATATATATATATATATATATATATATATATATATATATATATATATATATACATAGAATTTTTAAAATGGTAAAACCACACAGATGTTAAACACACAGATAAGCAGACACAAATTTGAGTAAAAATAAAACAAAAAAAACTGACAGAATAAGCAACTGACACGGGGTTTTGATCATGATTAATTGAAATTAATCAAAACAACCCTGTGATTTATCTGATTAAACATTGAAAACTTAATTCACTGGAACAGTTGTTTACACAACTGTAACTGTTTGTTGAAACTGTTGAAGATGTTGAATAAACATATTCATATTTTTGCATGCTTTGAATATATTTTTGAACATATTTTGGATTTTTCATCTCTTTTTCATCTTAGCTTTTTTGTGAATTTTAGCATGTTCTGTATATTTTTTTTCTCTGCATTTTTTTGTGTGAAATTTGGGTACAAAAAAACCCTGAGACAAAACAGTCAACCAATATGATATAAAGTATTCTAATTCTGATTAATCACAATTAATCCAAAGCAGCTCCATGGTTAATCTGATTAAAAATGTAAATAATTTGCACCCCTAATAATAATGATAATTACTAGACACATATTGAAGGTTAAGTTAACGACCAGTACAAAAAAGACATTATTGCAAAAACCATCTGGTTAAATGTAGACCTGTGATAATGCCATTAAAGGGTATAAAGTGTTTGAATAAATAATGTTAGTCATTAAAAATGTTGGAATAAAGCATGTTTTCTCACCTCCTCAGAAGCCATGGCAGCCATGTTGGTCATCAGGGTTTTAATTCTCATCTGGAGAAAAAGAAAACAGTCATACAAATAATTCCAGGCACAAAAAAATCCCACCCCCTCACAAACATTTTATCTCTAAACAGACACCTCCCTCTCAAAATGTGAGACTATGGGTTTGACCTTTCAAAGTCAAAGGTCATGATGCCATTTTGTAGCCTACATGTAGTTTCCTATCTTTCAATAATAATATACGAGTAATTATAACCACTCTTCTTGGAATTACAACAATTTAAAATCATGTGACTTTGATTTAGACCTTTGAGGGTCACTCAAGGTCAAAGGTCATGGTGCCATTTTGGAGCCTACTCCTATCTCCTTTCCTATCTTTCAATAATAGTGAGTAATTATCACCCGTCTTTTTTGAGTTACGACCATTTAAATCATGTGACCTTGATTGTCAGTCTCTATATTTAAAATTAGGTTGAAAACGTTCCTGTTTGACAAAAGTTATGGTCAGGGTAGTTAAAAACAGACTGAAGTCACAGTTCAATCTAAGCTGCCCGAGGAGCTAGAATGCTGGGGGAAGTACAGGCACTGAGTCCTTCCTTCCTTCCTGTCTGTGTGTGTCTCTCGCTGCTGTATTTGTAATTTCTTAAACCTATTTTATATACCAAGTCTGTTCATGGCTAGTCACCTGGTGTCGCCCCCCCCCCCCCCCGGGGTTGGAGTGGCAGCTCTCTCAGCAGTGTCCGCGTGGAAAGCCATGGACGACAGGATCTGCAGTGACTCGCTTGTGTCCTGTGCTGACCTGTGACCCCGGACCTCCTCCCTCGCCTTTCTGGTGGGTGGACCTGCCACCCCACTCCTTCATTTACAAATGGATGTTCATCTATAGCCTGTCCATCCATGGGAGTGGATCTCTCCTTCAGTGTGGTTCTCCTCAAGATTTCTTGTTTTTCCCACTGGGTTTTCGAGTTAAGGACAGGGGATGCTTGGGACTTTTTTTTATCTAATTCTGTAGTTGATTGTGTTTTCTGTAAAGCTCCGTGAGACAAGTTTGTTGTGATTTGGGCTTTATAAATAAAATTGAATTGACAACAGGATCTGCGGTGACCCCCCCCCCCCCCACCACACACACACAAACATTTTATCTCTTAATGGACATCTCCCTCTCAAAATGTGAGACTATGGGTTTGACTTCTCAAGGTCAAAGGTTATGTCACCATTTTGAGGGCCATGCCAGGTTTCCTATCGGTCAATGATAGTAACTAAGGCTGTGTCCGATATCACTCCTTAACCACTATATAGTGCACTATATAGTGACCACACCATTTTGTAGGGGTGTCAGAATCTTTATTGAAATATTTATAAGCACTACATAGTGTACTCAATGTATTGTACAATTCATTGCGAAATGTAGTGGACATTCGATGGTCACTAACCAAAGCACGATATCCTTTGCCTAGCCATGCTATCATCATTCATTACATGTATGGGTCTAGGTATGCTTCATAGGCAGGGTAGGCGGAGTAAAAGGTTGTCTTTCAAATCCCTCTGTATGCAATAGGACGGTACTACAACCAATCAGCGTAATCTTTAGGATGACATTGTTAGATCCCAGAAAGTTCACGGAGGAGTTACGAATGACTACACAAAATTGGGGATTATGAAGCTGAACAACTCTTGTTGCTTCTGTAAAAAAAAATTAAAGTTTGCTGACATTTTCTTACATTCTTCACTCATCTTTGATAAAAGGAATTCACCACCCATTGTTCTTCTTTTTTTCTGGTTGCAACATCACTCATTGCAACGTCAAATTTTAATGCCGCCCTCTGACTTTATACTTCCCTGTGATTCCTCAGGCAGTTTCAGGGAAATCTAGCCAAAACTTACATTGAACATAAGTAGACTACTACGGTACCACATTAGATTTGCTGCCGCTAGGGGCATCTAGCATGGCTAGGCTACCATATCCCATCATGCATTGCACAAATCAAAAAATGGCTGAAGGACGGGGAGATTTCTGATTAAAAGAAACACAAACAGATTGAGATTGGACGGCATACCAACAGAACTACAGGAACGGTAAATCTTAAATTTGCCTGTTGGATGACAGGTACCAGACAGGAGTGGCTTAACAGTTATAAATAGTAAAACAGTCGTGACCCAAGTATGATTTTTGTGTTTTATTGCACAGACAGTAAAAAAAATTTTTTAAAGCCTTTTAATTTTGTGAGACAACAATATTACGCTTTAATTGTACGATGGTGATGATGGGATCAAACAGCGCCATAGTAGTGTCTAAAAGGTTTTCAATTCAGTTCACTATGCAGTGCACTACATGTATTTTCCTATGTAGGGAGTTGGAGGTAAGGAGAGGGTGGGTGATTTCAGACACAGCCTAAGTCTCTAGCTCCCCTAGTTTTTCCTGTTACACTCCATTTTAATTTGAGTATACAGTAATGAGTGTACACTAATGAAAAGTAATTTCCTATTTTGCTCCATCTCTGATCATTGTGAGAACACATTTTTGGTTTGACCTTGACCTTTGACCTCCATTCACTAATGTGTAATGGGATCTATTTTAGACCACTTTGAAACTTTCATGATAATTTCATAGAAATTAGTCCAGTTGGACAAATGGGCAAACAAAACCACCCAAAAACAATAACTACCCCTTGAGGGTGGGGGTGTAGGTTAAAAATAATCTAGAGTTACAGTGACTATTGAAGGTGTGGTAATACTCACCTCCTCGGCCTCCTGTAGGTCGTCCTCCTCCGACACCTCCGACATCCCAGGAGGAGCAGCAGGAGACACCCTCTGTCCATCAACCTGGAGGAGGAGGAGCCAAAGAAAGAACACAGACACATGACTAGAGGAGGAGGAGGCAGGTGAACAGATTAACCAATCACAGCCTGTGTTTGGATGGTGGGAGAAGCCAGATGAACACGTTAACCAATCGTAGTCTGTGTTTGGATGGTGGGAGGAGCCACATGAATACATTAACCAATCAGAGTCTGTTTGGATGGTGGGAGGAGCCAGATGAACAAGTTAAACCATTTCAAATTGAGACTGAAAATTCAAGACCAAATAAAAAGTGTTAAAAGTAAGAGTGCAGCATTAATGTGCATTAAATCTGGTTTAGTTTGATGTGTAGGTGAATGCTTCAAAGCCGATAAGAGTCAAACACCTACCTTGTCTTGTTTGGCTTGTTTACTGAATCCGTATCTCCTGCAGAAAAAGAAGAAACAATATGTTAAACAAATGACAGATGTGAAAATGGATATATCATCATCATCCATGCTCAGACAAACAGTGACACCATGCAACATCATGTTAGCAACACATCAAATCAGAGAAAAAACACCTGACGTAGAAATCAAAGGAAAAAAAACAAACAAATGCATCCATGATGTGTCAAACACAGACAGAGCAATGAAAAGTTACTTACAGCAGCAAATCTGACATTCTAGTAACAGCACGGAGGAAGAGGAGGATGAAGGATGATGAAGGAGCAAAAGAGTGAAGGATGAAGGAGGGAAGGATGAGAGTCACATGACAGAGAGAAGTGGAAAAAACAACCAATGAGATCCAATGTGAGAAAGACAGGAAGAGAGAAAGAAAGAGGGAGGAAGAAATAGATAGAAAAAGAAAAAATGAGGAAAGAGGTAGAGAAAAAGAGAAAAAGAAAGGGAGAGTGAGAAAGAGCAAAAAAAGAGTGAAAGAAAGAAAGAGGGAGGAAGAAAGAAAGACAGAAAGAAAAAGAGAAAGAAAAAAGTGGCAGGAAGAAACAGAGAGAAAGAAAGAAAGTGAAAGATAAAGAAAAGGAGGAAGAAAGGTAGACAAAGAGAGAAAAAAGAAAGGGAGAAGAGCAAAAGAAAGAAAGAAAGAAAGAAAGAAAGAAAGAAAGAAAGAAAGAAAGAAAGAAAGAAAGAAAGAAAGAAAGAAAGAAAGAAAGAAAGAAAGAAAGAAAGAAAGAAGTGAACATGAAAAAACCTCACATCTGACAATAAACCCAACCTCAATCCTCACAACCATTGTATCTCTTCTTGGACATCTCCCTCTCAAAACGTGGGATTCTGGGTTTAGCCTTTCAAGGTTTGCTCAAGGTCAAAGGTCATGATGCAATTTTGGAGCCTACATCTAGTTTTCTATCTGTCAACAATAGTAACAGTACATACAGTACAGGAACTCTTTTTGGAGTTACCACCATGTGCCTTTTATTTTCACCTTTCAAGGTCACTCAAGGTGAAGCCTATACCAGGTTTCCTATCCGTCAACCGCCCCCCACTCCTCACCAAAATCTAATAATTTGTTGTACATAGAAAGACAGACAAATCAATGCTGGCAAAAACATAACTTCGTTGGTGGAAGTAATAATAGTAACTAAGTTTCTATCTGTATTGGTTTTTCTGGTATAGTTCATTTTAGTTTTTTGGGTATTAAAAGAGTGACCCCTGACAGTCAAAACACAAGATACAGAATTGAAAGACCAGCATTGTTGGTGATCATTGCTATATCAAAAATTTGATTTTGAACTTTGACCTCGAGTCTTCCAATTTGTCCTACAAGGTTCTGATGTTAATACATATGAACAATTGCTACGTTTACATGTTTTTTAATTCCAAATTATTTATTCGGAACAAAATAATTCGAAATTAAAGCAATTTCCTTCATGTTTCCATGGACATGTTAATTCCAAATAAAGGTTTCCATGGAAACAAGTGTATTGCATTCTAGCTAATTGGGTTTTCAAAGCTGCAGGTACAGAGGGTTCTGATTGGACAGAACAACCACCTAACGTATCGATGCCTACCGGAAGAAAACAATCATGTTCACTTTGTTTCAAATAGCAACATGTTAGACCAGATACTACATGTGATGTTTGCATTTATTCTTGTGATAATTACGAAGCAGCAGATCCACTGAATCAACAAGCTAATGCAGGCAGCGCGAAATACGTGAGTCATCACGACGAGACCAGGTGCATATGTTTACATGGGGTGGCTGTGGCTCAGTTGGTAGAATGGGTTGTCCAATGACTGAAGGGTCGGTGATTCTCTAGCTGTCCACGTGTCGAAGTGTCCTTGGGCAAGACACTGTACCCTGACTTAGGCTCCCAGTAGGACTGACAGAACCTTAGAAACCTTCTAGTGTGTGAATCTGACACTAATGTAAAGTGTTTTGAGCACCATGAAGGTGGAAAAACGCTATATACAGTAAGTGCAGACCATTTGCATGGCACAGGAATTATCAAATTCGAAATTAATATTGAAATAAACCAGTGACTTTATTCGGAATTGTTCAATTCTGTGTTTAGGTGTTTAATAATTACGTGTTTACATAGTCATCTGAAAGAGAAATTACACAAGAATAAAAACTCATGTAAACAGGGCAAGTGAGAGCAAAAAGAACCTATATGCTAAACTGAGTGTACAAGAATGAAGGAAATTCCTGATTTTCCCTATCTCTGATGATTGTGAAAATATATTTTGGTGACTTTGACCTATGATCTACATTCACCAAAATTCAATTAATCACAGGGTTTATGTGGATTAATTTTAATTAATCATAATTAAATATAAATGTGTAATCTATATTGTTTCATTTTTCATGAGCGGATTCAAGAAAGAAGTGAATATAACTGTACCATATGTGTTTGTCATAAGCTAGGTGACGCATTAGCCTAGTGCTAGCAGAAATCGCGACTAATGTATGCTTCATGTTAATGCAGTATTTTAAGTGCTTCAGTGAAAAGAAAACTGTCTACTTATTGTCAGTCGATTGTTCTATCTCTGGATTTTTATACTAAAATTTCATATAAAATATACAAATATACACCAAGAAGAACAAAAATGTAGATAAAAAAAATTACAAAACATGCTAAAATGTACTAAAATTACCAAAAAATTAAATACAAAAAATGATGAAAAGTACAAAACATATTGAAAAGCTCATCTAAAATACAGAAAAAACAACAGATGTGATGAAATATCAAAAACATAGAAAAAAATTAGGAATAAGGTATATATAAAATTAACATATTTATTCAACACCTTCTACAGCAGGGGTCTCCAAACTATTCCACAAAGGGTCGGTGTGGCTGCAGGTTTTTGTTCCTACCGACCAAGAGTTCACAGTTTGACCAATTGACTCTCTGCAGACTGAGATCAGTTGATTCATTGATTGAAGTCTGGTGTGTTGCTGCTTGGTTGGAACAAAAACCTGCAGCCACACCGACCCTTTGTGGAACAGTGTGGAGACCCCTGTTCTACAGTTTCAACAAAACAACTGTAAACAACTGTTCCATTGAATTGTGTTAACATTTTTAACTAGATTAATCATGATAATGGCTTAATCATGAAGTTAATGCATTCATTTTGACAGCCCTCATGAACAGAAAAACATGATTTTTGCATATTTGTGTAATTTTATCAATGTGTTTGTGTAGTTGTGTGTTTGTGTAGTGTGTGTACTTGTGATTTGTTATGTGCAGTTGTGTGTTTGTGTTGTCGGGTGTACTTCTGATTTGTGTGTAGTTGTGTGTACTTTTGTGAAGTTGTGTGGAGTTGTGTAATGGTGGCTCAGTTGGTAGAATGAGTCGCCCAATGACTGAGAGATTGGCGGTTCGCCAATGTCCAAGTGTCCTTGGGCAAGACACTGAACCTTGACTTAGGCTCCCAAAAGTTCTAGCAGAACCATAGGAAGTTACTGGTGTATGAGTGTGTATGCGAATGGGTGAATGTGAAGCTAATGTGAAGGGCTTTGAGCACTGTGAAGGTGGGAACGCGCTATATAAGTGCAGACCATTGTGCTGTTGAGTAGTTGTGTGTAGTTGTATTACCTGCCATACTCTAACAGGGTGGAGTGAACCCTGGACTCCTCCTCCATCAGTAGCCCTGCCTCCTTCTGCCTCCTGTACCTCCTCTGGGGTTTGTACACTTCCTGCAGAAAACCAACCATCAGTTTAAGCTGAAGATGATTGCAGGTTGCTGATTGGTGGGCTATAGCAGTCACTCACCAGTACGTCCAGTACAGCCTTCAGTGCCTTGTCCTTCCTCTGGAGAAACTCTTTATCCTACAACAAACACAGATACTGTTACACTTCCACACTGACGTGTGTTCAGGTTTACAAATTCACACAACACAAAGGTGTTAGTTGTTTGGTTAGTTGCCTGGTTAGTCAGTTGCTGTGGTTTAGGGATGTGAACGGATGACTGTTTGACCAATGGTTGACCACATCGGTGTTGTCCGGTCATTATTTTATGTCGCCGGTTAAGAAAAAAGTCTCTCCAAAGCATATCTTTATGAATGTGAGCATTAGCCATACAAGACGAAATTTATTGTTCCCCGACTGGACGAGCGAGTGAGACCCAGATGGTCAGTCTCTCTCAGGGGTCGATGTTGCGCACCAGCCCCGTCCCGGCGACAACAGCCCGGGTGAGTGCGTTAAAAGCACAGCGTTTCTCCAGACCTCTATTCTCTAACTCCACGTGCTTCTCCCTCTAACTCTGGGCTCTCTGCCTCTCACACCAGCAGGTGGAGGCGGAGGTCTTCTAGTTTTCTCTGTGACCGTCTTAAACTGGTTAATGAGGCTCGGTGGTCGGTCAAGACTTTTTATAACTTTTGCCATCTCTGGTGTGGTTAGCTGTTGGGTTAGTTTCCTGGTTAGTTGGTTGGCATGGCTAGTTGTTGGGTTAGTTTCTTGGTTAGTCGGTGGGCGTGGTTACCTCTGGCAGAATGTGGGTCTTCTGGAACTGTGATATGGAGTAGGATCGGACATAATCTCCCATCTCCTCTCGGGTCTCGATGGCTCGTTTTACCAACCACTGCACAAAACAAAAAAAAAATAATGAGGCATCATGGACCAACTTTACCCAAAATAAGCAAAACAACATGTTTTCTTTCCACACACCGTTAGACGACACAACCGTTCACTGTTACTGTGTGCATTCAAATGGAAATGTGTAAATGAATATGTACAGACAGAAAAAGCATGTGAATGAATAATGGATTCACTGTGCACTTTGAGTGTGTACATAGAAAAATGCTATATAACTCTAATCCATTATTATTAAAAAGTCATTTGAATAGAAAATACTCTTTTATATTTCCTGCTTTTATTCTGAAATGTTCCATCCGTCTTCTTAAATTGGGTTTCTGTAATTTTGTTGCTATAAAAAATTTATTTCCCCCACCTTGGGATCATTAAAGTCTTATGGTAACAGTAGGTTTGTCTAAATTAATGCATTAACTAAGATTAATCCATCATCATGATTAATCTGATTAAAAATGTTGACACAATTCAATGGAACAGGTTACTGTTGGGTTCATTGGTTTGTATATATTCATATTTTGAAAATGAAAGCTTTTAACTGACAATACCAGGAGTTGTACTTGAAATATGGATTTATTGTGACAGGTGATTCCCACAGACCAAGCCCGCTTTGTATAATTTTCGGCGACCAATATAAACAATCTATGTACCCCCCTTTTGGGCATTACAAGAACGCCCCATTATGTTACAATAACTTTTGGTCATTGCTATGTCACTTTGCCATTTAACTTTTCCCGATGAGGAAGTAGGGTTATGCTCCACTTACGTATTTCAGGTGTGAAATGTGGAAGTTGTGAAAAAAGTCCATTCTGGTTGAGTTCAGTGATATTATTTTGTCAAAAGCAGGTAAAGGGGGCGCTCTAGTGGTCAGATTAAGTGCAGTGACGTGTGGTTTGTACTTCTGCTGTTCCTGTAGCACAGGGGTGTTCATTCCTGGTCCTAGAGTGCTGCTATTTTAGATGTATCCCCCTTCCAACACACCTGATTCAAGTGCTAAACCTCTCATCAAGCTCTGCAGATATTAATATTAATATTAATATTAATATTAATATTAATATTAATATTAATATTAATATTAATGGCCGTCAGATGTGTTGGAAGAGGGATACATCTAAAACGTGCAGGAAAGTAGACCAGGATTGAGCACTGCTGCTGTCGCAGTTCACATCTAAGAAGCAGGAACCGAACTGACATCTTTTTTCTTTCTGTTTGTATGGATAGGAAAATGTACACTTAAGTATTTTATGTTTAGTTATTGTGGGAATTCACAGCAAAAATGTCTCTGATTTTTATTGCTGGATAAAAAGACAATAGAATTCATGTTACCCAGCAAATGTTAATTGATTGCGTGCCTATGGATTTTCCCCATTCAATTTAGCATTAATTTAGCGACATATTTATTTATTTTCATTTCAATGTGTAATGGCATGTAAATGTGCTGAAGCAATGGATGTACATACTCTGTACATACACTGAGTCAAATCAAGTGTGAAAGTTCTGGTGTCGGGCTTTTGTTGGGAGACTGCCGATCTAATGGCTACACACACAAGAAGGAGAAAAATATTGTACATACCATAATATTATACTGTGTGTATAAGGACTGAACTGAAAAAGTCAGTATATTTTGTTGTATTTTACATGTTAAAATTTAACAATTTTGACAGTTATTGTGAATACGCCAATGTTTCATTTAGCAGAGTAAGAGTATGTTTAGTTATGTCTTAAGGGGTCTGCTCGATATTCCAACATCCCAATGTCCTGGCATCCCCAGGGGGGTCCCACCAGTAGCATCCCACCCTGACCAGCCCTTGGCTGCTGCCGTTGGGACAGACTAGGCTGGTCCCCAGTCATGGGGATCGGGGTGACTGGCCGACCGACCGACCCTTCCCAGCAGCAGCTGGTGCAAGAGCCTGGGGTTAGGGGGAAAGGCGTGTGGAGTTAATAAGGGATAAAGTATTGACGTAATATTTTTCGATAGTCACACGTGGGCAATACATTATCCCGCTAATTCTACGAGTTATTATAGCTTATTACTGCTTATTTTGAGAAAAGACAGACAATTGAATATTTACTTTCAAAGTGGCCGAACTTCCTGTGGAGTGACACGGTACAGTGAATCTGAAGTGACAAAACTCATTGCCATTGGCAGCGGGCGTTAATGGTGCAGCGGGTGGTTATCGAAAAAAAAAAAAAGCCCGCAGACAGCTGGGAATGTCCATTCAAAGTGAATGGGAGCTGTCACAACATTCTAGAGGGTCGTAGAATAAGGGAAAAGAATCCCCCTGGGGGTTCCCAACACATGTGCTGCTGCATCCCTCTGGGCTGGATCAAGCTGTCAGAACAAACAGATGTGGAAACATCTGGATGTTGGAATAATGCTATTATCCCACATGTTACAATTCAACAAGGTTAGCAGTTATTGTGAATATACTCATTAACGTTTGAACAAAGGTGAGTTATGGTGAAGGTTGTTAATAAAGTTTGACTGACTGACTTATCTGACTGTTTTGTTTCACTTAATGCACCTTATAGTCCAGTGTGCCTTATATATGAAAACAAATCTAAAATCAACCATTCATTGACAGTGCATTTTGTAATCCAGTGCGCCTTATAGAGCAGAAAATAGGTATATATGCAATTAACATGTTTATTCAACACCTTCAACAACTAAAAAACTGTTCCACTGAATTGAATTAAAAATTTTAATCATATTAATCATGATGATGGATTAATCTGAGTTGATTTTGATAGATGTACTTATCTTTTTTTATTAATCTTATTTTTTGTTGAAAGAGTGGATGAATGCTGCTGTGACTGACCTGAATCACAGGATAAATGTGGATAAAATCCAAGCCCTGGATCTGATGAGGCTCCAGACGATGAGGACACTTCATTTTGGGTAAAACTGATACTATTTTCTCTGTCAGAGCTCTAAACACAAACAAACAAACAAACACATCATGTAGAATCACCTCCACAGTTCACATTAGAACATGTGGAGAAAAAGACACAAGCTGTAACAACCATTAAACTGCCTGATCCACTGAAGGACCTGAACTACGTCCTTCTGAAAACATCCATATGTGGAACACAACTGGTGAAGATGGAGATATGTGCGGAAGATATATTGAGCTGATATTTAGGTTTTTTTTCTTGTATCGGTGTCAATTAGGACCTGTTTAGTTGAAGGATATTATGCTGTATTTTTTCTGATAGATTTATTGACAGAAGGAAAATAGAGAAGACAAAAAAAAAGAGGAAAGGAGGGGAGAAAACAAAAAAGAGAAAAATTAAAGATAAAAAAGGGGGTGATCAAATAAAAAAGGAGGGCAAAATTAAAAGAAAAATAGAAGAAGAGAAAACAGAAAGGAGAGAAAGATTTAAGGAAAAAGGAAAAAAGAGAAGAATAGAAATTGAGGGGAGAAAACAAAAAGGAGAGAAAAATTAAAGAAGAAACAGGAGAAACGGAAGTGAGAAAATAAAAAGAAGAGAAAAATTAAATGAAAAATGAAGAAGAAAAGGGGAAAAAAGAAAAGAAAAAAGGGAATAAAGGAGAGAAGAGGACAAAAAGAAGATAAAGGGTGGGGGAAAAAAGGGAAAAAATATGAGAAAAGGGACGTAAATGACAAAAGAAAGAAAATTAAAGGAAAAGCAAAAAAGAAGATAAAATAGTAAAAAAGTGAAAGGGGGAGAAAAAACAGAACAATGAAACAACAAAAGGACAAAAAAAGATGAGGAAAGGGGGTGAGAAAATAAAAAGGAGAACATTTCAAAGAAAAAAGGGAGAAAAAGGATTAAAAATTAAAGGAAAAAAGAGGGAGAAAAATGGACAAAAGAAAACAAAACGAGAGGAAAAAATAAACCTAAATTAATAGTAATGTCCATTCGTTCATATTTATTAGTTTAACTGTCACTATTTCGATTTTCCAATACTATTTAAAGAATATTTTCTTACATTTGTAAGCCCATTATGGGCTTAGGCTTGTATTGATCATGGACTGATGGGAATATAATCAGTATGGACTCCAACAACTCCATGTGGGTGGATCAGTAATTCTGATTTTGGTAAATGACTGCTGCTTAAAAATGTGAAATCAAAGTTTAAAGGAAAAATGAGAGAAGGAAAAGCAGGTAACCAAAGAAAGCACCTACATTTTTTGTCCAATAGTGGAGTTTTCTTGAAAAAGCAGATCCACATCGATGTCAAAGTTACACGTGGTGATGCACCAGGTCATCCCTCCGACCACCTGATGACAAAAAACACCACAAGAACCATGGAAACAAAAATGACTGGCAAGCACAACATACCCTGCCCTCAATTGTTTATTGAGCTCTTTTTTTGTTTTTAATTTAGAATTTTTTTTTAAAACTTTTTAATTTAATATAATTTATTTCTTTTATTTTTCATTTCTTTTTATTAATTAATATATTTTTTGTTTTAAATTTTCCAAATGTATTTGTTTGTTTATTAATTTTTTATTTTGCAATTTTTATTTCTTAATGCATTTATTTTTTTCATTTGAGCTTTTAATGGACATCTACCTCTCAAAACATCAGATTTGGGTTTGATGTCATGATGTCATTTTAGAGCCTACATGTAGTTTCCTATCTGTCAACAATAGTAACCACTTATCATCACTCTTTTTGGAGTTACCACCATTTAAAATCGTGTGACCTTGAATTTGACCTTTCAAGGTCAAAGGTTATGATGTCATTTTAAAGCCCATGCCAGGTTTTCGTATCTGACAATAAGTCTCTATTTCCACTGGTGTTCTTCAGTCTGTTTACTCATGCAAAATTAAATAACATTAGTAAATGGTCCGCACTTATACAGTACTTTATATTAGCCTCACATTCACCCATTCACACACACACACACACACACACACACACACCAGTAGGTTTCTAAGGTTCTGCTAGATGTTTTGGGCGTCAGGATTCAGTGTCTTGCCCAAGGACACTTTGACATGTGGACACGAACTGCCAACCTCTTGGTCCTTGGGCGACCCACTGTACCAAACTGAGCCACAGCCGCCCATTTTTAATCCATCAGTATCCACAGCAACCCTGTGATTAATCTGTTTAAAAATTATAACAATTTGACAGTCCTAGTTTGTGTTTGTCGGTGTTTCATATATGACCTTTGTGTTTATTTTCTCCTGCATAATAACAATAACTCCAATTGTTGGGATATTTTTTCCTGTAGTATTGTTGTAAAAATACCAGCATAGACCAGTACTGGGGCGGCTGTGCCTCAGTTGGTAGAGCGGGTTGGCCGGTGACCGAAAGGTTGGCGGTTTGAGTCCCAGCCGCTTTACACTAGCCGCTCACATTCACCCATTCACACACTCATACACCAGTAGGTTTCTAAGGTTCTGTCAGTCCTACTGGGAGCCTCAGTCAGGGCTCAGTGTTTTGCCCAAAGACACTTCAACATGTGGACAGCCAGACGTGAACCGCCAACCTCTCGGTCATTGTGCGACCCACTCTACCAACTGAGCCACATCTGCCCATAAAGTACAGTACTGTAGTTCAGTAACCGCATGTACTGTAGTTATCTAACTGCATGTACTGTAGTTATCTAACTGCATGTACTGTAGTTAACTATCCACATGCAGTGTAGTTAACTAACCACACGCACTGTAGATCACTAAAAATTTCAAATTACATTTTTAATTAGTCATATTTAATGTTCAAAAACATCTTAGTGATGCAGTAACTGTAGTTCCTGCTGTATGATAATTGCCTTTTTTTTCAATGCTTTTAGCAGTTCATCACATTCACTGAGCATCTAATTTAATCTAAAATCAACTAAACAAAAGTTCACAATGACTGATTAATATTCTAGGTCTACTACAAGTGGACTGACAGAGTCATATGACAGAATTACCGGTGTTACAGAGTCCTGTACGGTCCACTTTACAAACCCACTTGTATTAGACATTAGACCCGTAACCAGATTCATCATTAAAGACAGTGTCTACTTATTAAGTTAAATTTAAGGGGTTTATTTTTGGCTAAAACACACACCATCAGTTTTGCTCAGTGACATCTGTGGCTCCTTCAAACTTAAAAAAAAAAACAAAAAAAACGCTGTGTGGACCAATCACAGATCCACGGTTTCATCCATGAATCTGCTGTTATTTTGTTACTTCCTGCCCACACTTCATCTAACTACCTGTGCCTGTAACACGGACAGTTTTTGTGACCTCTGCTAAGGAGGTTGTGTGTTTGCTGGCGTGTGTAAAACATAACTTGAAAACTTATGGATGGATTTTGATTACATTTTCAGGGTGGTAAAGGCGAGATCAACAAATAATTTGATTTTGGTGGGGGTCTACCTTGAGAGAGGAGTACTTTTGTAGTTTTACCTGTCCCTGCATGTTTTTGCAGTTTAGCCCATTGGATACCCAACCTGGGAGAGAACTGTGTGGTGTTGTATTCAGTGTAATAGTGAACAGTGGTGTATTCTGTGTAATAGTGAACAGTGGTGTATTCTGTGTAATAGTGAACAGTGGTGTATTCAGTGTAATAGTGAACAGTGTTGTATTCAGTGTAATAGTGAACAGTGGTGTATTCAGTGTAATAGTGAACAGTGGTGTATTCAGTGTAATAGTGAACAGTGGTGTATTCAGTGTAATAGTGAACAGTGGTGTATTCAGTGTAATAGTGAACAGTGGTGTATTCAGTGTAATAGTGAACAGTGGTGTATTCAGTGTAATAGTGAACAGTGGTGTATTCAGTGTAATAGTGAACAGTGGTGTATTCAGTGTAATAGTGAACAGTGGTGTATTCAGTGTAATAGTGAACAGTAGTGTATTCAGTGTAATAGTGAACAGTGGTGTATTCAGTGTAATAGTGAACAGTGGTGTATTCAGTGTAATAGTGAATTATGTCAAAATAACGGACGGCCTTCAGAATTTTCCGTCACTTAAAAAAAATTCCCTCAATGACAGAATATTTTCAGTTAATGCAAACCCTGTGCCCATGTGAATAAAGCTTTATCCTCAGACAGACAGACAGACAGACAGACAGACGGTACCTTATCAAAGGGGGACAGTCCTTTAATTCTAGCTCTGAAATATCCGGCGGCCAACAGAAGCTCCAAGATCTCTGCCAGCTTCACACTCTGCTCCTCATCCTCCCGAGTCTCCACCTATGACCACACACAAAAAAACACTCACATTTAACCAGACATCACTGGAAGTCTTCATTGCTGCACTTTAGTAGAGGTTTTTTGTTTTAAGGTATTTGTACTTTACTTGAGTATTCATTTTTTTGCAAACGTTTTACGATTACTCCTTACATTTACATAAATATATGTACTTTATACTATATATATATATATATATATATATATATACTTTATACTCCTTACATTTATATAAATAGTTTAGCTGTTGAATGTGTGACTGTGCTCTGTTTCTGTGTTCTATTCACATTCACTGTTGAATGAGTTGATCCTTATTTATTTTGTTTATTTGGCTTGTGGTTAAGGGACAGGAGTGAATGTTTAGAACTTGAGTTTATTAAGTTATTCATCTGAATGGGGGTGGGATTAAATAAGTGTTTCTTCTTCCCACTCCTTTTCGGGTGTAAATCATATTATTATATCTTTTCGTGTGTGTGTTTGTTTGTGTGTGTGTGTGTGTGTGTGTGTGTGTGTATGTACGTATTGTGTGAATTGTACTGTACTGTATATTCCTTACATTCTCAGAACAGACTTCTTACTATTTCGAATGAAACAGATGTGACGGTACGAAAAATAAAGCCACGTTTCTACTCTATTGTATTCACTTTGGTGCGTTTCCACTAGGAGCCGTTACCTTGTAGTGCAAATGTGTCTTAAGCCCCCTCAGAAGGAAAATCAGTGGAGGAAATTGTGATTTTATAATTATTACTTTTATCTCATGACTGTGATGTTTAGTGTCAAAATTGTGACTTTCTATCTCATAATTATGCATGTCATATTCGTTAAATTTTTTATCTCATAATTGACTATCTCAATTATGACACATTTTTCCTATATTCCTGCCCATATCCACTAAACTGAATAACTGTGACCTGACATTATGTACACAGCAACTCACTTTTAAAGGGTTTATTTTTGGATACTTTCGAAACTTTTTAGATTTCTCTAGGGCTGCAAAATATATTGCAAAAATATTGTTGTTGCAATAACGCAGGTTGCAATATTCATATCACAAAGATGTTTAATAATTTCTTTTCTTTCTTCTTCTTCTTTTTTTTTTTTTTTTACTGCGGCCCCGGAAAAAGAAAAGGGTATTATTTTTGAGTTGGTTTATGTGTTTGTTTGTTCGTAAGCAACTTTATGCAAAAACTGCTGGACCAATGGACAGTGGATGGATACACATCATTTATGTTCTTTTCATGATATATTGAAAAACAAAACAGTCACTTTTTATTCAGTTTTCCATTTTTTAAATAACGCTCCACTGTAATACAAACTTTAATGGACATTTACAAAATCAATAAATCAAATAGGAAAATACCAGATTTCCACTAAACATACAATATAGAGCATAATAAGAGACTAAACAGTGATTAATCACTTAAGGAAGGTTAAACGGTGCGCTGTTGGTCCTGAGTGCAGATTTAATTTCATGTATATACATGCAATGACAATAAATTAATTGAATTGAATTGAAAAACCCATATAGAACTGACACAAATGTAGCCCTGGGTCTTTATGGGTTAAGGAAAATTTTTCTTAGAAGTTGAAATTGGCATTTCTGTATGTGAATGAAAAACATTGCAATATTACTGTATTAATAGTATTGCAAGTTTTGCTAATATCATGCAGCCCAAATTTTTTTCCTGATTAATTTTTTTTCTTGCATCAGTATGGGCCTGTTGTGTTAACCAATATTCTCTTTTTTCCCTGCCATGATTTACTGACAGGCGAAGGAGGGGAAAAAGGGAGGTGGGTAACAAAAAAGGGGAAGAACTAAGAGAAAGAAAGACAAAAGGGGAAGAAAATAAAAAGGGGAAAAAGATAAAAGGAAAGGGGGCAATGACTAGGAAAAGAGAACAAACAGCATTTTACATCAGTTATTGTATTTCCATTATAGGTAGGTTCAGAGGTTATTCAACATTCTAGATCAATAGATGCTTTTGTATCTTTATGGGTTAAATATAGAGGAACTAATACATTTGGGAACTGCCACAAATGTCTCCACTGACTCCTTATGGGGCAAACTTTATTTTCCCACTGAGATGAAAGCACCAGTTTCAGCTAACCGTTACAAAGCTCCATTTATCTACTTATTATCGCATTGTTTTTTGTGCATATTTAACGTCCATAATTGTAATAGTTGTGTTATTACTGACTTAAATCAACCACATAAAATCAAAATAAAGTTAAAAAGCAAAAGTAAATGTCCGTTTTATCCCCTTAGCATGCATTAGCATACATTAGCTAACATTAGCTCTGCTGTCGCTTGCTGACACTAAACACCAGTAAAAGTGTGTTTTCGGTTTTAGGACAGCTTTACCTGGATGATGTTACCATCCTGGTCGTACTGGGCGCCTATTTTGGACCCAGTTCTCACTCTGTGGAAAACAGAAGCGGACGCCGCCATTTTGGAATCAACAGTGAGTGTGGGATGACAGGTCACATGACCAAAACACATGACACACACCGGTATTTACTGTTTACTATCCCATTCCACTGTGTATTTTATTTGTATTTTGGTTTAGTTTTTGTGTTCGAAGCTGTTTTCGGTCCATTTTTTGTTCAATTTGTATTTTAATATTTTTAAATCATCTATTTTTTAATTATCATTTGTCATTTAGCCACTGTAACGTATATGCATGTATTTCCCGGTTTAAAAAAAGTATGACAAGCATAATATGAACAGTATATGAACTCTATCTGCACGTTTAGGAAAGAAATGTTACAGTTTATAAGATGTGGATCTTTGTAAAAAAAAAATGAACATATTAATTTTGACATTCGTAGAAAAAAAGTATAGACACAAAGAAGTGTTATATTTTCCCCTGCTGTGATATATGAAATAAAAATTTATTTAAAAAAAACTATTTCACAAAGCTTGAATAAGAAAGCTATTAATACATGTAGTAGCTACTTATCACTGGATGTATTTAAATTATAAGCATTTGTGCTTATGTATTGAGGTACAATACATTTTGGCCTTTTAAAAAACTTTTTTAAATAGAATTTTTATTGTTTTAGCTTTCTATGCATGTGTATATGTATGTTTCTATGTATGTGTCTACTGTTCTTCATGTGATATTCTCTTTATTATTCTAAATAAATAATTCTAGTACTTTTCTGACCTCCGATATTCTAATAAATAATGAACTTTTGAGGACAGAAAGGAATCTAAATACAAATAAAAGTTTTGCGACACTTTGTTCGACTTTCGGTGGATGCTTTTGCGACACCGTTCCATATACGGCACACGCGTGTCCGGTGGCTGTGTTTACAACAGCATGGCGAAGGTGTCGAAGAAGACGGCGAAAACTGTAAAAAAGACCAAAAAGAAGTGTGGTTCTGCCGAAGACGTTCCGGTTCCGGTTCTGCCTGTTGGCTATGATGAAGAAGATGAGGAGGAAGATGACGATTTAAACGGAGAAGAAGAAGAATTAGAAGAGGACAATGAGCGGCGGAGACAGAAGCTGCTGGAGGCCATCAGCTTCTTGGGAGGGAACCGGAGGAAGCGGCTGTTGGAACGCGCCGAGGCCGCCGTGCAGGTGACCGATTTCGGCCTGAGTTTGGACGGAGGCCCGGGGAAGGTCCAGCTGTCCGAACTGGTCCCGAAAGCCGCCCCGGTGAAGACCCAGACCCAGCTGAAGAGCCTGGAGTCCAGCAAGAGGACAGTGGACAGCCCCCTGAGCCGGTAAGAGTACTGCTAAAAGTATTACAGTACAGCTAAAAGTACTACAGTACAAGTAAAAATACTAATACAGACACAGAAACAGCTAAGGAGCCTGGAGGCCAGCAAAGGGACAGTGAACAGGCACCTGAGCAGGGAAGAGTACTGCAAAAACTACTACAGTACAATTAAAAGTGCATGTAAACCTCCTTAAACAGACGTTCTGAACTCTTGTTCAACTTTGTTCATCTGTGAAAACACATGCAGTAAATGCTCAAGGCAGAGCCAGTCGGTGGGATTCAGTGATGGAGAAGGTCAGAGGATCTCAAATCCTCCCAGATCTGATGGGGGGAGGGTTAGTGTTAGGGACACAAAGCCGACCAGAAGCTCCTCAGAACCTTCTCTTACCCGCTTTTGTTTTCCAGGCAGGAGACAGAGCGGATCCAGAGGGACCTTGCATTCCAGAAGACGGCGGAGGAGGTGACACGTTGGAAGCCCTTGATCCAACAGAACCAGAGGGCAGAGCAGCTGGTGTTCCCTCTGAACCAGGAGGCGCCAGGGCCCAGACCCGTGGACCAGGTGGCACTGGGCTGGAAGGCACGGACCCCGTTGGAGCAGGAGGTATTCGCCATGCTGACCGCCAACAAACAGCCTGTCCACGACCCCCTGCTGAACCCAGCAGAGGAAGAATCGGTCAAAGCTATGAGCCTGGAGGAGGCCAAGATCCGGAGGGCAGAGCTCCAGAAGATGCGCGCCCTGCAGTCCTACTATGAGGCACGGGCTCGGCGGGACCGTAAGATCAAGAGCAAGAAGTACCACAAGGTCCAGAACAAGACCAAGCGCCGGGAGCTCTTGAAGCGTTTCGATCAGCTGGTGCAGACAGAGCCCGGTGCTGCCTTGGAGGAGCTGGAAAAGATGGAGGTGCAGCGGATGCAAGAGCGCATGTCACTCAAACACCAGAACAGCAGTAAGTGGGCGCGGTCTAAAGCTATCATGGCCAAGTATGACCAGGATGCACGCAACGCCATGCAAAGGCAGCTGGACATCAACAAGGAGCTGACGCAGAAGGTGGGAACAGGACTAGAACAGGAAGAGGAGCAAGAGCAGGAGCAGGAGGAGGTGGTGCCCGAGTGTGTGAATGATGCAGAGGAGGCGGAGCATAGTGCCAACCCCTGGATGAGCGGGAAACTGACCCAGGACACAGATGAGCAGGAATTGGAAGATCTAACTGTAGGAGAGTTAGAGGAGCAGCAGCAGCAGCAGGAGGAAGAAGAAGAGGAGGAGGAGGAGGAGGAGGAGGAAGCACTGCTCAGGAAGTTTGACACCAGGAGGAAGCAGCGTCGGGCGGAAGAGCAGGAAGCAGAGTCCGCAGAGAAGGTGGAGTTTCCAGAGGATGAGGATGGAGATGATGAAGAACTGATGGAGTTCACAAACCTCCTTCACCGTCGCCAAAAAGAGGAGCAGAGGGAGGCCGAGCCAGGAAACCCCACCCCCCTGCTGGATGAGGATATAATGAGGGTCAGGACACTGGAGGAAGTGGAGCTACTTGGTCAGGTATGGTGGGATAGAGGCAGCACCCATACACAGGGCGGCTGTGGCTCAGTTGGGAGAGTGGGTCGTCCAATGACTGAAGGGTCGGCGGTCGCGTCTCGGCTCTGGATGTCCACATGTTGAAATGTCCTTAGGCAAGACACTGAGCCCTGAGTTAGGCTCCCAGTCGGTCTGACAGAACCTTAGAAACCTGTGTGTGTGTGTGTGTGTGTGTGTGTGTGTGTGTGTGTGTGTGTGTGTGTGTGAGTGTGTGAGTGTGAGAGAGAGAGAGAATATGGGTGAATGTGAGGCTAACATGAAGCACACACACATTTGTGATCCACTCATGTATTTTTTGGGAGTGTTTTTTTTCCGTCAGTCTGAACCGATACAGGCCTCAGTCGATATTTAGAGCAGATACTGATTTTATTTTTTTCATCTCAGATGGAAGCAAATGTCAGAAAAATGTTCTTTAATTCTGATTACAAAATAGAAATAGTGACAGTTAAATGGTTTTACTGGTTATTCTGTTTTTCTGTTTATTTACTTTTCTTTTTTCTCCTTTTTTGTTATTTCTCCACTATTTCCTCTTCTGTTTTCCTTTTTTTCTGACTTTTTCTCTTTTGTCTTTTTTCTTTTTTCTTTTCATCATCCACCAAAGACCGAAATGTCTGAACCTCCACGACTGACCAGTGTAGTTTTGCAGAATGAAGTTATTGCATTGGACTGAATTTAACTGACTGTTCTGTTTACTGTAACTCCCAATTTATTTATCTATTTATTTTAGAAACAGCAGGTTGCACATTGCTAACGTAATGATACACAGACGACTCCACCAGTTAGTGTCTGCATGGTTTACACCTCAGTGGAATAGGTACCAAAAACCTAGGAACAGGCACCATGGGACCGGACCCTTTTTCGTTGTGGAAACGCACCAAAGCCACTAGAATCGAGTAGAGCTGATACTAGTGGAAACGTGGCTTAAGTTACTATTATTGACCGATACGAAACCTGGCATGGGCTTCAAAATACTGTCATGACCTTTGACCTTGAAAGATCAAAATCGAGGTCAGATGATTTTAAATGGTTGTAACTGTGGTGATAAGTACTGTTACTATTGTTGATGGATAGGAAAAGATATGGAGGCTCCAAAATGGCATCATGACCTTTGACCTTGAGCGACCCTGATAGGTCAAATCCATAGTCTCACATTTTGAGATAGAGATGTCTGTTGAGAACTGAAATGTTTGTGAAGGCGTGTGTTTTGTTGTGCCTGGAACCACTTGTCCATGTTGTGTTTTCTAACATTTGCGTTGTCATGTGACCCTCAGAACCCTGATACTGAGGAGAGTCCAGTGGGTGTGAATCCAGAACCAGAACCTTCCCATCCCACTACAGAACCTCCATCTGAGACGGGAAAGACGCGTAAATCTAAGAAGAGGAAACGTGGCATCGAGCTGAAGAAAGTTTTGACCAAAGAGACCAAAGTGGTGGCGGTTCCACTTGCTCCAATGTCCCAGGAGGCGGCGGATGATGGTGCCGAAGAGCCGGACCAGCGCCGGTTGATCCAGGAGGCATTTGCCGGAGATGACGTTGTGTCTGATTTTCTCAAGGATAAGAGGAAGCAGGAGGAGGTGGGGCGGCCCAAGGTGGTGGACCTGACGCTGCCAGGGTGGGGCGAGTGGGGTGGCACCGGCCTCCAACCATCACGCAAGAAACGTCGCCGGTTCAGGGTCAAAGCCAACCCACCGTCACTTCGGAAGGACCGGAACCTGCCAACTGTGATTGTGTCGGAGCGGCAGAATGGTGCGGTGGGCCTGCACCAGGTCAGCGCTCTGCCCTACCCCTTTGAGAACCACGCCCAGTTTGAGAGCACCATTCGCTGCCCGCTGGGACGCACGTGGAACAGCGAACGCACCGTCCAGAAGGTCACCAGGCCCCGTGTCGTCACCACGCCGGGCGCCATCATCGAACCCATGAGCCGTGAGGAGCTGCTGAAGGAGAGGAAAACACAGGGGCATTCTGGGGAAAAAAGCTACTCAGCAGAAGAAAAGGAGCATCACAAACACAAAGCAGGAGCCAAAAAACACAAACTGAAAAAGAAGTAAAACTATGACCGCTAGGAATGATGGGAAGTAGTGCGGGACTTTTAAGGAGTTTCTGGTGTTTAAGATCAAATCTGTCAAACAGTAAATTCCACCTGTTGAGTTAAATATGTGTTTGAGTTTATTAAGCAGAGAATAAAACTATAACATGGAACTGAATTCAAATGAGTGCTTTTCAAATAATTAAAGGTTTTAATCGGATTAATCACTGGGTTGCTTTGGATTAATTTACACTAACCCTTTGATTCTTGAATTATGAGAACTTTAATCAAGATTTTTTTCCTAAGTGTTTTATTCCTCTTTCAGCTGAAACAAAACAACATGTTTGAAATCTTTTTAATGACCCTATTTTTTAATGGATTTAGAAAAATGTCCACTCGGCTAGAAAGCGTGTTTAAGGTTTGAACCAAAGAAACATGTATTTAAAAGTCAATATCAGAACAGTATGAAAACATTTTTAATGCAGTTTTTAAGAAGACTGTTAATTACAGTATAATAAGTAATTGATTTACAGGTTAAGGTGTTGGTGCAGATCAGATATTGAGAACAGATGAGTTACAGTAATGGTATGTAGAATAACTGTCCTCTGGAGTGACCAGTATGCATCAAATAATTAAAACATTTTATTTCCGTCAACTGTTCTGTTTAATTTTATTTTTGTATTCAAATATCCCACAAAATATACCAAGAAATACAACAAAAAAATCTGGAGTTGTGAAAATTATACAAATCCTGCTAAAATTCACAAAAAATTAACTAATACCAAAGAAAATTGAGTTTTGAGGTTTAATTTTTAACTAATACTAATTTTATTAAAACTTTGCATAATAATGAAAGCTGATTTTTGTCTATTTTTCTCTTTTCCTCATATATTATAGTTTATTTTATTCATTCATTCTATAGGTATAAATACAAATAACTGTAATGAAGTAAATACAATTACAATTATTTTTTCTTTTTGCCTTTCATTCATTTTAATATATTTTTTGCTTTATTTCAGTATATTTCCATTTTTCATTGTATATTTCAGTATAGTTCACATGTTTTATTTCTTCCACTTGGTGTCACTGTTCTCTCACTTTCCTCCATTCCTTCATCATTAAACCACCCGTGTTGAGTTGGCACCCCATATGTTGAAAATATGAATAAAAGTACTTTCATTCATTTGTGCACGGTTGTGCAGTCAAACCATATGTGCACAAACCGTCTTTAACTTTGGTGATCTTAGGTCACTCTGCACCCTATTAACACCCAAGTGATTCAAAATGGTTAGAATCATTTGTGCAGGTAAAATTAACGTTTGTGCACAATCTGTTTTCATGTTATTTAACTTTAAAAAATTTTTTTTAAGTTGGTCACTCAGCACCCTATTAACATCCAAATGACTCGAAAATGGTTGGAATCATTTGTGCGTGAAAAATTAAAGGTCTTATATGTGGCCAAAATCATTTGAAATCATTAGAAAACATGTAGCCTGGGAATTACCATACTGTCTCAACTGTCATAATATCATCTAGTGGCTTTTCAGAGCCAGTAGCGACTTTGGGGTTTTTTTTTTGGCAACACTGATACACTATGGGGCGGCTGTGGCTCAGATGGTAGAGCGGGTCATCCAGTGACCTAAAGGTTGGTGGTTTGCGTCACATGTTGAAGTGTCCTTGGGCAAGACACTGAACCCTGACTTAGTCTCTCAGTAGACATGACCAAACCTTAGAAACCTACTGGTGTTTGTGAATGGGTGAACGTGAGGCTAATGTAAACCATTTTGAGTACCATGAAGGTGGAAAAGCGCTGTATAAGTGGAGTCCATTTATTATGCATGTAACACAGAATCCCAGGCCAAAAAGGTGCTGGTGACATGGAGAGTGTGTGCGTGGGAGCCATGCATGACAGGATCTGTGGTGACTCGCCTGTGCTGACCTGTGACCCCGGACATCCTCCCTCGCCTGTCTGGTGTCTGGACCAGCCCCCCCCCCTTCATTTATAAATGGACGTTCATCTATAGCCTGTCCGTCCATGGGAGTGGATTTGTCCTTCAGTGTGGTTCTCCTCAAGATTTCCTCTTTTTCCCACTGGGTTTTGAAGTTTTTTCTTGCAGAGAAGGAGGGTCTAAGGGTCTTTCTGTAAAGCCCTATGAGATGACTTTGTTATGATTTGGGGCTTTATAAATAAAATTGAAATAAAATTAATTGGCATTTGGCTGAGAACTTCAAAAGGTCTGTGCACAAATGCTCATTTTGCTGCACAAACGAATGAAAGTGCTTTTATTCATATTTTAACATATAGGGTACCAACTTCACACAGGTCATTAAACCAGCTGGTTTTTCCATTTTTCATTTTATTTATTTCCATTTTTTTCCTCTTTCTTTCAGTATAATTAAAATTTTCCTTGTATTTATTTCAGTAGAGTTCCATTTTTTCTTTATTTCAACATAATTCCATTTTTCCTTATATTTATTTATGGATTTTTCTATTTTCCTTGGATTTATTTCACTATTTCCATGTGTTTCCTTAGCTTTTCCATGAGGTGTAGCTGTTCTCTGTCTTTCCTCCTTTTTACCTTTGTGAAGGAGGTTATGTTTTACCATGCATTTGTTTGTTTGTCTGTTTGTTTTTGTTTGTCAGCAAGATAACTCAAAAAGTTGTGGACAGATTTTGATGAAACTTTCAGAGATTCAGAGATAATGCGTCAAGGAAGAAACCATTACATTTTGAGCTATAAAGGTCAAAGGTGAAGGTCACAGTAAAGGTCAACAGCTAAAAATCTCAGAATCCAGACCAAATAGTATCAGATGTTTTAACCTCTAACCTTCAGACATTAGATGAGATAACAACTATATGCTTGGTGACGTCACATCTTGTCATATAACGTGAAGCCAATGGTACATTTGCATAATGTATGACCTTTACCTTAAAGCAGGTTATTGACATATTTTGTTAATTTCAACAATATCTTGTGCTTCATATTTAACATTAGATCTAACATGTGAAATTTGATCATTGTGCGACATCGCATAACATCAGAGTGACGTGGTCAAATATTGAAATGTAATCTTATAAACAGGGCCGAGGGTTTCTTTGAATTTTTTTTAAACCCTCTAAGGGACTGTTAATGACCAATAAAATAAATCGTTAGCAAACATGGAACACTAGTTTACAAATAAGTTATAAACATCCAGATCCAAACCTTGGCAGACCGGTGCTGCTTCACAGCTCTGAGTGATGTAGTTTATTTATTTATTTGTTCTGTTTTAAACAGAATGAATTCTGTATTGATCAGGATCAATCATCAGCTCCTTTTGTGTTTAAAAAGCATGTGTTAGCGATGAACAGAGTTTATAAAAGTTAGACCTATGGATATATATATATATATAAAATGTGTGTGTATATATATATATATATATATATATATATATATATATATACACACACACACATATATATACATATATATATATATACACAGATTATATACATACATACATATATATATATATATATATATATATATATATCATATCTACACACACAGGGTGGAATTGTCAAAATAAAAGCTGTCTTGAAAGTATACAACTTTACATTGTATTTTCACTTACATGTTTTTTTATGTTGCCATTTTTTTAAGTTTTTGCTCTTAATTCTATGATAAGTTTCCACATTTGTGAGAAAAAACACATCAGCTTATTACTCTGCCCCCCAAAGGGTATTTAGTTGGTTTGTCAACAGCTTTACACAAAAACAACAGGACCAATTTCCATGAAATTTTCAGAATAGGTGCAAGCTGGTCCAGAATAGATCCCACTAAATTTTGGTGAACGTAGGTCAAAGGTCACAGTCACCAAAAATGTGTTTTCACAATGATGAGAGATAAAGCAAATCAGGTCAAATGTGTGCAAGGAAGGTGGAGTTTGTTGTGTCAGGCAACACTTGTTATCAGTGAAATGATGCAATAAAAATGGAAAAACGCTGTGTGGATTCTCAGATATAATGTACACATTCTTCTGAATAAGTATCTACTTTTCATGTGTGAATTATAACAACTTTACTCCATATGTTTTTTTCCTAAGTTTTTTTGGTTTATTTTATTTAAGGCATGAACAATGCAATTGAATTATTATTATTAGTATTATTATTGGTAGTAGTATTTGGAGTTGAGCCAGTGGAGGTGGCTTGGACTCCTCCTTGGGGAGGTGGTCTGGGCATGTCCATCCTTGGACTGACGCAGGACTATCTGGTCTGGAACTGGGAATGCCTGGGGATTCCCCTGGATGAGCTGCTGGAAGGGGGGGATGATGAGTACATCGATGTGTGATTTTGAAAAATAAATTTTTAATATTTTGTAGAAACCTGTTTTTTTTTTTGTTTTGTTTTAAAAAGATACAGTCATCAGTTAAATCAGAGGTGGACAATCCTGGTCCTCGAGGACTGGGATCCTGAATATTTTTGTTATTTCCCTCTTCCATCACACCTGATTCAATTAATTATCAGCTCATCATCAGCTCTAGTGAAGCCTGATAATGATGTAATGGCTTCCAGGTGTGATGGTAGAGGGAAATACTAAATCATGTGGGACCAGGTTTACCCACCCCTGAGCTAGATGTAAAAATATGTGCTTAAATTCTAGAAATAAACCTTTATTTTTCTCCTAAAATTTGAAACTGTAAAAATCATTTTGGATTAAGTGTGAAATGTGACTGAAATTACAGAGAGAAAACTGTTCAATGTAGATTGAGTGAAATGTTAGAATTAAATATTAGAGTGAAATGTTCGAGTGCAGAAGTTGCACTCGTCACCATCAGACCATTTAGGTGAATTTCACAATAAAATAATGACTTTCTTTGTGTGTGTTTTTCTGGACACATGCCCTGACAAAAGCCTTAATAGGAAATGAATTACACCAATTAACTTGTCCTGTCCCGGCACGCACCACTCCTGTCCTGTACTGTGCACGTGCCCGCCATGTGCGCCTGTTCCTTTCTGCGGATGCCGCTGTGATGAAGTGCTGTGCGCAGTGACGCTGACAGGAGTGTGTTCTGTGCTTTTCTTCATCCAGGTGATGAAGGTGCAGCTGATCAGGCGGAAGAAGAACTAATTAAAACATATTAATTATCCTGAACAGCTCCTCTGTGTTTCCGGCCCAAATAAGAACTGCAACAAAGGATGACGCACGCGCACTGATGAAGATGTAGGAGGAGGAAAAAATAGCGAGAAGGTGTTAATGAAAGGGGGGGGGGGTCTCCTCCCACCTCCACATCTGTTTACAGCATCACACAAACACCCAACTGAAGCAACATGACAAAGTCATTTTTCAATATTCCCGAAAAGTCTTCAATTAAGCAAAATAATGAAACACATCAATAAAATAATTTGATTGAAACAAAAATAAAGACATGTTGAATTACACAAAAAGTTGAATTGAAGCAAAAAAAATTAAGCAAATACAATTTTTAATTAAATAAAAAAAATGCTTGAATTAAATAGTACCTTGATGTAAACAAAACAAAAATAAAATAAACTTGAAAGCAAAAAAAAAGAAAAAATCTTGAGTCAATGTGCGTTGTCACTGCTAACAGCAAACAGTTTGCAACTGCTACATGCAGGCCAGTGATGCACGCGTTGATGTTTCAATGACCCGCAACCAACCACTTTTTTAACTCGCCCAACCACAACTCGGAATGCAAGAAATATATTTGAAACGGATGGACCCGACCCGCTTCTGGACCCGCATTTTTAAAGAGTAGTCAATTGTCTTTATGAACATCAAATGACCTTATTCACATACCTGCATTTATTTGAGTGTTAAAATCCGAAGTCATTGCTTGCACGCAGCATCTAAACCAGGGGTCAACAACCTGTAACACCCAAAGAGACATTTGAACACAGTTTCCCCAGAAAAGAAAATGCTGGGAGTCGCTCATCATCTTAAAAACCTCAGCGAACGTATCCCAAAACTTACTATATTTGTCTGTATGTTTCCGGAGCCCACACTCTCCCAAATTTACTTTCTCTCTACCCTTGGAAATTTGCAAAATGTTAATATCGCTTTAAAAAACTGGTAATGGAAACACCTGAATAAAAAAAAAAACACTCAAATATCGCTAAGTTTTCATGAGGTGGTTTTTCAGACATTTCGATATTCTAATATATCACAAAAGTGCAATGGAAACACTTTTTCCATAATTATATGTTACAGGATGTGATGTACATGGTCACATAGTCACTTCTCTCAGAATGAAAATCAACACTTAAATTGTATGCGTCTTATAAACAAGAATCAATGTCAGTATGATGTGCAAAAGCAAGATGTCAGATTGTTTTCATTGTAAATAAGAACACAGACCACATAAGTGTCAAGAATGAATAATGTACACTGAAACTTGAGTGAAATTTCTTAACATGAATTATTTCAATACTATAAATAAAGAGGTATCTATAAAAAGTATTTTTTTTTAAAAACCCAACAATTTCTTTTAATAATAGATGTGAGCAGGGGGATTACTAGACCAAATACTGTACAGGGGTATAGATAATGTGAGTGCACAAAGCATGCAAGCAAATTTTTTTTAAATATTTATTGATCGTAAAAAAAAAAGCATACTAAATAGTACCCAAACTGTAGAATTAGATGTGTTAATTTCTGCTTCTTTAAATAATTGACCTACTTGTGCACTTTATTCTAGACCTTTAAACCACTACAAATGAAGGTAAAAGCAGAATCATAATGAATCTTCACAAAATAACCATTTTATGCAGCTTGAACTTTGTAACATACAACTTGAAATGTTCAACTGTAAAACAAAAAAAAAATCACCCCTATATAACTGTATTCATCATTTGTGGTTTGGCTAATTGGCTCATCCTATGATTAATGTATGTGTGTGGCCAGACTGATGAGAAAGATGAAGAGTGTAGGCATGAGTATGTAGCTTATGTCTGCACTTTTGATCTTGTGTGATCATCATTCACTCATACAGTGAACTTTTTACATTAAACTTTTTATGGCTACTTCTTGTTAGCTCTTGGTATTTGTGGCATTAATCTGGTGGACCAAAATTGGATAGTTTTTGATGAGAAGCAAAGCTATACGGTAGATACCTATGCACAAAATGAGACTAATTGGATTCACCACCCTGTAAAAACACGAATGTAAAAAAAAAGGAATAAATCAAGAAACCTGTAGTCTGTGATACTGCCATTTGTCATCTTTGTAACTGATGAAGCTGTCCAACAGCTAACTGGACAACTTTAAAACATGACCAAATTGAACAACCTTTCACCGTCAATTTATTTTAAAGTGAAAGACATACTGATTTTTGTGACAGGTGATATACAGTACATAATAGTAATACCCAGAGGATAAAAAAAACACTTGCTAATACGACTTAAAGAAGAAAGTGGACCCACATTCAGGATTCTGACACGGGAATAAATTTTTAACAGGTTTATTGAAAATGTTTTAAAATAATGTATTGCGGCTCCCGGTTCCATCACCAACAGAAGTTCAGTCGCCGCAGTGGGCTAACAGGAGGAACAAAGTTATAAACGCGCAATGTCCACACCAGTACTGCAACATAATATAATTTATTTTTATCCATTTAATCCAGAACACTCCAATAGTATTCAGGTCAAGCATAAACATTTTAGAGAATCCATTACATCATCAAACCTTAGCGATAGCGGTAGCTATAGCGGTACATAAAAAATAGACCTTCCTCCTTGCTCACCCCACACCAAAACTGAGCCAGATCACAGGGATCAGGTATGGTTAAATACGGCTCCCAATTGCCTGCCACCCATGCCCAGTGCCACACCCCTTCCAACAGTAACCATAAAATAAAACCACAAACCAAACAAACCAATACCCATACATTTGACAAAGTAATGAAAAGAAGAAAGATGAAATATTTATGGCTCCTACATTCTGGCCCCTAATTATGCTTTAGGCCATAATTACCAAATAATCAAATATGTAGGGGACAAAATATCAATAACCAATATTTTTAATCTTTTAATGCATTTTTCTTTAGGTTTTGTTAATCTTGTAGATTTTTATGTATATATATATATATATATATATATATATATATATATATATATATATATATATATATATATATTTTTTTTTTTTTTTATTTTTAATTTTTTATTTTTTTTTTTTTTGCAAAAGTATGAAAAGCCTATGGCCATTTAATTTCATTGCACAATTATCTTGTTTTTCTTAGATTAAGCCATTTACTGCAACTAGAAAAATCCTGTGAACCACAAAGTCAACATTTTAACACCAGTCAAGTAGGAGGCAGTTTTATAGCGCTTTCTTCTCCTGGGGAACCTGCAGCTGCTGCTAGTCCAGCGCCTTCTTCTCCAGAACCTGGGCCTTCTGCTCGTCCAGCGCCTTCTGCTCCAGAACCTTCTCGTCAGACGCCCTCTGCTCCTTGGCCTTCTCATCAGACACCCTGGCTGCTCATCTTCAACACATTCAGGAAAGTTTGCCTTTGTCTGCTGCTCCCATAGCTCATCAAGCATGAGTATGGAAATCCTGCTGACTGTGGTTACTGGATTAACCCAAGTGGAGTCATCATCGCTGTCCCCCCACAGTGGACCATTCACAGTCCATCCCAATATGGTCTTTACTGCATAAGGGCCACCATCTGCACCTCGAATGACATCCCAAGGTTCCAAAACACGTGAGACATTCATCCCAATGAGCAGGTCCACCCCAGAGTTAATTTCAGTTAACTTCACATCCTTCAGATGTGTCCATTTAAGAAGGTCTTCCTGCCTTGGTATGTTGCCTTGGTGGACAGGCATGCATTTCTGTGTGAAGAGCTCCGGTAGTGAACAGAAACAGTATGTGTCCAGTCCAGCAAATTCCAGGTTTGTCACAATGTGGCTACTGACAACTTTCTCCTGACCCATTGTCCTGAGGAGGATGTCAGTTTTCTTTCCAGTAACGTTCAGCCTAGTTATGAGATGTTCTGTACAGAATGACGCTGAACTACCTGGATCTAGGAAGGCGTATGTTGTAACCAATTCAATCCTTACAGGTGATCTCTGGTACTGTTGGTCTTCACTTCAATGTTGTGTTCAAATGATCTCATAAAGGTTTGAAACTGCAATGGGTATCCATCGAAGGTTTGCACATCCCGCTTTGAGAAGTAAAGAATGGTACTGCTGCTCCACTAACATTGATGTAATTTCATTTTGTTTTGCTAGATGTTTAGATTCAGGACTTTGTATTCCAGATATAGGTTGGTGATGTTTAACCCAAGGCTGTGGATGGCCTGAAGGCAGGTAAGTAGGTGGTTGCATCAATGGGATAGCTGTGGTTGTTTCACTTTGGGCCTGGCGCCCAGTGGCCGGTCTTCTGTTGTAGTCGTACATGGTTGTTGTACAGATGGTGTTGGAACAAATGTCTCAGCTTCTGCATTTAATGAAAAAAGATTCACTTTTTTCCCAGGTAAGCATTCATCCCATTTGTTCTGCTCCAGAGTCGGACACTTTAAAAATATTCAATTTGGCTGCAGATGCAGCAATATCCATTTCCAAATTCAACTGTTCCTTCTTTTTCCTGAGCAGTTGTTCTTCCTCCTCCAATGCATGCTTATTTTGCAACAGTCTTTGACGAGCCATTAGTGCAGGCAGTTCTGCCTCAGCTTTAATGCGTGCTGCATGTGTTGATGAAGTGTTAAATCATCTTGAATTGTATGATCTCCTTGAAGTTTTGGATTGTCTTGAAATATTAGAAACACTGTCACTTGGTTGTACATTGTCCAGTTGAGTTTCCATTGCATCAGGATCTCCAACATCTTTACTGCATTTAGAGAGATGAACATCGGATGTAGCATATTCATCAGCAGGTGCATTATGTTGCATTATCCCAGTGAGTGAGTGTACTGCTTTGATTTGATTGCTTTATTTCGAACATGTGCAGAATGCAATAATAATCAACAAAAATAATAATAATAATAATAATAATAATAATAATAATAATAATACACAATGGCATGTCCGAAAAGGAGTAGGGTTAAGCATTAGCTTATTTAATCCTACCCCTTCTTCACTTCCCCAATAATCTGAATTCATTTTATACCAATAGAGTGCATAGTACAAAAATGATGATAATAATAAAAATAATAATAATAATAAATTAAAACTGCAAGTAGTCTCAAAGGCCTGCGCCCTCCCTCGCGACCGCCTCCCCGGCGACCGCTTCCCCATGCGACGTCTGAGTCAAATTTCAGCCAAATCGGTGGTCGCGTGCCTGATCTACAGTCATTTTAGTAATGGCGATTTTGTACGGGGCGCTATCGAGCAAAATCGCAATTCCTATTGATAAACTGGTGTTGGACCGAGAGATAGACGTCCGAGTCAAATTTCAGCCAAATCCGTGTTTGTATGTCCAATCCACTGACATTTTACTAATTGTGTATTTGGCGAATTTGTAGGGGGCACTATAGTGCGAAATAATTTTGTATGACAAACAGGTGTAGACCGGGTACACAGACATCAGAGACATTTTTCAGCCAAATCGGTGTCTGTATGTCCGAACTACAGCCATTTTAATAAAAGTACATTTCTAGGGGGCGCTATAGTACAAAATCAGGATGTAGACATGGGAGATAGACGTCTGTGTCAAATTTCAGCCAAATCAGTGTTTGTATGTCCGAGCTGAAGCAATTTATGTGGCGGTAATTTTTCCCGAAATCTTCGCAAACTTTGCGACAGTGTAGCACAAAAATTATGCAACTTTTCGAACTAAATTGGATAACTTTTGAAGTCCCACTTGTCTAGATCATGTTCACCGATTTTGAGCTCATTTGGTCCAACGGCCTAGGATGAGATATAAAAATTCCGATGACCGCGAAAACCACGACTCAAAATGTTTCAAATTTCAATCCAAGATGGCGGACTTCCTGTTGGTTTATGGGCGTGGTCATCATTGGGTTTTTTGTTCATCATTATATGACGAACACATGTTCCAATTTTCGTAGCTCTAACTTCACTAGGGCGTGATCTGGCCTAATACAAACTATTTCACCTTTTCTAGGTGGCGCTGTAGACACATTTCTTAACTGACTTTTACGAAACCTTTAAATACTTTCAATTTTTCACACTTCTGAGGTGTGCGCAAAAATTGGGGAGTTTTTGTGCATGTTCAGCGAGTCAAATTAGATCTCAAAGAGCAGACGAAAGCAAGTATGCAGTGCGTGCGTGTGACGAGCACATGCTCGGAGCACATGCTCGGAGCACATGCTCGGAGCACATGTGTGAGTGTGTGTGTGAGTGGCGCGAGTCGTCCCTGGCAACCGCACCCCTGGCATATTTCGTCACCTGGCCATCACAGCAGACTCAATAGGCCTTGCGCCGACGTTGTCCACGGCGAAGGCCTAATAATTGAAGTACTAAACATATATACAAAAAAACAAAACAGTACAAAAACAAAAAAAACACAACAAATGAGTAAATAGGAAGGTAGGTAACAAATAGACTTGATCATGGACTACACCAGGTTGGTCAGTCAGAGAGCCTTTTCAATAAACGAAGCTTTGTGTGGATGTACATTTGGAAACCAGGTGTGTTGTTTCTCCTGTTCTTTCTGAGGAAACATTGGCGTGAAAGTTTCATGGAGCTGTGTTGCATCACTAAAGAGTACATGACAGTGTTCTAGATAAGACTGTATAGCTTTTATATTTTGTTCATTTTGAATTTCCATGAGATCATTTATTATTCTAAGTAAACTTTTCAGCTTGCTAATTTTGGCTTGTCTTTAGCAGTTGCTTAACTTGTCTTTTTTCTAAACCTTCGCTTTGAACCAAGCTGTCTTTACGACACACATTTGACCCAGCAGTACTCATTTACATTTAAATAAATTACCATTAAACATTGAACACTATAAATCAAGTCAAACAATTTTCATAAACAACAGCAGCAAATAATTAGAATGTAAGCAAACATAGAAACACACAGCAGTTCACATTGATGATTCATAGCAGCAAAATTAAAACGTTCACAGGGCAACACAATCAGAAGAAGAGCAATATGCAAATGTCCATAATAATGTCCAAGCAGCAAACAATTGTTCAGCGCAACATCTGGCGCGACATACAAATTCTTAAATGTTCCATAGAAAGTCATAGGACGCAATGAGTGACAATGTTCGTGGTCCAGCAAACATTAATGTAACCCGTACGCTTCAGTCAAAAAGTGTCTTTATACCTCTTTTCCAATGATGAGGTTATGATGACCAGATTAATCCAGCAAGCGGAGCCTTCATATCAAAAACGCGTGCAGTTGGGCGATAAGCCATCACTTTAATAAGTCAAAATGCACAGTACCTTTAATTCCAGCGATGACACCATGATGAAACGCTGCAGCAATTATCCAGGCTGTCATCCAAGAAGCGATGTGAAGAGACGCTGCAGTGTTTACCCTCGGAAGTTCAGGAAGTGAAGCGTTGAATGAATCAAAGGATGCCGCTGACAGAAACGCACAACCGTCTTCTCCAATCCTCTCGTAGCTCGATAGATGGAGCGATGACATCAACAATGACGTGGCCAGCTTCTTCCAATAGCAGTGTGACACGTTCTCATTCACAAACTCAGCACGATGTTGAATGCTCGCTTTATGAACGGACTTTATGTACAAATTATTGCGGCTACCAGTTCCATCACCAACAGAATTTTCAGTCGCTGCAGTGGGCTAACAGGAGGAACAAAGTTATAAATGTGCATTCCATGTCCACACCAGTACTCCAGCATAATATAATTTATTTTTATCCATTTAATCCAGAACACACCAATAGTATTCAGGTCAAGCATAAACATTTTAGAGAATCCATTACATCATCAAACCTTAGCAATAGCGATTGCGGTAGCAATAGCGGTACATAAAAAGTAGACCTTCCTCCTTGGTCACCACACACTAAAACGCAGGACTGAACATATATAGACAAACAATCACTCTCACATTCACACCTATGGGCAATTTTAGATTAACCAATTAACCTATCAGTGTTTGGATGGGAGGAAACCGGAGTGCCCGGCGAAAACCCACACGGACACGGGGAGGACATGCAAACTCCACACAGAAAGGTCTGGTACGGGATTCGAACCAGGGTCCTTCTTGCTGTGAGGCACGAGTGCTAACCACTGCACCACCGTGCCGCCCCCTTCCAACAGTAACCATAAAATAAAAGCACAAACCAAAGAAACCAATACCCATACATTTGACAAATTAATGAAAAGAAGAAACATGAAATATTTATGGCTCCTACATAATGGATCGATGATTTGCTGTGATGGCGATCGTCTGATGGAATGCGATCAGGTCAGCAACTAGGACACAATCCAGAATCGGAACCAGACATCAAAATACTAAGCTCAGGCAAAAATCCAAAAATCGTTACCAGTACACAGATGGGACAGGTCAGGCATCCAGAATCCAAAAGGGGTCCGACAGGGGCAAGGCAAACTTGTGGTTAGGCGTGGTTTCCAGGTCTGGAAACAAAAAGCAGATCTCATGCAACACAACAGACATGGGCCGGACAACCGACAAAAACCATGGAACAGAAACAAGTCAAAAGCCAGCCAAACCTAGATGTGGATCAAAACACCAGTCTGCAGCATGAGGCAAAACAAACAGAATTTGATCCAGGAACAGGAGGGATTTAAATAGCACAAGAAACAGGTGGAGCAAATGAGGCTTAATGAGAAAGAGGCGGGACAACGCCAGTGACAGGAAATAAAACAAGACAAGTTAAACATGAACTAACATAACAAAATAAAAGCCCAACCACTAACAATAACATAAAAAACAGGAAGACAAAAAACTCCCAAGGCATGACAACAACAGTCCAGATTGTAACACTTACTGTTAGTTAGGTATAACACTGGAGTGAATGGTCACTGTTGGAAAGGTTCAAATGCATTAATCAAGTACCTGTTTACTAGTGTGTGCACGTGCACGTAATGACAACAGTTGGTTACCAGTTCAGTTACAGTCGCCTGAATAAATTACCAGTTTATAAGTAGCCATGTGACAAAGTGTGGCATGTGGACTGAATACAGAATTAAGGTATTATTGCAAGTATGCATTCTGTAGATTACTCCTTATGCCAGAGTTAAATTCTAAAAACACCAACAAATTAAATTCCAATACTGGGGCGCCGTAGATCAATAAAGAAGCATGTGCCCAGGTAAAATATGGCTCATGACGTCAGTGAGTTGTGAACACTGTAAACCTTGCCATCATTTGCAATAATGACCTATGTCTTCAGTAGAGTCTCATTGATGCATTGGAAGTGCAAGACCTAAGGAAACATTATCAACATACATTTTGGTATTTGGTCATTTGTCTTTAAACTGGTAAAACAGCAGTAATACATGTCTTAACATACTCAATAAATACATGTACTCTACAATAGCATGGAATATAAATTCGATCTATATGACAATAACGTATAACATCGAAATATTAATATCTAGCTGAACTAGACATTTGGAAACAGAAAATAGGATTTGTAAGAAATAAAGGTTTTGGTGGAGCTTAGCTTAGCTTACCTTTGTCCAGATGACTGTGTTGTTGCTGTTTGTCAGCTTTATGCTCTGTATTTACTGAACCCATATGTTTGTGAACTGTACATGAGACTCCAATGATGTCTGCAAGGGATAATGTATTGCCCACGAGTTACTATCAGAAAAATAGTCCCAGACGGGGATGAACAGCACCCCGACGCTGAAGGTGGAGGGGTAAAATACTTACTTCGGCCCAGGAGATTTTGTACGAGAGGAGGATGGCAATTTCCTCTGATTTCTTGACTATGATCAGGATAACATCAGGAAAGGTTAACATTGGATAAAATAGCCGTTACAACGGAGTGAATATTTACTTTCAAAGTGGCTGAACTACCTGCGGAGTGATATGGTACCGTGAATCTGAAGTGACAAAACCTGTTGCCATTGGCAGTGGGCATTAACGGCGCAGTGGGCAGTTATAAAAAAAATACGCCCGCTGAAGGCTGGGATCGTCAAGTGAACTGGAGCTGTCACAATGTTCTAGAGGCCCGTAGAATAAAACTTGTAAAATGATCAGAAGTGTAGGCACTTACACCACAAACAAGAGAAGTGAAAACAGGAAATGTAGAACAAGTCGTAGTCGGTGCTCTGTTCTTTGATTAGAACTTGATATGGATCCAAACTGTGTCTAGAGATCGCTAAGACACGTGACCAACTGGGCAGCAACGTCATCAGAAACGCAAAGGGATATGGGTTGATTCCCCCAATTTACATACACTGGAATAGCATGCTAGTCATCTACCATGTAAATAATCAGATCAATTCAATAAAAACCTAAATTAACATACAACAAAAAAGCAGTTTATACATCGTCCTGCGCATCACATATATAGGCTACACATACATATATATATATATATATATATATATATATATATATATATATATATATATATATATATATATATATACGTGTGTGTAATTATATAGCATTTTAATATTGAGTCAGGGAGACAATGATAGAAAAGTACTGTGAGCTGTTATCATGCATTAGTTTAATAGGCCATTGTTGTGTCACAGCCAGTGTAATAGTATTACTTTAATTGCTGTAAGAAAGTTACAAAAGGTTTTTGGAGGGGAAAAAAATGTTTGCCTCCGTGGTGCTGGAAGTGGCCTGGATGCTGTGGGATATTCCCGGCCTGAAATCCTGATCCAGTCTGGCCCTGCTGCTTACAGTTAGAATTCAACAAAACAATGTAAAATACTAAGACAAACACATGATGCATGAGATAAATTGTAAATTGTGGAAATTGTGACTTGTTTACTGCTCTTACAAAATTTTACTAAAACACTGTTGTTGGAGCTACTGGTGTACACGCCTTTTGGCTGATGTCGGACTGTATGGAGTTGAAGTTGGGGGGGGGCTATAAGGGCAGCATATATTTTTTCCAGGCTGGAAACTTATAAAATTATAGTCCATTCCTTAGCTTTCTGCCACTTCTATTATGCAAATGACTGTTGCATTTGACCAGCAGATTGACAGTACCATTGGGTTCTTCACTCTATTAAAAAAGAGTCTGGCACGCTGTGTTTGTGCCGCAGATTCCCATAATGCTTTGCAGGAATACATTATGATGACGACACATTGACAATGAGGACAATTTTCTCCATATATCAGTCCCTTGCTTCCCTATTTAATGTGTCCTGGTATATCTTACATTGAGATGTTAACTGTCAAGGGGGGGGTGAGGTGAAGGAGGACTCAGATGCACAGTGCTGAAGGGAGAACAGATTTAATGACAAACAGAACCTAATCAAGACATAGATAGAGACAAACTAAAACAAGACTAAACAAAACCAGGGAATAGATCGGCCAGAGACCGTGGTGATGATGAATGTCTGGGTTATGGTAACTGGTGAGATGGCAAATTGACCGTATTATGGAGCTTACATCATTGAATGGTCCCGCAACTGCAAGCTTCACTGCTTAAATTATTGTAGAATTAAGGCAAAAAAGTAAAAAAGAAAGAAAGAAAAATCCTGAATCAAGCAAAAAAAAATCTTGGATTAAGCATTAATAAATAAATAATCAGACGATGGAAGCAGGTAAACTGATCTTGATCAGATTAGTTCAATCACATTAGTCGAAATCTGTTGTCTATAAATCAGTTCTTCTACAAATCTGACTGAAAAGTTTCTCAGTAAGTGATTCTGTCTGATTTTAATCTGACCACATATTTGAACTAAAAATGTAACTAATACACTTAAGGTCAGAATTATGTTTATTGCAGTGTATAGATCAAACATGAATGCTATTTAATTGTCATTAATCAAAATTAATCCACAACAACTCTTTGATTAATCTGACAGTTTTAATCATTTGACAGCCCTAAAATCCTTAATTTAGTTGTAGTACCACATTACCCATGAGTCTCTGTGGTTCCAGTTAAAAACAAGCCATATATATATATATATATATATATATATATATATATATATATATATATATATATATATATATAATTATATATGCATATTAAATTTATATATATATATATATATATATATATATATAATTATTTATTTATTTATTTATTTTTACAATGTTTCATCTTTGTCTCATATTGTGTTTCATATTTGTTCACGTTATCTTTTCATGGCATTATTGGGGTGGGTCTGCACTGATGGATGGGTGAGGTAGGGGTTGGGGGAAGGGGTGGGGGGAGGGCACCGATGGAGATGTTCCTTCAGGTTGATGCGCACTGATGAAAACTAGCGCGTGACTCCAGTGATCACGGAGCTGCGGAGTGTGCCGACATTTGTGTGGAGTAAAACCCTGCTGGGTGGGGTAGGTGGGGGGCGTTGGCGTGTCCGTGGAGGTGCAGAGTCCGTGTTTTTGCCTCCTCAGATGTTCCAGATGGTCGGTATCACTGCTGCTCATCTGGAGTTTGGTGTCTGCGCAAACCTGTCCCCCTCCACCCCCCCCCGGTTAAAAAACGCCTGACATTATTGGACGTCGTCACCTCGTGTCCAAAAGTGTCCCGGTCCGTGATTGGTCCACTGTGTCTGTGTGTGTGTGTGTGTGTGTGTGAGAGAGAGAGAGAGAGAGAGAGAGAGAGAGAGAGAGAGAGAGAGTGTGTGTGTGTGTGTGTGTCTGTGTGTGTGTGTGTCTGTGTGTGTGTGTGTGTGTGTGTGTGTGTGTGTGCTGTGTGTGTGTGTGTGTGTGTGTCTGTGTGTGTGTTTGTGTGTGTGTGTGTGTGTGTGTGTGAGGGAGAGAGAGTGTGTGTGTGTGTGTCTTGGTGAACATCCTCCTGTCATCCATCGGTAAAAGCTCGGAGTGCGCGCGGACACTCTCAGTAACGGCACCGGCCATGACGGAGCCTTTACGCAGCCGGGATGCGCACAGTTTGAGCGTCTTTACGCACAGTTTGAGCGTCTTTTCGCACAGTTTGAGCGGCTTTTCGCACAGTTTGAGCGGCTTTATGCAGCCGGGATGCGCAGTTTGAGCGGCTTTACGCAGCCGGGATGCGCAGACTTTTGCCCTAGTTCAGGGCTGGAACATGTTGTTTTTTTCTTAGACTGAGGATCCAAACACACACCAGTGGATAGACTGGTCCCAGTTTGGATCCAAACACACACCAGTGGATAGACTGGTCCCAGTTTGGATCCAAACACATTCCAGTGGATAGACAGGTCCCAGTTTGGATACAGAGCGGACAGATGGAGGAGCACCGGGAACCGAGCGGCTCGGACTCCAGTGACCCGGAGAGCGTGTCCCCGGCCCCCAGCCTCCCGTCCCCAGCCCTGGTGGCGCAGGCGCAGAACCACCGAACCACCAACTTTTTTATAGACAACATCCTGAGGCCGGACTTTGGCTGTAAGAAAGAGCTGGGGTTGGGAGGGGGGAACCGGGAACGGGAGAGGGCGGCGCACGGCTCCGGACCACGGGAGCTCCGCGTGCACGGGTCGGTCAGCCGGCCCGGCCTCCCCGGTACACCGTGCCCTGACTCCAACTGTAGCAGTGACAGCACCTCCTCCTGTACCTCCGCCACCTCTGCCACCTCCGCTCCAAAGAAGAGCGGCGGAGGAACCGGAGGCGCCGCGGCGTCCACCGGTGGAGGCGGAGGTGTCAAAGCCGAGGAGCGGACGGCGGCGGCAGCAGCGGCGGCGGACAACGGCGGCTCCGGTGTGGTGGTGCTGACCGGCTCCGCGGCCCCCACACCAGAGAGCCAGCCGCTGCTGTGGCCCGCATGGGTCTACTGCACCCGGTACTCCGATCGGCCCTCATCTGGTAAGGCCCGGGACCCACGACACCAGCACCGGATCCGATGCACGGTTTCACCAAAGCAGGAAAACACTTGAAAAAGTTTATTTAAAAAAATACACTTATATTTGTTACCGGAAATTAATTAAATATGTTGAAAGGCTAACATTTATTTAGTGAAATGTTTCCTATTTTTTATACATATATTTTTTAATATCTCAGTATTTTCACATTTTATTTTATTATAAAACTTAAAACAGTAATAATACTAACAACAACAACAACAACAACAACAATAATAATAATAATAATAACAAAAATAATAATAATAATAATAATAATAATAATAATAATAATAATAATAATAATAATAATGATGATAATAATAATAACAATAATAATACAATAAAACACCTCTAAATCTGTAGAAAAACTGCAAATACTTAATAATTAAAAATTATATTCGTTACCAGAAATTAATTGACTTTATTTGTCTTTAAAATAAACGTTTAAACCAGTCTAATGTGATTTTCATGTAACATTTATTTAGATAAATGGTTCATATTTTCAATCTCAATATTTTCACATTTTGTTTTTATTATAACATTTCAAATAACTAAAGTTGTCTGAATTAATTAAACTAATAATTTTCCATATTAAAAGAAAAAAAAAACTCTAAATCTACATAAAAAACTGAAAATACACTCATGTTTCTCACCGGAAATCGTTTCACTTAAATTAGGTTACCATCGAAATAAATGTTTAAATCAGTCGAAGATTATGTTTATGTTATATTTATTTAGTCAAATGTTTAAGATTTTCAATTGCACCATTTTCACATTTTATTTTATTTATTATTTTTATTTTATTTTATTTTAAATAATTAAACTTGACTCAATGAATTCACTTCGAAACATGATGTTTTATGTAAATATTGAGCATTTTACATTTATTTCGTAAAGTGTTTCTCTATATATATTTTTGTAACAGAACTTAAATAAAACATTGACTTATACAGATTTTGAATTTTTTAAACACGTAATGAAGTGTTTCATATATTTAATCTCTATTATTTCACATTTAATTTTCCTAAAACACAAAATTATTACAGTTGACTGAATTAATTAAATAAATGATTCTCTGTATTAAAAAAGTATTATTATTATTATTATTATTATTATTATTATTATTATTATTATTATTATTATTATTATTATTATTATTATTATTATTATTATTATTATTATTATTATTATTATTATTAACATCAGATTGTGATTCTTATCAAATATAAATTAATAAAAATAAACATAAATGATTTCAGGAGTTTGTGTGAAACAGTTTAATTATTAAATGAGTGTTTGTTTTAGACTCAGTGTTAAAGACTATTGATCATTTACTATTAATCACATTTTTCTTCTTTTAAATGACGCATTGAGCATCGTTTTTATTTCTTCTTAATCTTCAATTAAAGTTTTTAAATGTGAAAGTGAAAGTATAAACTATTTTTTTAAACATCTAATAGAAAGATAATAATAAAGAGGAGACATTTTGAATTAATTATCTACGTCGTGATTCAACACAAGACATTAAGTTTAAATATATTCGCATTTTAATCAGATAAATGTGTTTGAATCTTGTTTTTAACAGATTTTTATAGTTAATAATAATATTTTTTTAAGTTAATATTCTTATTTCTTTTTTTATGATAAAAAAAAATCTGCGCACCTTTAAAAAAAGAGCGGCGAATATTGCTCATTATTTCTACTGTTTGTAGCTTATGTTTTAATCTGCTTCATGAATGTAAAAACAAATGTAAAGTGTTTGTATTTAATAGAATGTGCTCATATCTTTTATTAGATCCCTTTTAATGCTAATGCAAAAACACGTCAGTTTAAACTGATTGAAAGAGAAATGGGGTTTTCTTCGTTTTTGATTAATTAACGAAATCACAACAAGCACATGGTAGGATAAATAATTAATTTCATGAATATATTAATAAATAATTCTAATTTACGAGGTCGAGGAGATGCGATCACAGTTTTATAGGAAGGTAGCATGACCCGATCAGCCTTGGACGTGTTTTGGTCAAACTGACATTTCGTTTGGTGATCCTTGGATATATATGGAAAATAACAAATAAAGCTTTTTAATTCTTAATTCTTATACTAATTCACGTTGTTCACATAAAGCGTTTTTGTATTATTATTTTACAAAAGTCTGAACATTTAATGACGGGTTTAACATTTAATGACATTTTATTGATATATAAACTATTTTTATATTCAGCATTTGGGGTATTTTGCTAAAGAAATCACTTTATGTTAAATTTTCTTAGTTTTTGATACATAAAGATCAGTTTTAATGTCAACATATCATAGCATCATAAATGAAGCTTAATAGCATTTTTTTAAATATATGAAACCGGGAAAATACAGATGATAATACTGCAGTTAATGGTGATGATTGGTGCAAATTTATTTCATTAGACATTAAATAATAAATAATCGCGTGTTTCACATAAAGTGTTTTTTTCCACGAACACTTCATGCCCGAATTTTTAATGACACACACACACACACACACGCACGCACACACACACACACACATATATATATATATATATATAAATATATATAGTCACTTTTTTTTCCGAATGTTCTTAGTTTTTGAGTAAATAAAGCTCAGTTTTAACGTGCCTTGTTATGAACATAATAAATGAAGCATAAAATACACTTTATTGTCACAGAAAAAATACAAATATAGCTGATAATATTAAAAATAACGGGAATAATTTATTTCAGGAATGTTTTAATTAATGCATAATTCTCTCTCTCTCTCACACACACACACACACACACACACATTTAAACACTAATTTTTACATTCAGTAGCTATGTAATGTAACACAATGTGCGTGTGTGTATATGTCGTGTCATGTATGTTGCCTGTGTTCCAAACCCCACCCGTATATGCAATATATCTACTGTATTTAAAAGTCACTAAAAATTTACTTTTTAAAATTTCTTTGTGTTTTTTTATATAATGAATGTCGTGCTTTTTATGAATATCATTAAAAAAGTAAAAAAAAAAAAAAAAAGCTTTATTTTTACTGGAAAATTGCAAAATACAGATGATAATTCATTTAATGATGATGAATGGTGATACTATATTTTATGAATATGTTAATAAATACATAATTCTCATTTATGGGGTCGTGAATATTTTAGAATTTTTGTGGAAACCTTTTTCCTGCAAAAGTCCAAATATTTCATCATGTTTTATTTAACTTTATTTTCATATGATTTTAAAAGTAAATGTAGTTTAGTGTCAGAGATAAAAACAAATCATTTGGATGTTTTACGTCAACGACCGAAAACTGCTCCAGATTTCACCTGTTAAATCTTTCATGCTTGAATGATGACATTTTCTGAGTGTTTTTATTCATAAAATGTCGGCATAAAAAAAAACAAATTTGTATTTCTTTATTTATGTTTAACTACCTGCCTACTAATATCTTATCTGGGCATCATGTATTTAACCTATAAAGATCTAGTGTGACTTTAAATCCTCTATAAAATATAGAGGATTATAGAGGATCATTTCTTCAGTAAAAATAATGTATTTTGTCAAATTTAATTTGCTGGTCTTGTAGTTGTTCATCAACCCCAGGTTAAAGTTTTTATATTAAAAACACAGAAAACTGAAGAAAGTAAATAAATCATGAACTGAATGTAAAAACCACTGTCTCCAAACACTGTCTTTTATCCAACTGCAGAGGTTTTACTGGTGACTTAAAAAAAAAACAATACAAAAAACAATACAAAAATGTCCAAGAAGGACCTAAATATATATAATGTAAATATAATCCTGTGATTTCTTTAATGCATTTATTTATTTATTTATTTATTTATTTTTAGGATTTTCAAACATTAATGTGGATTAATGTAACATCATAAACATTTCAACACAATTCAATGAAAGAGTTGTTTACAGTTATTTTGTTGAATAAACTGTAGATTAAACATTTTAAAATCATAAATTTTAAATTTTAAACATGTAAAGGAAACATTTTAAACATGTAAACCAAACAATTTTAACACATAGATTTTATATTTTAAACATGTAGATTTACCTTTTTTAAAATGTCTGTCAAAATTAACACATTAAAGGGGATTAATCCATCATCATAATTAATCTGGTTAAAAACTGGTTAAAAACAATTCAATCTAACAGTTGTTTTGGTCAAAGTGTTGGTGTTGAAGACTAATAACAATTAATTGCATATATATTCATATTTTTGCATATGTTTTGGATATTTCATCAAATTCTTTGGTGTTTTTTTTCAATGTATTTTCAAAACCTTTTTAAAGATCTTTTGGAATTTTATCACTTTTTTACGTTAATTATTTTAAAATATCCAAAACACGTTTAAACACTCTTCTAAAGTACAGAAAAACACCAACAGATGTGAGAAAATATCTAAAACATATTAATTGCCTTTATATTGGTATTTTTTGCCAATGTTTATGATAATATAAATATATTAAAAAAAAGATTAGTATTTTTTCAGTATTTTAGAAGAGTTTTTGAAGATGTGTGATGAAGCACTTTTTTGTGTTATTTTATTTGAAAATATCCAAAACATTTACTAAAATCTTAATCTACCAAAAAAAGCTAAAATATACAAAACATTTAATGCATTCTTTGGATTACTTAGGTTGTCTTTTTGTGGATTTTAACATGATTTACAAATTATTTTTCCTCCAGATTTTTTGTGTTTCTTAGTGTATTTTGTGAATAATTTGAGTAGAAAAAACAAAACAAAGAAAGAAAACAAAACAAGACTGTCAACCAATCATGATTAATTTTTATTGTTTTAATTTATTTTAATCCACTGATCATGATAATGGACATTAAAGCTCTGAGTAAAGATTCAAAGTTATTTTTATATTAAAACCAAAGAAAATTAGGAAAAGTTGACTTTTTCCACAAAATTTAGATCTTTAGGTCTTTAAGGGTTAATGTTAGACATATTTACTGATATAAATATGTCAGTAAATATTCATACTGATATAAATAAATATATTTATATATTTATTACAGTATATATATATATATATATATATATATATATATATATATATATATATATATATATATATATATATATACACACATACATTTTAACCCTTTCAATAATGAATTATGTTGTTGTTAAGTTTAGTTTTTTCCCTTTTTAGACATAAAAAGGTAATCTGAACATTTTAAAACCATAGATTTAAGATTTTAAATGTATATTTATCATTTCAAACATGTAGGTTTGTTATTGAATGTAAACAATAAATGAACTGTAAGTAGTTAAAGGTGGGATTTGTACTAACAACCATTTCCACTAAATGAAGCATGGTTACCAGCTAAAGTCATAAACTATTAAAGTTTTACTTCTTTATTATTATTTTTAAAGCAAATAGTCTGTTATTTTAATATTGTGATTTTCCAGTTTAAAGGTCACCACATTGTTTTTCCATTTAGCCTACAGGTTTATTTTCTCAAACAAACAGAAATACAGCATTCAAATCAATCTATCTATCTATCTATCTATCTATCTATCTATCTATCTATCTATCTATCTATCTATCTATCTATCTATCTATCTATCTATCTATCTATCTATCTATCTATCTATCTATCTATCTATCTATCTATCTATCTATCTATCTATCTATCTATCTATAGTGCAGGGGTATTTAAGTAAAAGTCACCAAGGTCTGGTTATTAAATTTTGCTCAAATAAAAGGTCTGAGATAAAGTCCTGCAAGTCTATATTTTTTAAAAAGTAACTAGCTGTCTAAGTTTTAACTTCAAATGAAAGACATTAGACAACATATTCAATCTCTTTCATCATAAATAAAAGTAGTCCCATGCAGTCAATAGGTTTAAGGCATTCATTTCACGTCAATCAAAAGGGAAACCTCTGAATAAAAGAAATAATAGTGCAAAATGAGTAGAATTTATTTTCTCTGTAGGCGCTTTCCCAAAGTAGGAACATTTTGTAGTTCCTAGAATATTTTTAGTTCCTGGAACCTTTTCCCCCTTTCCCACAGCATAGGAACTATGTAGTTGTTAGAACCTTTTTCATTCCTACTCACAGGCAGGGTCTTTTTTAGTTTTTTAGGAACTGGTATTTGGTGATTGGTAGAGCAGAGGCCACGCCTATTTCCGCAACCTACAGTACCGCTATCTTTAAAACTGTCTATGTAGCATCAGCTGTGTGTTGGAAAAAATATGGAGAAAGTAATAAATCAACAGACCAATGACGTGGCTTTGTTTTTGGATTAAAGCTATGGAATCAACATATTCTTTGTCTCCTAACTCTCTCTGTAAACTGTACCATTCTTAACATTAGATGCTGTATTTGACCACAATTAACACTCCTGTGATACAGAACATAAACGCTGTGACTTCCTCATTCTCTATTCTTTAGTAGCACTGTCTTCTACTTCCTTACGTGATTGTTGAATTTAGTGCTTAAATAATACATCACTGTGGTGGACAGTAGCATCACACAGGTGCTTTCCCAGGGAGTAGTTCAGTTTGTGTGGATTTTGGGTTCCTGGGAATTATATACGTGTGATTTAGGGGACCGTAGTCTGTTAATCTGTGATGTCCAATCTAGTGTGTGTATTTGTGTGTATATTTATTTCTCAGGTGTGTTTGTTTTTATACGCTGTGAGAGCGTGTGTGTATTTTTTGTGTAGTTTCTGTTTACTTTGTGTGTATATTTGTTGGTTGTTCTCACTGCATGGCTGTGTTTTTAATACACACACACACACACACACACACACACATATATATATATATATATATATATATATATATATATATATATATATATAAAAGTATATATATGTATATATATATGTATATGGGGGGATTTAGAACTTAAATTAGGGTATATGCTCAATGGTTGAGGACTTATGTCAGTGTATATGTTAGACGGTTTAGGACTATATTAGGGTATCTATTAGAGGGGGGGTACTCCAGGAATATGGGGTGGATGGTCCCCTACTGGGGCCCATTCAGTCCCTGTGCCGAAGGAATGAGAGTCTTTTCTGTGGCGCCGGTAATAAGTCTGAACTGTTGAGGGTTGGACTCTGCCAAGTCTACCCTTTGTCACCCGTTCTGTTTATAACTTTTATGGACAGAATTTCTCGGCGCAGCCAGATGGGGTAGAGGGTTAAGTTTGGTGGCAGTAGGATCTCATCTCTGCTTTTTGCGGATGATGTTGTCCTCTTAGCTTCATCATCATTAGCTTGTCGAACTACCAATGAGGCAGTTTGCAAGTGAGTGTAAAAGGCTGGGATGAAGCTCAGCACCTCCAAGTCTGAGGCAATGGTCCTTAGCTAGAAAAGTGTAGAGTGCCTACTCTGGGTCACGGGGAAGGTCCTGCCTCTGATGGACGAGTTAAAGTACCTCAGGATCTTATTCACAAGTGAAGGAAGGATGGAGCAGGAGGTTGACAGGCGGATTGGGGCGGCATCCACAGTAAAGTAGGTGTTAAACAAGTCCATTGTGGTTCAGAGGGAGCTAAGCCAAAAGCCAAAGCTCTCCATTTATCGGTTGATCTACATTCTATTTCTAACCCTCACCTATGGTCATAAACTTTGGGAATGACCAAAAGAATGAGGTTGCAGGTACAAGAGACTGAATTTTCCTTCGCAGGGTGGCTGGGCTCAGCCTTGGAGATAGGGTGAGGACGTAGGACATCTGAAAGGGACTCAACATAGAGCCACTGTTACTTAATGGCTCAGGCATCGAGTGAGGATGCCTCCTGGATGCCTCCTTGGTCAGGTGTTCCGGGCATGTTCATCCGGGAGGAGACCTTGGGACTGGCCCATGACACGCTGGAGGGATTATATCTCTCAGCTGGCCAGGGAAGGCTTCAATTCCCCTGGAGGAGTTGGTGTAAATAGCTGGATTAAGGGAAGTCTGGGTTGCTTTGCTGAGGCTGCTGTCCCTGCAACCCGGACCTGGATAAACAGAAGATGATGATCACGAGGATATGTTAGAGGGTTTAGGACTAATGTTATGATATATGTGTATATTATTTGCATATTTGCATGTATTTTGTGTGTATATTTATATTTCCGTTGTGTGTGTTCATATTTATTGCAGGGTTGTGTGTATTTATTGTGTATTTTGTGTGTATTTTTTGTGTATATTTACTTCTCAGTTGTGTTTTCGTATTTACTGCAGGCCCAAGGACACGGAAACTGAAAAAGTCCAAAAGTGGGAAGGAGGACAAACGTCCACGCACGGCCTTCACGGCAGAGCAGCTGCAGAGACTGAAGTCGGAGTTCCAAGTGAACCGCTACATCACGGAGCAGCGGCGGCAGAGTTTGGCCCAAGAGTTGAACCTCAATGAGTCCCAGATTAAGATCTGGTTCCAGAACAAGAGGGCTAAAATAAAGAAGGCCAGTGGGTTTAAGAATGGCCTGGCCCTGCAGCTAATGGCCCAGGGACTCTACAACCATTCCACCACCACCATCCAGGAGGACAAGGAGGACAGTGACTGACCCCACAAACCACCACCACATGAGGACTAGGACTATAACCAGGACTAGGACCATGACCATGACTAGGACCATGACCATGACCAGGACCGGGACTAGGACCATGAACAGGACCAGGAACAGTTGGTTTAACAATGCCCTGGCTCTGTAGCTGATGGTCCAAGGACTCTACAACCATTCCACCACTACCATCCAGGAGTACAAGGAGGACAGTGACTGACACCACAAACTACCACCAAACCAGGACCAGAACCATGATCAGGACCATGACCAGGACCAGAACCAGAACCAGAACCAGAACCAGAACCAGAACCAGAACCAGAACCAGAACCAGAACCAGAACCAGAACCAGAACCAGAACAAGAAACAGGACCAGGACTAGGATCAGTGGGTTTAATAATGGCCTAGTCCTGTATCTTAAAGCCCAGGGACTCTACAACCTTTCCAACATCCAGGAGGACAGTGACTGATACCCCCTGCCCCCCATACCACCACATACACCTGTACATACAAAGGAGGAGGCCCGGACCAGGACCTACAGGACCAGGACCAGAACCTGGTGCCTCCTCCTCAAACCGCGGACTGAACTGTTTAAAAAAAAAACCAAAGATTTTCCTGGAACACTAAACCTGGAAGGACAGTTTAAGACTGAGGGATGGAAACGGACCTAAGACCACCACACTTCGACTTGACTGGCCTGGCATGACCTGGTACAGTTATGGTACAGCTTGGTACAGTGCGGTATGGTACGGTCTGGTACGGTACAGTACAGCCTGCTACAGTACGGTACGGACCGGTACTACGGTACAACTTATTACGGTTCGATACAGCCTAGTACAGCCTGGGTCCTCAACCCCACAGAGTCCAGGTCCATGATGCTGGTGGAAAAGAGGAAGTGGGTTATTGACTTTCAAAATAAAATAAAAAATAATAAAAAAGGACCAAGTGGTCATGGAAGAACTGAAAGAATACTATAGAAAAGAGAGAGAGAGAGAATGAAGAATTTGAAGAATAAAATATAAAGTGCACAAAGAGGTAATGATCTTGTAAGAACTGAAAGAATTCTATAGAAGAGAAAGAAAGAAAGAAAGAAAGAAAGAAAGAAAGAAAGAAAGAAAGAAAGAAAGAAAGAAAACAGACAATGCGTCTCAGAGTTTGGGTCGTTTCACCTCCGCCAAGGCCCTCGAATTAATCAAATTCACTCCCTGTCCCCCCTCGCGACACACACACACACACACACACACACACACACACACACACACACACACACACACACACACACACACACACACACACACACTTCAGGTCCCGCCCCCTTTAATGCCTCTTAGTTTCATGAAGACACAGATGAATCATAAAAAATGAGAATAAAAATCCAAACCACAAAAAAAAAAACAAAAAAAAATACTGGAAACAAAGGAGAATCAAATCAATGGAGAAATATGTTTTATAGTCACAAGAGGAAGTTAAATGTAAACAATTTATGTCTCGACCATAAATTGGTTTTGCCGTTATGAGGAACAAATACAACAAACAGGTTTGTTCCAAATAATACAACTACTACCACTATTATTATTATTATTATTATTATTATTATTATTATTATTATTATTATTATTATTATTATTATTATTATTATTATTATTATTGTTGTTGTTGTTGTTATTATTATCATTAATTAATTATTATATATTAATTAATTAATTAATACTACTACTACTACTAATAATAATAATAATAATTGTAATAAAAATTATTGTAACAAAGATATTAATAATGAATAAGAGCCAATAGAACAGACATTCAGAAAATACAAAGACATTTAGAGATAATTATTACAGACCAGAAACCAACCAACCAGGGCTGAGAATAAAAAATATAAGAAGAAATACAATTATCAATGGATCTGGTATAAATGTGCCATAAAACTACTTTTTCAGTTTTTGTTTTTTAATTCAATATTTCTTCAGAGAAAACTAACGAGAAAAAACTTCCAATCCCCCCAAACAACTCGGGAAATAAACACGGAATTAGATTTTAAAAAGGGATAAAATTAATCCGATAAAAAACATAAATTACGCATTTGTTCTTCTGTGATGCGTTCATGTCCCTCTCAGATTATAGGATTCTTCCAGTTCTTCAGGGGGTAGGGGTGGGGGGCGTGGTCATATTGTGTACATTAAACCCCATGTTTCCAAATAAAAACTTTTCTATGTGGAAAAAAAGAATGATCTCAGGAAGAAACGGAGCGTTTTTTTTTATGGCGGATGAACAGCAGTACATGGCCTGTGAGCGTGTGCGCATGCGTGCGTCCCAGCTCATTGGTCCAAGTGAGTAGGACAACTGCTTCCATATCCATGCGTGTGCGTATGCGTGCGCGCCGCTATCAGCTGTTCAAAGCCACGCAGAGCATGAAATTGGCTCTTGGTCTGTGTTCAACCCCCCCCCCCCACCCAGAAAAAAGAAAAGAAAAAAAAACTCCACGAGTCTGCACGAGCCCTCCGGTGGAAGAATTGAGGGGGGAAGGGAGGGCCCCTCGCGCAGCGGGACGTCAAGGTCACGTTCTCGGCCTCTGTTCATCCCAGGCAAGAGACTGCGGAAAAAGCAGAAGACCAACCAGTGAAATACGCACATTTTACACGCACACGTTTTACATGTACTCAGGCGCACGTTTAACACGGAGTCCATGCACATTTAACACACGCACATTTAACACACAGACACGTGGCACATTTTAAACGCAGACCAACGCGCACATTTTACACACAAACAGACATACTTTTACACATCTTACACGCACACAGGCGGATATTTTATAGGCAGACCCGCACGCAGTTTATACACAATCATGCGCACATTTTACACACAGACACGCGCACATTTCACAAGCCGCCTCGCGCAACATTTTACATGAACATTTGATACGCACATATTTTACACATTTTATATATTTTACACGCGCACAAATGTGCGCGTGTAAAATGTACACACAGACGTGTGTACATTTTACACATTTGACATGCAGACTCAGGTACGTCTGCTTTCTACGCATATTCTACTCAACCCTCATTTACTTCCATCGCAATTTCACACTAAAAAACAAAATAGTCATTATTATTTAAGGCTTAAAGTGTAAACATAAATGGTCATTGAAACCAGAATAATCAGAATTCTTGTAATAATTATTGTTCTAACTAATAACAATACTACTACTACTACAACTACTACTATTATTATTTTATTATTATTATTATTATTATTATTATTATTATTATTATTATTATTATTATTATTATTATTATTATTATTATTATTATTATTATTATTATTATTATTATGCATCCTGACATTAATTACTTACTACATTTCAGGGTCTATTAAATTTGATCCACTAATCGAAACCACATTCATTTGCTTCTTCGTTTTTGTTGTTGTTGTTGTTTTGTTTCTAAACATTTTTGACCTAATGTGCTTTTAATAATTTAATATTATATTTCTGACACGTATTTACAACATAAAAATGGCGATATTAATGTTTTTCCGTTAAAGCCATTAAGACTTTAAAACTATAATAGTAACATTTAAAAAATATACACAGAATTTGATTTTATTTGGAGTTTATACTGACGTATAAACTATTTATTTCCTCACGTCTAAGGTGATGAGGCCTCAGAACGCTAATATATATTTTTTAAGCATTTATGTTTTATTTTCATATTTATTTAATTAGTATTATTTAAAAATACAAACTAAATTGTGGCCAAAAACTAATTATGTGGGGAAAAAAAAAGAAAAACACGTTTCAACACTTTTACATAATTTATTTGCAGTGACACAATATTTGTCTACTTTTTTCTACTTTGTCAAAAATCACTATGAGAAATAAACACATAAAATCAAGAATAATTAAAATGCCTATATTTTCAACAGACTACTTTACGATAACTATACAAATGTAGACTATTTCTAACTATACTTTTGTTATTTTGGCATCATTTTCACCTGGTTATTATTACTATTAGCATTATTATTATGAATAATGAGCGGATTTAAATTTTACATGTTTTATTTTTAAATGCAATAAATAATGGAATGTCATTGTGATCCATAAAGATTGAAATCTTTATTTTGAACATGTAGACAGAATAATCTAAACTAAATCAACCAAAAAAGTCAGCAATGAAATAAACACTTGATAAATAAACAAAACAAACAAAAAATATATGTCAATGACACAAAAGTGAAACGGGCATTTGAAAAAAAACTTGTTACCTTTAAAAGGAAACCATGGATCTGAAAGCCAAAGTGATCTTTTTCTCTCTTCTTGAATTCTGTTCCATATTTTTTTGTTTTTCGTGGGTTGAACAGATGTGATTTGAAGCTGCCAATAAAGAAAAGATGTTCCAGAGAAAACAGCCCTGCAGTCAAATCAATCATCACTCACACTTCCTTCACACACTTTTCCTACAGAAGCTGAAACTGAAAAATGACTTCAGTAAAATAATCTGTATTTTTAAAGACACGCGCGCGTGTGCACGCACGCACGCACGCGCGCACACACACAAACACAATGATCTTAGACTGAATTTTAAAGAGTGTTTCAGAATGTGTTTTAGTGTTTTCAGTGTTTTTTTTTAGAGTGATTGAGAGTGTTGAGGAATGTTTCTCAGGTTTTTTTTTTGAGCGTTTAAGATTATTTTTCCAGTGTGATTTAGAGTGTTCTTCAAAATGTTTGTCAGTGTGTTTCAGTGTGTTTCAGGGTGTTTTAGAGTTTCATATTGTGCAGAGTTTTCCAATGTGTTGCAGGAGGATTCAGAATGTTTTCTCAGAGTGTGTCGTTCGGGTGTTTTTTCAGAGTGTTTTCTTAGAGTGATTCAGAGAATTTATTCAGAGTAATTTTGAGTATTTTCTCAGTGCTTTAGTGTTTTCTCAGGGTGTTTCAGAGTGTTTTCCTAGAGTTTTTTCTCAGAGTCTTTTCCCAGAGTGTTTCAGTGTTTTCTTAGTGTTTCAGAGGGTTTACTCAGAGTTTTTTTTTTAGCTCCTCCTCCTTTACTCCACTGTAATTATTCAAGGTTAAATGACTTATCGAGTTGAGCATCTTTTCCTGATGGAACTGGCTATTTCCTGGAGGCTGGACGTCATCTGTCATCAGGCAGCTTCATCCTTCCTTATTGGGTTGGTGTTTGGTGTGTTCTGTAATCACTGTGGTGTGGGTAACCCCCCCCCCCCCCCCCATTCCTTAAAAACAGTCCACTACCTTCCATTTGTCAAATGTTGTGACAGGTTGACTGGATTTTTGCCTCTACCTGTTTTCTGTGTGTGTGTGTGTGTGTGTGTGTGGGAGGGGGGCACAGATAGTATACTATGTGGGGGATTACAGTGTGATGCAAATTTCCAAACAATTAGACAAACTAACATTTCCCTTCCAATTATGTACGACTGTACGAGTGTGTGTGTGTTTGCACATGTTCACATAGTGTCCTAGTCGTGGCCCTGCAGCAAAAAAAGCAACTTTAATTTACATGTAAATGAAGGTAATAAGTAACTGAGTCATTCCTGAGTCCAGTCTGGACACCAACAAGGAAACAGAGGCAAGATAATAAGAATTATATATATATAAAATTCTTATTATATATACACAAAACAAAAAGCATAAATATGAGGTAAAAAAAAAAGGCCTAATTATGAGATAAAAAGTACAAGCTAAACAGTCATAGTTATCAGCTAAAAAGTCCTAATAATCACCTAAAGTGTGTATTTTTCCCAGTGAACAGACAAAATAAATGCTGCTCTTCCACCTGTACTTTTGTTTTTCATGGTTCTGGCCTGAACTGAAGTCATGACTCATGTGTCAGAATAATCCTCCCAGAGCATCGGTTCCTTCCATCCTGGATCTGTCTGAGCCCCACTGGTGATAAACTGTGAAGAATCATCCCCACCCACCCAAACTTAAACCATGTGTGGGTCTGGATGGTCTGAGCAGGTGAAGGCTGATGGGGTGGGGGGCACCACCACCGCTGTGCTAAGTGAGTTAACGTTAGCGTTAGCGCAGAGGCCCAGACTCCTCACATATGTTTGTCAGAGTTCAGATTACAACAGGAGGCATTCTGGGAAACAAGCTGAGCTCCGAGCGTGGAGAACAGCTTTAACACCAGGACCACACATGGGTGGTCTCTGGACCCCAGACCCTCAGCCGAGTGTAGGCCAACGTTAGAATAGTTTTGGATTTTTCCATTGTAGTTTACTTTTATTTCATTTTCAGTTTTTTCCCCCTCTAGTTTGATTAGTTTTAATTTGTTTTTACAGCAGATATACTAATTTTTCTTAGTTTTTAAGGCAGTTTTACTACTTTATAGAGCAGTTTTTCTAGATTTTTTAAATTAGTTTTTAGAATAGATTTATGAGTTATTAGTTTTTAGAGCAGTTTTATTCGTTTTTATTTGTTTTTAAAGTAGATTTAAATTTTTTTAAAAGTTTTTAAAGTAGATTTCCTAATTTTAGAGCAGATTTACAAGGTTTTATCCATTTTCAAAGCAGATGTTCCAGTTTTTACTTTTTAGAGCAAATGTACTCGTTTCTATTAGTTTTTAGAGTAGATTTAGTAATTTTTATTTGTTTTTTTAAAGCAGATGTTGTAGTTTTTAGAGCAGATGTACCAGTTTTTATTAGTTTTTAGAGCAGATTTACTACACAGTAAATTTTGCAGTGTTAAATCAACACTTAGAGAGTTTATTTAACTTCTTCTAGAGTGTATTTGGTCCCATTGTCTCCAAATTAACACTGCAAAATCTACAGTGTAGTTTTTATTCATTTTTTATAGCAGATGTACCAGTTTTTATTAGTTTTTAGAGTGCTTTTCTAGTTAGTTTTAGTTTAGATTTATTCACTTTTCTTTTTTTGTAATTAAATTATCAGAGCAGATCTAATAGTATTTATTGTTTCTTTTTTTTATCTGACAACAATGTAAGTAAAACCCTTTAAAAATCTAACAACCTAAATAGCAGCCTAAAGTTAATAAAATGCATTAAATATATAGCAACACTACAATGCTAATAAAAGACACAAAAATACTAATGCAACACTATAATACTAATAATAGATTATAGTATTAATAAAATGGTCTTAGCTTAGTTTTCATATTAGTTTAAGTTTTTTTTCATATGTTAAGTGTTTGTTTTTCAGTTTGCTTTAATTATTATAATTTTTTAAAATTAATTTTCTTTTATTTAAGTATCTGAATCAGGAAGTCTTCATTACCACTCCCTGGTGCAAACAACTAAATTTAAAGTTCAGTCCTTAAAGTGCATTTTTTGGAAGAATGAATAATCTAAAAACAACACACAACATCTAAGACCAACACATATAATAGAACACATAAAACATCCAATAAGACCAATAAAATAATAAATACAATAACAAAAGAAACCTAAAGTTATTTGTGTCCTGAATTCATTCCAAAAATAATATTTGCATTATTTAAAAAAAGTTCAAATTCTTTAAATTCATTAACTAATTTCTTTGTATTTCTTTATTCATTCATTTGTTTGTTTCTTATATCTTTTATATTCCTCACTATCATATTTAAATCATCTGCAGTTTTTTTTTTCAAATTTAGTTTCACTGACAAAAGAAAATCCATAATTTTTATAGTTTTAGCTCGTTTTATAAGCAAACAGTTTTAGTTTGTTATAATTTCAATTATATTTTTTTAGCTATTTCAGTAAATGAAAATGTTTTTTGCAGTTGTAGTTTTGATCCTTTGCTTAGATAGTAACCTTATTGTAGTTCTGTACATGGGTTCTTGCCATTGGATTATCTGCTGTTGAATGCACACACGCCGTACCCCCCCCCTCACCATTTAAGGCTCACATGTCGTAGATCACTACACATCATCTGGATGTCATGATGTCATGGATCATATTTTTGGACACCATCACTGGTTGTCAGGCGTGAAGTGTCTGTGTGTGTGTGTGTGTGTGTGTGTGTGTGTGTGTGTGTGTGTGTAGATGAAGCTAAATCCAGTAGGTCAGGGTCAGTGTTACAACACTTTATCACAGACTAAAATACATGTAATATGAAATATATGTGAACACATTTGTGTTTTAACAGGATAAAAGATAAATAAAAAAAAACAATAACATCTATTAAAGTAATAGAAATAATATGCTTTTATATATGGATATGTTTGTGTTTAACAGGATAAGAGATAAAAACAATATAAACTATTAAAATATTATAAATAATATGCTTTTAAATGAGGGCATGTTTGTATTCTAACAGGACAAATGATAAAAGAAAAACACTACAAACTATTAAAATAATATAAATAATACAGTTTTATATGTGGACACGTTTGTGTTTTAACCGATAAAAGATAAAAAACAAGAAAAACTATTAAATTAAAATAATGAATACAGTTTTATATGTGGACACAAACATGTCCACATATAAAGAAAAAAAATAAAATAATTTGTAGTAGTCAGAAGGAGCAGAGTCTGCTAATGCCCATTAATTTTTTTGTGTGGATGTGCTGCATATATCATTAGGTTGTGGTTAAATGCTCTTTTGCACTGTTTTATCTAATATGATTTAAGTAGACACATCAAGATACGTTGCATGTTTGTTGACGTTAGTTGCTACTGATAGTAGCTAGCAGCGACTAATATAAATAAACATGCATTACATCTTGATGTCACATCTTTACAAATAAAAATTCACCCTGTTGAAGATGATAATTATTGGCGAGCCTGTTGGTACCGAGGTTGTGGAACCACCTGCTGACAAAAAAGTTATATGCCTCCAAACTTTTCTACGCTTTCATCTGCTGGTGTATGTAGGAACAGGTAGTTAGTAATATCGACCGCCTCGATTGTTGGCAAATCTTTGGGTTCTGTTGAAAACTCATACATAAGATAAGATAAGATAAGATACGGGTCACATTCAATTAATTTTTAACTAGCTGTATCGACAGCTAGTCTGTTTCGACACTTGATATAAATCTGTACAATAAGCACTCACTTCCTCATGCCGCTAACCATACCTGCCCTCCACCTGAAATCGTAATGTCATCATCAGGCGTGCTTTAACACCATCTAAGGCCCTGGGCTAGCGCCCCCCCCCCAAAAAAAAAATACAAAATTAGCTGCACTACTCCTTCTCTTATGTTTAAATTTTTTTAAACAAACAGATAAAAGCATTATTCTCTTTGTGTCACAGCCTGTGTCTTTGTCTATAGCAAATATTATCCCTGTATGGATTAAAAGACCCCCTAAAATTTTTATCTTGCTGCAATTTGTAGCCTGGTCCATACATTGGCTATTATTTGAGGAATTGTGGTAATTTCATATGAAGTTCTGTTTCAACTCACTGACTTCATATTTAAATGAATATTATCATAGTATTATGATGGATGATTGTGAATAATGTGTTTACTATGTGTTATTTATGATTCCCCTTCTTCATGGCACCAGTTTTATTTATCCACCAAGAGGTTTGCATTTATTTGTCTATGGGGTCTCAAAGCAAAAGCCCTACCCCCTCGCTATGGTTAACATGGCAATCAAATAATTGATATATGGCTGGGTCAAGCTCCATATTGTTGTCATAAGTGATTGTTCTGCTACATGCATTTATAACATTATTCAGCAAAAAATGGGGAGACACACAGAATGCTCCTATTTTCAGCATCTAGTCTCTCTCTCTCACACGCATTCATGTACGCACGCACACATGCGACACCCTTTCATACTCCCTCGCATATTTACGTGACGGAATAAATAATCACTTTGTTTTTTTTATGTCAGCAATGTAATGGCACGCATGGGGCTCTACGCTCGGAGCATTTTGGGCACGCCAGTAATTAATGCAATGACCACTGATATGTAGCCTAGCTATAGTAGAATGGCTACTGGTGCAGATGATAATGTAGAAATGGGTGATTATTTGCGTCACATTAAATAGGCGACATAGTATGATTAAGATAGACTATTTATTCAGGTTCTAGAACTGACTGGTGATCCTTACCAGACTGAACACTCCATCCATTTCACTATTAGTGGTAAAATAGGTTGAACTCTCTGATTGTTTATCATCTATATTGAAAAAGTCTGTAACTTTGGCCAATGAGTCTTTCAACAGCATAGCATTTTTTCATTTCTGTGCACCGCTTGCATGTAAACCCCTCAGCTCACTCAAATCTATCTAGCCTGTTTTTAAAGTTGCTCTCTGTATGTGTCGGTGAGGCTATGTGTACACCTTTGTGTGAGTGAGTGAGTGAGTGAGTGTCTCTGTGTGTGTGAGAGACGTTACATTTTGTTACCTTTGTGGGAGTTTGCATCACTCTACCACAACCAACAGATGTCGCTTTTTAGGCTATGGCTCCCTCTCTGGGTGCGCTTATTTTATGTAAACCTTCAGTAATGTACAATTCCGACAGTTTATTAGTTTATTAATATATTGGGGCCCCCTGATTGGCTGAGGCCCTGGGCTGCAACCCGCCAAAGCCCATGGATTAAAGCACCACTGGTCATCATAGTCATGTGACTGCAACCTACCTATATCTACATGACGTAATGTGGACAGGCTTCTTCTGAGTCACTCGTTTTCTATGAATGGTAAATACAGCCAGTGGACAGTAAACATACATAGTTTACTGTGGTGGCAGGCACATCAAACCCCGCCCCCTCACATACATTTTAGCTCTGAATCGACATCTACCTCTCAAAATGAGAGACTCTGGGTTTGACCTTTCAAGGTCACTCAAGGTCAAATGTCATGATACCATTTTGGAGCCTACATGTAGTTTCCTATCTGTCAACAATAGTAATTAAGTCTATTCCCACTGGTTTTTCGGTTTCCCATTTGAGGTTTTTTTTAGGTATTGAGCAAATGACCCCTGACCTCTTGGGTCAGGGATCATTTGGTCATACAAGTCTATACACACAAGATGCACAATTTAAAGAACAGCATTTTGGTGTTAATTGGAAGTCTGTAAGATAAATAGTTCAAAAGTTTTATCCAAAATTCAATTTGGACCTTTATTGTGACCTTTGACCTACAGTCTTCCAATTTGTCCTTCAAGGTTCTGGTGTCAATGCACATCAACAGAGAAAGCAAAAAGAAGCTATATGCTAAACTGGGTATACATGAATGAAAAGGAAATTCCTGACATTTGACCTATCTCTAATCCTTTTTGATTTGACTTTTGATCTTTGACCTTTGAAATTTAATGAGATCTCTTCTGGACCACTTTGCAGCTTTACTGAAAATTTCATGGAAATTCATCCAGTAGTTTTTGGGTAAAGTACACATAAAAAAGAAGCAAAAACATAACCCCTCTCCCCCTTGTTTGTGTGTGTGTGCGTGTGTGTGTGCGTGTGTGTGTGTGTGTGTGTGTGGGGGGGGGGGGTTAATTGGTGATAAATCACTTAAGAAAGTTTAAATGGAGTGAAAAATTAATTTGGGATGTACCTCAAAGTATCACTGTGTCTTTATGGTTTCACACACAGCACAGACTAAAAGCACTTTTGGCTGTTAAACCATGCAGACGTTGTCCCATTTACCATCACCTTCACCCCCCACCCCACCCCTCCCAGTGTCGATCTTAACCTTCTGTTGAGGCCGACAGTGGCAAAGGTCAGGAGGAGATGGAATTAGTTTTAGGTTTTAAACTCAGTGCACGTCTGACCCACACTAACCCTGTTCACTCTGGTCCCGGACTGTACCTGCCTCTAGAACCCCCCGCCCCCCTCCCTCACCTTGAACACTAGCAGACATCAGAGCAAAACCTGCAGATACACAGTCAAAGCCTCCATTCAGACTATAAGCAAATGTTTCCAACTCCAAATTTCTGCAGCCATTTGACCATTTAAAGACATTCTGAAGGGCAGAAATACAATTTTTAAAAATTCCAACCCAGGGCACCTTCATATATGGTATGAAATTCGATATGTATCGAATCGCAACTTCAGTTTGAATGGCCAGATTGCATTTTTTCTGACTTTTTCAGTCAGGTCTAAACGCACAATTCAGATTTTTTTTTTGCGAAATCCAATTTTTATGTATGTTCATTCATATTACACATTAAATGCGACTTTTATCAGTATTGAGTGTGAACAGAATGCGTCCCTGAAGTGATTCACATGTGCAAGAGTCTCAGAAAAAATGACCAATGAGGAAATACGTCATAGTACATGACATATCTGGAAGGCTAAGATGCTAGTGGTTGCTATGGGCAACAGCATAATATCATTGCGTAGGAAAGAGCCAAATAAGTCAAGATCGAAGATTAAAAAATGTATAAGACGGACTTTAAATCTGATGATATTTTTTGTTCATCTTCTGGTTGGTCTCTCTTATCCTTTACATTTTGATGCTGTTCGTTACCATCGTTAGTATGCAATTTTTATTACTATGTAAGTTCAAAATTAAAGGGGACATATCATGTCCATGTTCCACCAGTGACCATAGTTCCCTGGTGTCTCAGCATCTGTGACATGCTTTGGTCCAAATACCACATTGATGCAGATACAGCAGCCTCTGCAACCTGGAGAAACAGCCTTTTTAAAACACTCGTTTTTAGTGCATCTTTCTTTAATGCAAATGAACCACAGCATCTTGATTAGGAACTAGTTCAAAGTTCAGTTCAAGTTACTCAATATGAATTACTTCAGTTCATCGTTCATTCTTCCAAATTATGAACTAGAAGTTCATGGATCCCAAAATGAACTTTTTCGTTCTTTTTTGTGTTATTATTGTAAACGTATTATTAACCGTTTCTGACGTTATCCTGTAGTCAATAAATCAGGGGAAAATTCCGCCCCTCCAGGGCGGAAGTAAGTACCTTACCCCGGGGTTAACTTCCCTCTCACAAGGAGTGGTTTCAGTGAGCTTCGTTTTCAATGTTTATTTCCAAGAATGAGACAACACCTGCTCCGGTCGCCGGTCACACTCTGTACATTTAACTCTTTTTCTCCGCTCCCAAAATCTCTCTGCACCCCTCTCTCTCTCTCTCTCTCTCGCCCCCCACCCCGCCGAATAATACAAAAATGACATCTATGATAATGCTGTGTTTTGATCCCATTTTATACCTTATAGGACTCAATAATTACAACGTGATAAGAACGAAATGTGAACTAAATAAGAGCGCAGTTCAATAAATGCCAGAATAACCACGTTCACAACTTCCTGTTCATTTGGCAAAAGTGAATGAGTCGTTCACGTTCGTTAAAAAATATGATATAGTTCGTGAACGATCGTTCAATGAACGCGTTCAGGTACAACACTGGGGGGTGCTGACACAAGAACGGCATCACACTACCATGACGACTGTGTAGTGTACCGTGACCCCTGGTCGAACAATGGCTGCAGGTGAAAACACAGCAGGGTGAACTTATATGGTCAAACATATGTTTGAGCCAGAATCAGACACTGAACAAGAGGCTGCCGAACAAATTCAGGAACCAAAAAACGCAATAATACTTTTCTCCATGGTTAGTTCATGTTATGTGACTTTGATATTTACTTTTAAGCCACATTTCCACTACATATACCATGTAGTGGCTCTAATGGATTCTACTCAATTCTACTCAGGGAACACGTACTATTCCTTGAGAGCATTTCCATTACAGATACTATCGTACCTGGGCATCATCGTGAAAATCCATCAAGCTTGTGTAGATTTTTTTGTCATGCACCAAAGACAGAAATGTCTCAATTTTCATGAACGACCACAGTGTAGTTTTGCGGAATGACATCATTGCGTTGCCAACTGAATTTAACTTACCCCTCTTTTTTTGTTAAATGGTGGGTTGCACATTGATAACACAATGATGCGGAGAAAACTCCACCTGTCAATGTTTACGCCAGTGGTCACTAACCCATCCATCGGCTTTCCTCACCGATCTTGGGACAGGAGGAAAGAAATTTGATGATTACTCAAAAGTACTTGAAATACAGTACAGTATCTGTGTGTTCATATTTGCATCTGTCTCCCGATAGGCCCACTAGATCTATAATGTTCCCTCTCTGTGTCAGACAATTCTTTTCTATCCTTATTTTGTTTAATTCCTGCTGGTTATGTTCCTGAGTGTCATCACCATGGTGATAGAATCGCATGTGGGTGCTAATATAGTTGCAAGTATGGCAGCAGGTCCACCGCCACCAAAGAAGCTGAAATTGGATAATTTTCACAGAGAAGAAGAATTCACATTTACTTTGGTGAAAGAAAAGTGTGTGTGTTTATTGTGCCATCAGGCACAAGTGCTATCAAAGAAGAGGAATCTGGAGCACAACAACAACCACCCAAAATTCAAGAATAGCTTCCTGCAGAAGAGCTTGATTCGAGCTAAGAAGATTCAGGTGCTAAAAGCAGCGCTGAAGGCTCAGCACTCCATTTTCACCAAGTCTATTTCACAAAACAAGGTAATAACTGAGGCATCATTTTGTGTTAGCCACTATTTGGCAAAACATGAGAAGCCTTTTACAGATGGTGACTTGTTTAAGGAAGTGATGGCTGTTAGAACAAAGACCATATGAATAAACTTCAAAAACAATCAACAGCACTTTCAGTGCTGTACCACTTGGTCCTACAACAGTGATACGAAGGGTCGAGTTAATGTCAGAAGACGTCAAACAACAGATGGAATATTTTTCACTGCAGTTGGATGAATCGCTGGATTTAATGGACACAGCTCAGGTAGCTGTGTTTTTAAGGGTGGTTGATAATTTCACAGCGAAGGAGGACATCCTCAGTCTTCTCCATTTCAACAAAGGAACAAGAGGTGATGACATTTATGATGTGTTTAAAAGCTATGTCAGAAAAAACAACATCCCCATTCATAAACTCATGGCAATCACTACTCTGGCAACACGTGGTGCACCAGCTGGTTTTATAGCACTGTACCATAAAGATACAGATTTTCCCAACTTCAAGAATTATCAGTGTAATTCATGAACAGGCCTTAAGTGGGGAAGTTGTACACTTTTCATATGATAAAAAAATATATATATATTTTTTTTAAAATGTCATTGTGATTGCCATTTGGTATTGACTGATGCAGTGTCTCCCCACCAGTGTGCCGTGCCACATAAGTGTGATGTCACCAGGTGTACCATGGAAAATTATTGGTGCTATAAGTGAGTAGAATACTTACAATAATTATAACATTACACACCACTGATCCACTCAGAGCTGTTGAGGAAGACTTGAGTGTCTTTCTTCAATTTTTGAAAGAATGTCAGAATCAGCTTTATTTGTCATTTTGCATATCCAAGGATAACAAAACGTTGAAGGATAGAATATCAGCTTTGTGTTGAACTAAACAGGCCCAGGTTTCACACTGAATAAGTACAGTTGACATTTTTGTTTGGTGGTGTGTCTTGTGATTTTTCTCATGTAAAATATGTGCCATGGCTCAAAAACGCTGGGAAACATTAGACGTATGTGATGTATAGTGGTGTAGGGACATTAGAGACTATACTTTTCAAGATGCATCTATATAGGTAAAGATATATTCAAGATTTATAAAACGTTTGTCTTTGCCTTTTACCTGTAAGAGAGAGATGAGTTTAAGTAAGTTAAACACTTACCTGGTATGTTTATATGCCTACTACCTATGTTAATATACTTACCTCTTTGTATACTTACCTGGACCTAATCACCCTCTGTCCACCACAATTCCTAGTTGATATGAATAACAGTCTGAGTCATTGATGGTTCATTCATTCTGCTCACTACAGATATAGGTCTATATATTTTTGTGTATAGTTCGTTTCAATTTTATATTGTACTGAAATGATCATTTAGTCAGGTATCACAAGAAATTAAAACATTGGTCCATGGTCTTGAACATTCGTCTATAATACATTTTTTATAGAGCTCCAAATCACAACAATGTCGCCTCACAGAGCTTTACAGGAGAGAACAATCAACCACAGAAATAGATGAAGTCCCAACCATCCCCTCTCTTTAGACAAACCCAGTGGGAAAAAAGAAGAAATCTTGAGGAGAACCACAGTGAAGGAGAGATCCACTCCCATGGAATGGACAGGCTGTAGATGAATGTACATTTGTAGATGAAAGGGAGGGGGGTGCAGGTCCATCAGACAGGTGAGGGTGAGGGAGGAGGTCTGGGGTCACAGGTCATCATAGGTCACTGCAGATACTGTTGTCTATGGCTCCTTATGCGCATACAGGTAAGAGAGTTGCCACTCCACCCAGGGGGGGGAGTGGGGAAAGGGGGCACCGGGAGAATAGCCACTTGGTATGTAAGATAGGTTTAAGTAATTGCAGATCAGCTCAGTTCAGCTCATCCCATGGCCTAGGAGGCTGTAGGGGTGTCATGATGGACCCATGGGCAGTCAGGAATCTTCAGCGCTCTCGGTCCTCAGCTGTGCGCAGTAAGGTCTGGAAGCTGCATCCAGTCCATTCCTTGATGTTATCCATCCAGGATTTTCTCTGTCTGCCTCTTCTCCGCTTCCCTTCCACTGTCCCCTTTAGGATGGTCTTGGACAACGAGGTATGCCTTGTGACATGACCATACCAGGCCAGTTTGCGACCCTTTGCTGTTGAGAGTGGAGGCCCCTGTTCTCCAGCATGTGTGGTGACTAGCTGTCTAACAGTCATTTGTCCTGTGTTCTCTATACGATATGTGTAGCATCCCCCTGTAGCACTTGTTCTTGAAGGACTGGATCCTGCGTTCCATGTCTATGGTGAGTGTCCAGCTCTCACATACCACAGCCACAGCTCTATGGGCGGCTGTGGCTCAATTGGTAAGGTGGGTCGCCCAGTGACCGAGAGGTTGGCGGTTCTGGCTGTCTTGAAGTGTCCTTGGGTGTCCCCTTTCCCCCCTCCCCACCCTGGGGGGAGTGGTGGCTCTCCTGACAGTGTCTGCACGGGAGCCATGGACGACAGGATCTGCAGTATCTCGCCTGTGCCGACCTGTGACCCCGGACCACTGCCCCTGCCTGTCTGGACCAGCCTCCCTTCCTGCATTTATACATGGACGTTCATCTATAGCCTGTCCGTCCATGGGAGTGGATCTGTCCTTCAATGTGGTTCTCCTCAAGATTTCTTCTTTTTCCCACTGGGTTTTGAAGTTTTTTCTTGCAGAGAAGGAGGGTCTAAGGACAGGGGATGCCTGGGACTTTTCATGTATTTCTGTAGTTGATTGTGTTTTTGTAAAGCCCTCTGAGACGACTTTGTTGTGATTTAGGGCTTTATAAATAAAATTGAATTGAATTGAATTGAACTTGGGCAAAACACTGAACCCTGACTTAGGCCCCCAGTAGGACTGACCTTAGAAACCTACTGGTGTATGTGTGTGTGTGTGAATGGGTGAATGTGAAGCTAATGTAAAGTGCTTTGAGCACCATGAAGGTGGAAAAGTGCTATATAAGTACAGACCATTTACCATTTACATCCATATAGTATAGTAGGGTGGAGAGTAAGTTGATGGTGTTGCTACTCCAGATTCTGGCCAGTCTTGTCATGGCTGATGATGCAATGCCGATCCTTGCTTTTATCTCCTTAGTTGAGCTGCCATCTACACTCATGAAGGACTCAAGGTATTTGAAGTCCTTGACTCTCTCCAGGGACTGCCCGTTCATTGTGATGTTGGTTGGTGTTGTTGTGTTGTGGCTGTTGAGCAGTATCTTACTATTCTCTGCACTAATCTCCCACTAATACAGATACAGACACAAAAGAGAGAGAGAGAGGGAAAGAGACAGAGAGAGAAGGAACCGTGTCTGTACTTTCCCCAACATTCTAGCTCCTATGGGAGCTTAGAATGAACAGTGACTTCAGTCTGTTTTTAATTAACCTGACCATAGGCTTTCTCAAACAGGAATGTTTCCAACCTAATTTCAAATATAGTGTCGGCCTCTTGAATATCAAATGGAAGCTGATTCTATAAGACAGTAACCATGTTAACTAAAGGCTCTAGCTCCTACTGCACTTTTACAGACCCTGGGAGCTTTCAGTAGACCTGCATATTGAGAATGAAGGGTTCTATTGAGCTGGTACAGAACCAGATCATCTTTAAGATAAGAGGGGCCCATACCATTAATGGTTTTATATGTAAGGAGGAAGATTTTAAATTTAATTCTAAACTCAACTGGAAACCAGTGAAAGGTTTGGAGCACATGGGTGATGTGTTTTCTTCTATTTGACCCTGTTAATAATCTTGTATTTTGAACCAATTGAAAGCTTTTAAAGGAATATTTAGGGCATGCTACAAGTAAGGAGTTGCAATAGTCTAATCTCAATGGAAGAAATAATTTTAATTAATTGTTAATGAATTTAAATTCTGCATAACTTTTAGACAGAATATTCCTAATTTTGGCCATGTTGCACAAGTGAAAAAATGCTGTTCTGCATGTTTGGTTAATGTGTACTTTGAATGAAGATCTGGATCAAATAAAACTTTTTTAACGTTTTTAACTGTGGCACTGGATGTTACACCTATGTTGTCTAAGGTAACTATCTTGTCAGTTGGGGAGTCTCTTGCATTTTTAGGGCCCATTATAATTATTTAATTTTTTTCAGGGTTCAATAGGAGATAATTGACACTCATCCAAGTGGTTATGTCTTGGACATATGTACTTAGTTTATCTATTTGCCTGGTCTGATCAGGTTTAATCGATAAATATAGCTCTGTGTCATCCGCATAATTTAAAGAAAGTTAATGCCATGATTTCTAATGATGATACCTAAAAGGAGCAAATACAGTGTAAACAAAATAGGCCCAAGGACTGACCCTTGAGGCACGCCATAAGTAACTCTGGAGAACGGTGATGATTAATGGTGACAAATTGGTACCAATTAGATAAATATGATTTAAACCAGCAGAGGGCTGCACCTCCAATGTCTATACCACATTCTAATCTCTGCACTACGATACTGTGGTCAATGGTATCAAAAGATGCACTAAGGTCTAACTGAACCAGAATTGATACTAACCCACCATCATCAGCTGTTAATTAGTGACTGTGACTAATGCAGATGCAGTGCTGTGATGAGCTCGAAAGCTAGATCGGAAATGTTCAAATAAACTGTTGTCTTGCAGGTGCTGACACAGCTGTGTAACTACTACTCTTTCAAGAACTTTTGAGAGGAAGGGTAAATTAGATATAGACCTATAATAGGCTAGAATGTCAGGATTTGGGGTAGATTTTTTCAGAATTGGTTTAATAACAGCATATTTAAAATACTGTGGCATATATCCAGTGCTAAAAATTAGGGGCAGAATTTCTTTAAGAAGTCATTTGGAATTGGATCTAAGAGGTAAGTTGCTGGAATTAGTTTATCTATTTTATCTCTCATAGTTGAGATTTTATTGTTAAAGAATTGCAAGAAATCATCACAATCAAGCGTAGTTGGGATAACTGGTTCCATGGAGCTGTAGATGTTTGTCAGTCTGGCTGACAAACAGCTACAGCTAATCTAGGATTATTCTTGTTTTCTTCTATTATGGATGAGTAATATCTAATTTTGGCTGTACGCAAAGCTTGCTTATACTTTATTAAGCTATTCTGATAAAATTTGGCTAAATAAAAAGCCTTAACTTTCTGTCAACGCTTCAAGAGGCAGATCTTGCTTGCTATCTAAGCAGAGGTTAGGGATCTCAGGCATAAAAAGATTGGTGACCACTGGTCTATGCTGTTTACACATCACATTACAGTATTGCTTGGAACCTCCACAAAGTAGATACCAAAAATCTAGGAACATTGGACTGGGTCCTTTTTCATAGTTGAAATCGGGTAGAGCTGATACTAGCAGAAAGGTGGCTATATTTTGTTGTTACACTGACAATAGGATGTTGCTGAACATAGCTACCCAATAACCCCGCTAGTTTATTGGGTGTTTGTGTAAAGGCTAGCCTCTAAAACTAATCCTATTCCACTGGTAAAAATGATGTTCAAATGTTGTAAACTGCCCACAGTGTTTACAGGGTAAAAATACTGACCTGAGTTAAAGAAGCAGTTTGCTGTAAAGTGGTTAGCACACAATAACAGGGTCTTCTTTAGGACTTGTAGCTGGTAAGTTTACCTCAAAAGTAAATTCAATCCACTTCAGTCTTCCATTTTCTGAAGCTGGAAGCCGATGTAGAGACATGTCCTGTGCACCCAGCAACAGAGCACGAAATGTATTTAGCTTTGCAAACATACTCCTTCCGTATCTCTCCACTACCAATAGAGAATAATGGCAGATCTCTGAGCAGAGGTCACTGTGACCAGTAGGTGGGGTTACCTGTGCTGGTGGGGTGGGATGAGGTGAAGTATTCAAATGAATCTCTACATGTGATATAGGGTGCATCACAGAAAACCCAAAAAGAGCATTTTCATCCCCCTCCGGTAAGATGGATCAGGAGAAAAGGAGTGTGGATCCTTCATACTTTAAGGGTCTCCTCACACATAGACAGCACATGTTTGTGTTGGGAAGACATTAAAAAGTGAATGATAGGTGCTCTTAACATCCACCTTGAATAGACATTGTTCATATTTTTTGTGTTTTTTTTCCTATGGTTTCATATTTTTTTGTGTACTCACTCACTCACTCACTCACTCACTCACTCACTCACTCACTCACTCACTCACTCACTCACTCACTCACTCACTCACTCACTCACTCACTCACTCACTCACTCATTTTCTGAACACGCTTTATCCTCACTAGGGACACAGGGGTCACCAGAGGCCTATCCCAGCTACAATGGGCAAAAGCAGGGTACACCCTGTATGGTTATGATTCACCAGTTCATCACAGGCCTGATAGACAAACTATCACTCACATTCATGCCTATGGGCAATTTAGATTAACCAAATCAACACACAATACCATCCATTAATCCTATGTGCCAGTGTTTAGTTCAAATGTGGTCCTTTGTAAAAATCTGTTTCTTAGTCTATTTGTCTGGCCTTCAATTTCCGGAACCTTCTACCCGAGGGCCACGGTTCCACCAGTGGAAGGCCGAGGTGGGTTTGGTTCTGCTGATCTTCTGCATCCTCCTTACACAGTGGGAGCTGTAGAGGAGGTTCAGGGAAGCCAACCAGTCGTATTGTGCTGATGGTAATGACCTATAGCATAGTAAACTAGTCTGCTTCTAACTAGTCTGCCTCTAGTGGCAAAAAGTATTTTTGCCTGAATCATTGGTCTAACGCAGTGATTCTCAAATCCAGTCCTTATGGCCCAGTGTCCTGCATGTTTTAGCTATTTTCCCTCTTCTACCACACCTAGTTCAATTATTGATCAGCTATTCAGAAGCCTGATAATGATGTAATGTATTCTTTTTTATATTTTTTTAAAAATTGAATTGAATATTTAATTTATGCAATTTTTATTTAAAAATGTTTTGTAATTCTTTGATTTTATTTAAACATTTTAATAGTTAATTTTTTTATCTATTAATTTTAATTAACTTCTTTTGTATTTTCTTCTTTAAATTTTCTTTTAAATAAAAAACAGAGATATCTAAAACATGCAGGACACTGGGCCAGGAGGACAGGATTTGAGAACCACTGGTTTAGCAGCACTTCATAGAGTCTCAGCCAGGACTAGGGTTGGGACCCATTTGAATTATAATGATTCCTTTAAAAGGTTCCAGTTCCCACCAGTTCCTATAATGCTTCCAAATATATCCTTTTTTAAAAAGTATTTAATTCATTAATTCCTTTTTTTTTTTACACACCATTCTATATTATAATACAAGCACATTAACACAGATTCAAACATACAAATGCAGCTTTATTATAATTATTCCACATTTTACAAAAACTGCGGTAGCAGGTAGGCATTTTTTTTAATGTAAACACACTGCACTGTAACTGCACAAAGTGCACATTAGAATAAGAACCTGAGTTCCTTAAGTATTATAAATATCATTATTATTAGTATTATTATTAATAAGTAGGAATATTTCATTTTAAAGCCAATGAAAGATGTTTGTTGATAGCTCACATCGGTGGCATGGTGGCTGAGCGGTTAGTGCTCTTACCTCAGAGCAAGAAGACCCAGGTTCAATTCCGAGACTGTGTGGACCTTTCTGTGTGGAGTTTGTATGCTTCTTTGCCTGTCGTTGGATGGGTTTGCTCCGGTTTCTTCCATCACCCAAAAACATGTTTCTTATGGTAAATAGAATAGACCTTTATTGACACCTTACATAGAAATTCATTTGTTACAACAGCAGAGAAAATGGTGCAGTAACAGGCTTCCCCCTACAGGTGCCAGGTAACATTTCCAAGAAGGAGAATGAATGGAAAAATGGCAGTGCACACTTAGCAGTTAGCATCACATTTAGCACAAAACAGATACAGTACTCAAGGTTCATGAGTTGGGATTTTTTTCTAGGACACAAAAATGAACAAAAATAAAGTTTGCAAAACAGACCACAGACATATCATATTGTCGGAGATTTCAAAGACACAAGTAGCCCAAACAGAGACCTCTTATTCTGCTCGAGGAGAAAAATGAACCCTTTTAGAGTTATACTACACCCTTAAAGTACACTTCACCCCACACATCACTCATTTTCCCTGCAGTTGTAACTTCTTCAGTTCATCAACCTCTGCCCTCAGTCCAGATCTCTCCATAACTCTCAGAACTTTACCCAGCTGAAATCTAGTCACCTTTGTGAATCTCTAGATCAATTCAGCAGGCCAGTTGCCAAATTGCAGACTGAGTCACCACGGAGCTAATTTGTCCCACACAGTTCACAAGATTGTCCTGGGACTGGGTCATCGACAGCTTTAGTCCGGTCACAGTGTCAGTGAGTTCCGTGAGGAGCACCTGAATTTCGCCATGCAGCATCAGTGGCCATTTTGGTGCTACGATCTTCCCAACTTTGCGATGGATCAACATTCCTCCCAGGCCAAAAATGAGGAAAGTTACAACCATAAATCCAAATATGTACACATCTTCAATGTCCTCGATGGACAAAGGTGTCAAGTATACAGCCTCCCATTGTCACCATGAATCCTGCTGTACCCAGACAGGCTTGTCCCTTGTGGACACTGATTTGGACCAGGTTTCATTGATGAGTAAATGGAATCGATTGCATTAAATGCCCATGTAATTAAATCCATGGTTTTGCCGAAGACAGGTCAATGGGGGCTTGAAGGAAGAAAAATTCACCAGACAGACACACACAAGCAGAGGAGGCCCAGCATCCAGCTGCAGGAGGAAATGTGACTGCTCTGTTCACTGGTCAATCCTCCAGCCAAGTGATTCTGACCATTAGCCTAGCTCTACAGCTGGAGTCCCCGGGCACTGCACATGACTGCCTACTGCTCCTTACAGGTGCCCCAATGGCATGAAGGATGGGTTAAATGCAGAGAACAAATTTCATTGTACAATCTATAATGACAAATAAAGTACTTTACTTACTTACTTTGCTTACTTATTACATTAGTCATAAATAGTCTGACGAATGTGGCGTCATTATTCATTAGGAGGTGGTTGGGGCTCCCTTGATCCTTGAGCAGCATCGCCTTGTCCGGCCACTCGACTAAGCTCCTCCTACCATTTAGTGGACTAATAGAGGAGTTGAAAATCACCTGGCCCAGAGAGGTGTTGATGTATAGAGACTCTGCAGACATCAAGGTTGCATCAGCCGGAATCTTAGTAAGAACTGAGAGAAAGTGGCAGGCATGAGAAGCTGTCCTAAGAGCTGAGGTGCAACTGAGGCAGAAGATGCTGGTGGGTCCAGTTGCAAGGGGGCGAGCAGGTCTAAGATAGTTTCCCTCGCCAGGCTACAGTCTGGCCCGCAGGAAAGAGAAACATTAACTGATTCAGGATGAGATTTGAGTGGAATTAGAGGAAGAACGCTGGAAAACCATCTCACATTAAGTTCCTTCTCCAGTCAGTATACAATGTTCTCCCGAGCCCATCCAACCTGCACATCTGGGGCCTTACAGACACGCCGAGCAATCATCTTTGACACAGCTTACAAGCTGTGTCAAATGATGATGCACCCTGGAGCACATCTTGAGCTGCTGCTCTAAAGCACTCGGAGAGGGGTGACCTGACCAAGTTTTGAGAGCATTAGCAGACACCATGTGTTCAGCTATCCAGCAGAGCAGGACCTCCACGTCCCTGAAGCAGCTAATCACCTTCGTTAGAGCAGGGCAAAAGGGCTTACAGCACCAGCCAAGCTCTAAAGGAGGGCTCTTGCCTCTGTTTGTGACTGGCAGCTCCTGGTTGTTCTAGGAAAACACCTTAAGTTCCCAGCAAACATCGCAACCACTTTGCTTTGTCCTGACATAGTAATATCATCAGAAACCACGAAGCAAGTGATTATTTTGGAACTTACTGTCCCCTGGGAAGACCGGATTGAGGAGGCACATGAGCGGAAAAAGGCAAAATATGGAGAACTTAGCTTGGAGTGTCGCAAGAAGGGCTGGAAGACTCACTGTGAGCCAATTGAGGTTGGGTGCCGAGACTTTGCAGGTCGCTCATTTTTGCGAACCCTTAACCTCCTCGGAGCGAAAGGTCTGCAATTTAAAAGAACCATCAATAAAATCTTAGAGGCTGCAGAGAGAGCCTTGCGGTGGATGTAGATCCGCAGGGGTGACCTGTGGAAAAACTTGCCACTTGGACACAAGTCAGGGGCTGATCACTCCTGACTGGGTCGCCCTGGTGAGGGTGTATGAAGATCAAAGACCTGAAACACCCTATGACCCCGGGTCTTCACTGAGGATGTGTCCAACTAGCTCCAGTAGGTGTATTTAAAATTTAATCCATTAGCAGATGTACAGTACAATAACATGCCTAGCTGACAAGTCAAGTGACTGCAGACTCGCCATCCACCCCATCACTGTCATCATCATATTCCCACAGGGGCTCGCTTGAGGCAGACATCCTCAAACACAGTGCATGTGTCTATATTATGTTTTAAAATATGTTTTTTTCATGGTGGACATGCTTCCACCTTTTCATGAAATTAATGTATTGCATTTATTGCACTTTGCGTGTTCATTTCCACACCTCTCAAACTATAGCAACACTTTGGAGCATTTACTTTTTACTACCTTCGGCATTGTTGCATTCGCAGCACTGTTCTTAGCAGCTCATAAGCTGATCAGTGACTTTCCAAACTTCTGTGGTTGCAGGTGGTGCTTCTGTGGCCACAGGTGGGGCTACGGCACCCAGGGTTCAGAGGGAGTGGTTCTCAGCTAAATGCTGTGGGCACCTCCCCACTGAGAAATTATGTCTTACTGTAAAAGTCTTCTTCATCTAAAGAGTTTTGCATCTGCTAAGGGTTCTTCTAAAAGTTTCTGTCTGCCATTCAGTACAGTGTGGATGTATCCCTCTGCCCAGACAAGTAGTATGCGGCATAACATCACTGCTTCAATGCTGATAGCAATATAAATCTATGGGTTCTACTGAAACTGCACTACACTGTTTTCTATGTAACCTATGTTTAACCTATGGTGTATATGATCATATGTATTTAGTTTATTTGTCTTGTTTATGAGCTGACTACTGAGTTATGTAAATTTTTTGTTTTAAACTCATAAGAACAAAGGTATCAAGAAATGTGGTATTCTTATTGTGAATTAGTCCAGGGGTGGGATTTAATACGTTTTCTTCGTCCCACTCCTTTTCAGGCACCTTTCTTTTTTTCCCTATTTGTTTTGGTATTCTGGCTGCATGTATATATATGCGTGTTTATTTGTTTGTTTTTCATATTGAATTGATGGTGAATTGACCATTGAATGGAACTGCCTGAAATGAATAATAAAAAAAAAATGCACAGATGAGAATGTCCAGGAACTGATATAGGAACTGTAAAAAAAAAAAAAAAAAAAAAAAAAGACGGAACCGAGTCCAGTTCCATAATATCTTCTTTTTCAGGACCGGTTCTGGGTCCCAACCTTAGCCAGGACTAGTTCCATTTTCCCCATCCAATCACAATGCTCCATTTGTGTAGTGAGATTGTAGAGGGGGCTTAGCACAATGATGACAGGTTTGAAGAAGTACAAACTTATATACAGTCTATGGTTGGATAAGCAGCATGTAAATGGACACAGTTGGATATTTTTCCTCCCCTGTTACTGGTGTGTTAACGTTAATTAGCCTAGCCTATAGAATAGGCTAGGCTAATTAACATTAATATAGACATAGACACTAGTTTAGACTTGTTTTTGTCACTCTGTCTACGTCACATCGTTCGTGGCTCTGATTGGTCATAGTGCTGGCCTTTGATCCCACCCGTACACTTAAGTTCAGTCTATGGATCATGTCCAGACTATATATTCATATCATAGCCGGGCTTGCTAGACTAAACCTATGCATTGAGGTTGTATTTATGTTGGTTGATGACCTGCTGGAAATAAATAGAAAGCTTGAAATGAAAGCCACAGCAGGAATGGGTGCTGCATGAGAACGTTCAAATCCAACCCAGTGACACAGAAACCCTTCAGAATTCATTCTTTCCTCATGTAGACTGAGACCCACACAGACAAACAGTCAAACAGCTGACGCTGGGTTTCATCCAACATGTACCAACATGTGGGAGCAGATCCGTGTGTGCAGGTAGAGCTGGTCCTGCACCTAAAGGCCTTGAACATTCCTGCAGCGTCAGTCACACCACATTTGGATCAAAATAAAGCGAGGATAGCAGAGTATTATCTGTAGCTGTAAAGAAACATGGATGTCCAGTTGTGGTCAACTGATGTCTGTGTTCTCTTCACTGTCTGGAGGAAGACTCTGTTCAGCAGAAAATTAACAGCGTTTGCAGAAACAAAGATGTAATGAACATACTATGGCAGATGTGGGCGTTCAGCGAACAACCCGAGTTTGGAGAAGCTGAATAAACTACAGGAACAACATGATGGGCTAAATACACGAGAGGCGATGTCCCAATGCCTCTCAATGCTTTTCCAAATGAACTGCAATTGAACTGCGATGAGGTGAAAATCACCATCCCCCCTCCCAAAATGCGACATTTGTGCATGATAAATTTTGCGCTCGATCTCATAGAGATCGTACGCCAGTGACGCCACACCAGAAAGTTGAGAAAAGTTCAACTTTCGTCGCTGTTGCCTCGCACCAGAACCAATCAGCGGCCGTTTCTTTGATCGGCCAATGAGACGCACAAATGATCCACTGTCCCACTGCAGACCGTCATTAGGTGATGAAATTGACCTCCAATTTAAGAGCCAATCAAATCTCTGGGCGTTAATTGACGTTTGCTGCAGTGCAGGTCACTGCTGCTCATGGCTGCCGTCTGTCGCAGCCCATGTGTGGGGCTTCACCTTGGCTGTAACAAGTTTCACTTTTCCCTGTCATTTGTTGCCCCCTGTGTGATGAGCCCATGAAGCAGTAAAGCCCCACAACAGCAGAAGTGACGTCCACTTAAAAAATGTCCCATATTTAGACTCGATGGACAGTGGGCATATGGACATGGGTCCTGCAGAGCGATTAGTGGGAACACCACAGATGTTCAAAAGTCTGACAGAATTGGGTAAGACATGGACCTGTCATTTCCTGATTTGGGCCTGACTTGTTCCCCTCTTTAGTTTCTGTCCATCATATTTAACCGTAATAGCATAGCTTGCATGCTATGAGCAACTTTCTGATAATGTATTTCTCCTTCTGTCTTTTGTGTTAATTTGATACATTACGCCACCTACTTTGTAATAGATAACATATATTGGGCTCTTTTGTTTACTCTAATGGGCATATTAAGACAAATCAGAAACTATTATTACTTTGACTGTGCAAAGGATTGTGCATAATGTGTCAATTACAGCAAACAAAAGGTGAGCTAGATAGCATAGAATGAGCACTTTTGTTTAATGTGACATCTTTTATCTTCTACAAATCATGTTACTGAATCCAGGTTGAAAAGGGACTGTTATCAAGTGACGTTTTCACAAATGGGGGTGTGACCCAGAGGGGCTGGTGGCCTAACATGAACATAACTGCTCTCAGGGGCTTGTCGCTAGTGGCCCCGAGCTAGCCCACTCTTGGGTCAGTGCAGCCTGATGCCACAGTGTTAAAGTGGCTATTGATCAGCAGTAGCAGCAGCAGCAACAGCAGCAAGTGCAGCAGCTGCAGCAGCATCAGACCACCAACACCACCTGAAACAACAGTTTACAACCATAGCATTTGCAAAGACTATCTGCTCATGAGTGATATAAATTCAGGTTTGTATGAAGACGAAAAACTAAAACTAAAATCTGGGTTGCTCTATATAATTTTATCAAATAGTCGTATTTTGTAATAAAACATGCAAAATGTAACAACTTTGATATGTTATTATGTACTTTTATAACTTTTTAACCTTTTTTTGGTTCTTTTTTAAAAAATTGTAACCTTTTTTTAAAATAAATGTTTGTTCATTTTTAGCTTTTAAAAAATTTTTTTTTTTTTTTTTTTTACCTTTTTAAAAAATTTTTTTGTCAGATTAATCACAGGGTTTCTTTGGATTAATTCTGACAAATCACAATTAAATATTTAATCTATATTGATTGTGTTTCATTTTTCATGAACAGATAGAGAAGTGAATATATCTGCACTGAACATGTTTTTTTTAAGCTAGTTGATGCATTAGCCTTGTGCTAGCATTAGCCTAGTGCTAGCAGAATACACAACTAACATGCTCTCCATTAATGTGGTATTTTAATCTTGAAGTGCTTCAGTGAAAAGAAAACTCAACACGCTTTATGTCATTCAACTGTTCTGTTTCTCTTTTTCTTGTTCTCAAATTTACCACAAAATACACAAAAATACACAAAGAAACCCAAAACATTTTGAATAGGTTTTATGTATTTTATCACATTTTTGTGTTTTTCCCTGTATTTTAGAAAACTTGCATAATATGTCTGGCATATTTTCTCGATTTTTTTTTGTATTTTCTTTACATTTTTTGTGTTTGCCTATTTTTAATATGTCACCTTCATTTAATATCTTTTTTGGAACATAATGTCTGCACAGATAGTAAAATCCCAGCATATGGTTGTTTTCTTCTTTGTTACTGTGGTGCTGATTTTACTGAACAGTTTCACATCCACACTTCAGCTTTATTCAGGAACGTGTGAAAAAAAGTTGTCTTTGGCCTTGTTTGGTTCTCATTTTTATTTATTGAGTTGTGTAAAATGTCTTAAGGGAAACATGTTTAAATGTTTAAAATGCTGCTGATGTTTGTTCATAGAAAAACTGAACTTTCTTTAAAGACACAGGACTGTTTTTGAAGTGGAGCCCAGTGTGTATGTGTGTTTCAGTGCTTAAGTTCTGACTCAGGTTAGGAGGTTATGTTTACGTTTAAAAAAATACATTTAAGTAAATAAATAAATACATTGAAAGTAATAACAATAATAATTTATATTATTATTATTATTAGTATTATTATTATTATTAGTAGTAGTAGTAGTGGTTGTAGTAGTAGTATTCAGACCTGTGACTCAGTTGGTAGAGCGGGTTGCCCATTGACTGAAAGCGTCCCAGCTCTGGCTGTCCACGTGTCAAAGTGGGCAAGACACTGAACTCTGACTTCCACTCCCAATAGGACTGACAGTGTGTGAATGGGTCAATGTGAGGCTAATGTAAAGTGCTTTGAGCACCATGAAGGTGGAAAAGCGCTATATAAGTGCAGTCCGTTTACCATTTAATAAAAAAGGGTCCATATGATGAGCCGAGGATAGCATTGAGAAGTTCATAAAGAAATACAAATAAATCATAAAAAATTACAATTAAAAAGGTAAAAATAAAATAAAAACATTAAATAGAAATAATAAAATACAACTACATAAATGTAAATAGATAGACATTTAAATAAATAAAAAAAGCATTAAAATTATAAAAAAAAATAATGAATTAAAAACTCAACCAAAATAAAAAATAATTATTAATTAAAAAAAAAAAATCCTAATAATATTACTAATAAAAAAGGAGGAGGGGGGGGTGCTCCTGTCAGTGGAGCTCTTGGCATTCCAGAGTAACACAGCCAATTCAGAGAAAGGCAGGAGTCTGTCTGTCTGTCTGTCTGTCTGTCTATCTCTGTCTATCTATCTATCTATCTATCTATCTATCTATCTATCTATCTATCTATCTATCTATCTATCTATCTATCTATCTATCTATCTATCTATCTATCTATCTATCTATCTATCTATCTATCTATCTATCTATCTATCTATCTATCTATCTATCTATCTATCTGTCTGTCTGTCTGTCTGTCTGTCTACATGTATATATGTATAAATACATACAAACATGTACATATATATATATATATATATATATATATATATATATATATATATATATATATATATATATATATATATATATATATATATATATATATATATATATATATATATATATATATATGGCTCTGACCCATCGGTGGTGAAAGTTCATCCAGAGTTCAGTGTTCTTCTGTCACCACAACCACCAGGGAACCAGTGTTTCCTGCGGTTCTCTTCTGTTCTGTTGTGTTCCATGTGTGGCTCTTATGTGGCATAGACGTGACAAACTGCTGAGTCCAGACGGCGGCTCACATGTGGAACCAGAACCAGTCCTGTTTGACTTTGTGTGTCTCAGTGTTTTCTAATGAAAGTCCTCCACTTGTGTTATGGACGCGTCCATGGTGGGTGTTCCCATAACTCAAGCAGATGTGAAGAACGCCTTCATACTTTGGTTTGTGACACAGAGGAAACTGTTAACGACTTCTTCTGTAGTTTTTAATTTTAAACACATTGTAGCCTCTAGAGCAGTGTGTCCCCCGTCCAGTCCTGGTGAAACAGTGTCCTGCATGTTGAGGACATTTTCCTCTTCCATCCTACCTGGTTCCAGAGGTGGGAAGTAACTAAGTACTAATTACTGTACTTGGGTAAATTCTTTAGGTGCCTGCACTTTACTTGAGTATTTATTTTTCTAGAAACTTTTTACTTTTCATCCCTACATTTATTCATAAATATCTGTACTTTATTTGTAATATCTGTACTTTGTTGGGGTTAATGCTTGTATTGTCAGTGAACACTGTGATGTTACAGTGAACTTTAATACAATGCTCATTGCTGGACAGACGCGTGTCCATGTTTTGTTTTTTTTGGTTTTCTTGTTTGTTTTTAGCCGTGTGTCTGTGTTGTTCCTCAGCTGATAAAGTGATGACGTCATCACGGCACGTCAACTCGACTTCGCCTTTATTGAGGGATAAGTCGACTTGAAAAAACCTGAAGTCGTTAATGCCCTAGTCTCCAGACAATGAATTCATATTATAGTTGGGCTTGGGAGACTAACCATGTAGTGGAAATGAACAAAACAAAATAAAGTGAACAACTGTGTAGAAAAGTCTTGTTGTGTCCTTGGTTCGTGAATTTGTTTGGGAGCCTCTTCTTGTTTGGTGCCTGACTCTGGTTCAAACATATGTTTGACCATATACGTGATGCGTGATAAGTGATGCTAAATAATGCTAACTGGTACTAACTTTTGCTTAATGATGCTGACAGTAACTAACACTAACTAATGCTAACTGGCACACAGCAGTACGATAACTAAACACATCTGTACTGACACAAACCTCTGCTACCCGTCCCAGCCTGGTTTGGAATTCAAGATGGCATCACATGTGAAACAAGCTAACAGAGAGAAGATCACAGACAGGTTATAATGAAAGGGTTTTGGACATGACTGAATGAACTTTCAGTCATTATTGAACTTAACTATATATAATTCCATTACAACTATCAATCATGCAGAGTTCCAGTTCTCGTCTGAAAATCATTCAAATATAAAACCATCAAAATAGTGAATAATAAAGACGTCATGTTGAAAATTTTTCTCCAGCGTGTTCAGAGCTGTTGAAGACAATCAAGTGTTTCAACATGACCAGACTTGACCGCTTCTATGACATTTTCATCTTTGTATGTCTGCATGTCTGCACACAAAACTAAAGAATACTTTAAAATGTATTACTGTTGTCAGATTATTCTATTTTTAAACAGATTAATCACAATGTTGCTTTGGATTATTCATGATTAAATATAATTTAAAAAAAATCTATATTAATTGTGTTTAATTATTCATGAACAAACAGACTCAAGAGAGAAGTGAATATTTATGCACTGAATGTGTTTGTCATAAGATAGGTGACACATTAGCCTAGTACTGGCATTAGCCTCGTGCTAGCATTAGCCTATAGTGCTTACCACAATCCCTGACTAAGAGATTGTGGACGAAGTATGCTTCGTGCTGTGTTATTTTAATCTAGAAGTGCTTCAGTGAAAAGAAAACTCTGTCAAAACACTTTATATGGGTCAATTGTTCTGTCTTGGGTGTTTTTTGTCCTCAAATTTCAAATAAAAGTGCACAAAAACCACAAAAAATATGGACCAAAAATATACAAAACATGTTCAATCCACAAAAATTCTCCACAAAATAAACACACACACACACACACACACACAGATCCAAAAATCCAAAACATGAAAAATACAGGAAACCCCCCCCCCACCAAAAATGTGATAAAATATCCAAAACATATGCAAAATTATTATAGCTATAACAATTAAATCTTAATTAAGAGGCTGAATAAACATGCTAATTGCATACATATATTTGTTCGAACTACAAATATTTTTGTTTCAACTAAACAACCATAATCAACTGTTCCATTTGATCGTGTTAACATTTTAAATAGATTAATCATGATGATGGATTAATCTGAGTTAATGCGTTAATTTTGACAGATTTGACATTTTCATGTTGGTTAACGCAAAGTTTCAGTTCATAAAATGGCTTAATAACAGTAAAAATTATTATTTACAGTTTTTTTGGGCCAGAAGTTGATCTCTGTTGATTGTTGTTGCATCACGTGGCATGTCAGTCAAAGGTGAAACAGATGAAAAATGGTGCCAAACAGGGTTGCTAACGCTAGCTACGGGGTAACTAAGTACAGATAATAAGACACTTTTATGTTGCGTTTTCACTTTCTTTGAGTCTTAATATTGACACTGAACAATAAACATTATTAAAGTGAGCCTTCGACTGTTTACTGCCCAGAAAGACTATATTTATTACTACATGTGGCCCACGGGCCGCTTATTGGGGATCGCTGAGCTAGAACCTTGAGTTACCATGGTTACTGTCTTTTGGAACAAACTTCCATTTAATATTAAGGCCGACACAGTCTCTACATTTAAAATTAGGTTGAAAATGTTCCTGTTTGAGAAAGCCTATGGTTAGGTTAGTTAAAAACAGACTGAAGTCACAGTTCAGTCAACGCTGCCCTAGGAACTTGAATGCTAGGGGAAGTAAAGGCACTGAGTTCTTTCTCTTTTTCTCTCTCTTTCTCTCCCTCTCACATCTGTTTTTGTCATTTTTATAACCTATCTTACATAACAAGTCCGTTCATGGCTAGTCACCTGGAGTACCTTTTCCCCCCTGGGGGGAGTGGTGGCTCTCCTGCCAGTGTCTGCGTGGGAGCCATGGATGACAGGATCTGCAATGACTCACCTGTGACCCCCGACCTCCTCCCTCGCCTGTCTGGTGTCTGGACCAGCCTTCATTTATAAATGGACGTTCATTTATAGCCTGTCCATCCATGGGAGTGGATCCCTCCTTTAGTGTGGTTCTCCTCAAGATTTCTTCTTTTTCCCACTGGGTTTTGAAGATTTTTCTTGCCGATAAGGAGGGTCTAAGGACAGGGGATGCTTGGGACTTTTCGAATATATCTCTGTAGTTTATTGTGTTTCTGTAACGCCCTGTGAGACTACTTTGTTGTGATTTAGGGCTTTATAAATAAAATTCCAAATTTAAATTGAAAATAACATCGGATTCGTTATGGTTATGGTATTGTAGCTGCCCGTGTGCGTCCGGGCCCCATGAGGCCGGGATCCCACATTAGCTGGTGTGCGCCGGCAACCGTGGGGTTTCTGGGAGACCCTCTGACTTGCGTGTGCATTAGATTCCTATGTTTTCAGGATGGGTCAGGTGGGTTCCCAACATCGCAGCTGACCCCTGGCATCTGTTATATGTGGGTCGGTCTCTGCGCTGGCGATGTGGTTGGCGCGCCGGGGGAGAAGGCGCAGCGAGTCCAGGAAGTGGCGAAGTCCGGGCGGAGGGTACTTGTAAAGCCTGGAGCTGGTTGCAGCACACCGCCACGGAGGAAATGTACCTGGTGAGGGTGCATTTCCTCATTCGGACTTCAACGCATTCAGATCGGTAACACGATGCAATAAGGATACATGAATAATGATAGAATCATGGTCTGATTTATGATGAATTAACATATGACTTATGTATGCAGTAATGCTTAATGTACCAGGATTTGAATACACCCTCTGGTGCTACTTGGACACATCGTCAGTGAAGAACCCGGGGTCATAGGGTGTTTCGGGTCTTTGATCTTCATACACCCTCGCCCGGGCGACCCAGCCCAGGGTGATCAGCCCCAGGCTTGTGTCCAAGTGGCAAGTTGCTCCACGGATCCCCCCTGCGGATCCACAGCCACCGTGAGGCCCTCTCTGCGGCCTCCAGTATTCTCCTAGTGGCTTTCTTTAATTATAGGCCTTTCACTCCAAGGAGTTTAAAGGTCCTGATGAGTGACTGGCTGGCGAAGCCTCGACAACCGACCTCCACAGGCTCACAGCGGGCTTTCCAGCCATTGTTGCGACACTCCATACAGAGCCCTGCATATTTGGCCTTCTTCCGCTCATGAGCCTCTTCAATGCGGTCCTCCCAGGGGACAGTCAGAATAGATTAATTCATCATAAATATCACTTCTTCATATATTAACCAATGGTGTAGTAATCGTTATAATGTCATGACTGCAGAATAAGGGGCAACATATCATAAGTCACACATAAATTATTTATAGAGTATGTATTAACACACTTGGAATATCTCTTGTTCATTCATTAATTAATTGTATGTATCATGACTCATATGACTCAAAAGATTTTGCTGAGTAATACATTAATTCATCATTATTTCATATATAAGCATTCACAGGGTGTTACATGAGGGGCTGTTTACAAGATGAAGGCTTACTCACTTTAACACAATTCAGTCCACCAATGGTGACTTTTCATCCACGTGAGACACATCCCACATGTAAAGCCTGTACAAGAAGCATACCATAAGACATGGGACATAATATGTGATATTAATATTAAAATGGGAGCAGCTACTAAAAAATAGTGAAATGGGAAGTGACATTCTTTGTAGTAAGAGTGGTCGACAGAGTAGGCCAGGGGCTGTGTGTAAGGAAGTAGTAGACCACAGCCAGCAGGTGATGGATATGAAGGTTGCAAGCCCCCTTCCTAGTTTTAATTCGCCATAAATTAGATATTACTCCATCATTACTCATACACCGTTCACTAAGGTCTGATTCATATATGATTGGATTGATAGCTATCAGCAGTGTTAATACATTATATATTGATAGTAGGAATTCACACCATGAATTCACCTTTGATGTACCACAATGCACCAATTGTTAATTAATAGTGACTCATTATGATTCCAATAGTAATCCTTTCATTACTCCTGGTATATTAAACATTACTGCATACTTAAGTCATATGTTAATTCATCATAAATCAGACCATGATCCCATAATTATTCATCTACCATTATTGTAAAGTGTTACCTACAGATCTCAACTTCCATAGTCAAGCGCCAGATTTGATTTTGAAAAAATGAGAAATATGTTATTTTATTTTAACTTTTGTAACATTTTAATTTAGTTTCAATTTGTAGAGGAGGAAGTGACATGTCAGTGACATACTTGGTCAGGCACTGTTGCACTATTTTCAGTCTGTATTGACAGAGAAGAATGTTTTGTTTTTCACATATTGTCAGCACTTTAAAAAAGGTGAAATATATAATTTTATTTAAACTTTTATAACATTTTATTTACTTTTAATTTGTAGAGGAAGAAGTTCATTAAAAGGACGAAGTTAATTAAAAGTTAATGCTTACAGAGTCATAAAATCCATATGCAACTCTGTTAAATATGTCTCTTGTTCATGCATATTATTTATAATCTAGTTTTCTTAAAATCTCGTCTCGATGTCGTGAACCCAATCTCATGTCTCATCTCATGAGCTATATCTATTTTTAAAACATATCCACGCATCATTCTAAGTAATGGTAAATTCTTTATTCTATTATATTTTTTTTCTATTGTTCCATTTTCCTATTCCCTGAGTTATTTCTTGCTCATTTAATTGATTTAAAGTGTTAAATAAGTTGATAAAGGGATCTTTTTAAAGTGAAAAATAAATAAATACATGAAAATGGAAGAATAAAGAATAAAATAGGCAACAAAATGCCATCACTGGTAAAATCTATAGAGTTGGATGAACAAAAGTTCATGTAAAAATTTGATTTATGTTCAGATTTTGCTGAAAAAGTAAATTTTCTTTATTTTTTATAAAATATTCACCTTTGTTCAGAGCATTTATGAATATACACATGTTCAGTACATTATATGTTGTCAAATACCTGATTATCACAGGGAAAAAAACTACAGAAGATTAATAATATAAGTGGAGATAAACCATTTAAGGTGTGATTAAAATTTATAAAGTTAATTTGGGAAAAGGATCAAATGTCAGAGTGGGTCCTTATGGGTTAAATCAGGCCCGCCGCTTCACATACGCAGAGTACGCAATGCGCATAGGGCCGCAAAAGTTTGCAGGGGCCTCCACTGTTATTGAAATTGACTGAAAATGCCATGATCAAAAATATTATATTTTACATTTTGAAAAATGTGAATTATGTATTAGTAGGTAAATTGCGTTATATTTAAATATGGTGTACTCCATCATTCAATTCGAGCAAATTAAATGTTTCATGTTTGTACCTAATACAAAGTCCCTCCCCCTACCCTCCCTGAAATGGTACAGCCCAGTTTGCACCGTTCTGTGTCATATGTCTATGTTGCTAGCGCACAATATTTACCACAATATTTAGCCACAATTCTACAATGAAACAGCAGCATGAGTCTGGAGCTGAAAAACGAAACAAAAAGATGATTCCCGTGCATCTCTCGCTGGTAAGTATTTGGTAAAGATTCAAATTGTTCAGCGTTGATGCTTGTTTTATAACCAATGTTTACTTCAGGCTAGGTTGCGTTAGCTTTGCCAAATTGAGGCAAACACTAAATTTATAGAAACTAATTAGAATTTACACAGCACGTGGCACGTTTGAAAATATTTGACAGTAGATTTTGAGTGTCTTATAAACGGTGAAAGTCCTAGTTATCCGTCAGTACACTACTTTAGTGGCTGATTGTTATTGTGCGTCAGTTCATTACTTCAGTCCAAATATATTCTGCCCGACAACGTGATCATACAGCCAAGGCTTAGACAAGGTTGACACCTGTTGGTAAATTTTAGTATTTGTTGTGGTTGTATGATTTCACATTTGGTGTAGTGTAGTGTAGTTTTACAGCAAGCGTCTATGTTTCCCTAGTGTTATATGTTACAATTTTATAAATTACATTTCATGTCGTTTTGCCATCATTATGGAATACACTGGCAACTAGATAGCATTATAATGAAGTGTTTTAAAGTTAAACACAGATGCCAAACTGAGGCGTGTGATATTTTTTCATGTTTTGGTATTTTTGTTTAGCATTCTAATGGTAACTTAAAATATTTTCCACAGGGTCAATATGCAAGGAGCACCAAGCCATCAATATGATAAGTCAGATGATCAACCATCTACAAGTAGACAGCAAACTGAGCAGCAACAATCTGAGCACCTGCAAACTCAGCTGCAACTACCTGAGCAACAGCAAACTGAGCAACAGCAACCATCCTCCCGGACAGACACACACACCATAACCTCAGAACATACAACAAATGATACTGAGATAGATCTGCCACCACCAACAGATTTGACCCGCAAAAGTTTCAGACACCGACAGGATTGACATTGTGAGAAGAAGATTTAAGGTTCCTGACAGGTTTCCTGTTCATTGATCATTGTTTGGAATCTACAGTTGCCTTTCATTTAATTTAATTGTAATGCTGCTCTTAAGAAAATGTTAACATTTATTTATACATCATTAATGGTGCTGCTGTTCTTTACTGTTTACTGCTGTTATTAGCCTTATTTATAATATCAATGTTCAGTTTTAAAATGTGAAATTTAATAAATGGTAACAGCTTCAGTATAACTTTTCGTTTGTTGTGTGGGTGGATGTGTGTGTGTGTATGTGTGTGTGTGGGGGGGGCATGTCCACGTTTGTATTTTGAGGTGGTGGTGGGGGGCCTCCCTGACCAGTTATGCTTAGGGCCTCCAAAACCTTAGCAGCGGCTCTGGGTTAAATACACCCATTCCTCAGTTTTCCTGTGTTACTGTTTTTTTCTCCCAGTTGAACTGATATTCTGGGCCTCTTTCCTCAAATCTCAGAAGCTGCTTTACATTTTCTCCAAAATTAAATGCAGTTTTCCTGAAGAGGACAAAAATATATATCAAAGGCGAGACAAGAGGCGTTAAGAATGTGGTGAGGTGGTAAAAAGTACACACATTCTGTACTTCAGTAGAAATACAGCTACCTGTGTGAAAAAGTAGAAGTACTGATTCAATCATTTTATTGAAATAAAAGTAAACAAGTGGTGCCCAGCACAACAAACCCCGCCCCACTTTTGCACTCATTTTACTTGATTTGCCCTATTCCTTATCATTGCGAAAACACATTTTTTTCACTGACCCCCGAACGGAAGAGAGGTATTGTTTTTGAGTCAGTTGGTGTGTGTGTGTGTGTGTGTCTGTTTGTCTGTCAGCAGCTTTATGCAAAAACTACTGGACCAATTTCTATAAAATTTTCAGGAAAGGTCCTAGGTGGTCCAGAATAGATCCCATTAGATTTTGGTGAATGTAGATGGTAAATGAACTGCGCTTATATAGCACTTTTCCACCTTCATGGTGCTCAAAGCACCCATTCACACACACCAGTAGGTTTCTAAGGTCTAAAGTCAGTCCTGCTGGGGGCCTAAGTCAGGGTTCAGTGTCTTGCCCAAGGACACTTCGACATGTGGACAGCCAGAGCTGGGACGGGAACTGCCAACCTCTCAGTCATCAGGCGACCCACTCTACCAACTGAGCCACCGTGGCCAGATCAAATGGTCACAGTCACCAAAAATGTATTTTTGAAATGATAAGAAATGGGGCAAATCAGGTAATCAGGTATGTGCAAGGGGGCAGGGTTTGTTGTGCCACCACTTGTTGGCAAATTCGTTGTGTTTGGCGTGACTTGCCTGGAATGCTACAAAGTCGTAAGTTGTGGTTTGAAAGTCAGAAAAGTACGAGTTACAAATGGTCTGGAACACAGCATAACTCTGAATCTATTTTTTTTTTTAAAATAGCAGGTCACATTCATAATGCAATGACGCAGAGACAACTCCACCAAACACTGTCTACGTTGTTTAAACATCACGTTATAGCATCGCTTGAAACCTCAGCGGAGTAGATACCAAACATCTAGGACCAGATACCATGGGACCAGGTCCTTTTTCATAGTGGAAAAGCACTGAAGTGAATAGAATAGGTTAGAATCGATATGGTTCTACAACATCATATCGATTGGCTTTAGTCCTGCTGGATCTGAGTCCTGCCTTTAACACAGTCCATCATGTGATCTTGTTGCCGAGATCAGACAACTGGGTAGGTATTTTTGCTCCTGCACTGAAATTGTTCAGATCCTACATTGAGGACAGGACATGATTGCAATCATTGTAATCAGTAAACCGGTGCACTCCGAACCCAGTACCAGTGTTAATTTCGTCAGACACACACAACTGTGCGTTGTTTCAAAATGGTTAGCAGCATAGCTCAGATGTTAGGCTAACATGTGATAACTCATTTTCTATGAAGCTGTGACCGAATGCAACCGTGACCGACCAGTGTGTGTTTCTTCACTATTTTACAGATACATATGTTTTTATTTGGGGTTATGTTTTAGTTCTTAATTACAGTGGTACTCTACTTACGAAAGCCCCAGCTAACGAAAAATCCAAGTTGAGGCCTTGTTTTGGTACTTTTTGTTAGTGACATTACCATAGCAACTGACACGATATAATGATGTCATCAAAAGGTTCCATTTCTGTATGGAGACACACGCCTGAGAGGACCGGGCTAACTCATGGCCCAGTCAAAAGTAGTTCCTCCAAGATAGTCCTGGAAAGTCCGTTAGTGGAAACACGCCTGTAACGCATTATAATAACACGACAATACAGTTATGGATAAAGTAATTAAGTAATTACTCCGTTACTCGTAATGTGGCTGCATTAGTAACGCTGTTATACTCTAACACCGGTATTCCTAACACTGACGACCAGTGTGTGTTTGTTCGCTCTTTTACAGAGAAAGTAAAATGTATGAAAATATTAGGAGTGTCGGCCCTCATCGACAAAAACACAACACAACGCAGACAGTGGTTACACGTGTTTTTCTACGAATAAAAACAAGACAAGATGAAAATGGGGAGCTTAAGTTTCCACCCCTTCCAGGAGGCTCATGGGGCCTTAGATCGGAAAATTAATGAATGGTATTCAATGGGAAATAAAATGCTAAAATGGTATCCAGTTTGTCATGTGCCCTGAATCACACACGTTGTACCTCATAATAAATGATAATTATTGATGTGTTTCAACTGCTTTTGTTAACCAACGGCTGATTCATTTGCAAGTAAAATCCATTACTAATTTGGACTACAACGCCTGGCCTGCATGTGACGTCACCACAGACTGCACACCACACCACAGCTGAGCGGAGTGTGATGTCACATACATGACACACATTGTAGTCTCTTACTAAGCGCACATAAAATCGTCACGTTTGCTTACCATCAAAAACGGGTGGTCTGCCTATACCACATTAAATATTACTTACTAACCGCTATCATATGTGAATTTCAGAGCACTTGTCAAACAGAATCAGAATTTAGCTTGACTCACTCCATTAACTCTCATTCAAATTTTTTGCGAGCTAAGCACCCATGGACCGGAAGTAGAAGGGCGTGACTTAGCCTCCCCATTCTCTTACTGACCAATCAAAGCAAGGAGGCGGGACAACCACCCAAAAGAATGGCGACATATTTGGACCAGCTGGAGTGCTTAACAACCTGTTATTTATGACCTCCATCTGATAATGGATATTTGTTTGAATCGATCTACTAGTTTTTGTGATGCATTATTATTCAGAATGTTGTATCTGTACAGTATTTTGTGTACTGTGATCTTCATTTTTTTTAAATTCAGCTATAAAGATCGCTGTAGTGTTGCAATGTTTATGTGTAATGTAATGTTGCTACCTCTAATAAATTGAAGAAGCACTGAAGATGTATTCATTCTATTCAATTCAGTCAAGAATGCCCATTCACAAAACTGCTGTCCACCATTCTGAATTTCCAGTCGGCTAATGGACATCTTAAGCAGCAAAACTTACTGCACTTTGGTCAGATCAGTCAATATTAGTATTACTCAGATAGATAATAATGAAAATAAAATTTGGTAATGGACATAGTTGCAATGCCTATTCAGGCCACAATCCTAAATACTTTTATGATAATAAAACAAAACACTTTAAGTGTGCATGTGATTTGGTGCAATTTGAAATATTTAATTGTAGGAAATGTTATATGGTCCCTAGCTACTTTCTTCTGGGAAATGTTGGCCTTGCGGTTGCAACTGTATAACCAATATGTTATATAATTTCTATTTATATGTAGAATTATGTAACCAGGCTGAATGAAATGACCCTGCATAAATAAATACAGAAATAAATACAGGTGATGACCTGATCCAATTAAAAAATGCCCGGCCTGAAAAATTGGCCCACTCCAGCCCTAGTGGGTGTAGACAGGGTGGTCTGAGCTTGCTTGGTGTTATGTGTAGCACATGTTTCCAGCCTTTCCACATGAATTTTTCAGACTGTAGAAGAAGACTTGGCTGCAGCAGAAATCAAAGACTGATCTTTTTGAACATGTGACTTCAGTCAGTTCAAGTGCAAAAGGTTCATCGTTCAACTGTGGAGCTGCAGTTCAAACATTACATGACTGTGTTTAATTAGTTCTGACAAACAGGGGAATTTATGACACAGTTTCAGTTTGATTTAATGAGGCGACAAACAATCAGTAGCTGTGGTTACGTTTGAGGTCACAAGTGTAAACAATAGGACTGTGAAAACAACAAACAGACAATGTGACTAAAATAAAAAAAATAAAAAGCCAACATGACTGTAAAAACAGACAAAAAAATAACAATGTGAAAAAAAACATGATAAACAATGTAAAAAAATCTGTAAAAAAATTAATCTGAAAAAAATAACAAACAAGAAAAATCTGTAAAAACAAACAAACAAAATGTATGTAAGAAAGCCCTAAAATGTCTGTAAAAAATAAACAATATGTTGGTACCACCCCCCAAATGTCTTTAAAAAAACAAAAGCAACAAAAACAAAACCCCCTATATGCCTGTAAAAAAACAACAACAAAAGAAACAATATGTCTGTAAAAATAATGTCAGTAATAAACAACAAACAAACAAAAAACAATATGTCTGTAAAAAATATACTGGAAAGACCCCTCCCCCACAAAAGAACAATATGTTTGTGAAAAAACAACAAAAAATGTGTGTAAAAAACAAGAAAAACAAAATATTTGTAAAACAAAACAAAAAAACCACTCTATATTTTCAAATTGTGTGGAATATTTGTCAACCAAATAGTTGCTTTTCATAATCAGTTCAGTTCCTAAAATCATTAGCTTTATTATTATGACAGGTTTTGTTCTCATCATGGGTATTATTATTTTTTCTGCTGAGAGAAGACCTTAATTCTTCTGAGACTTATTTTGAAGTTGTAACCCTAACCCTAACCCTAACCCTAACCCTAACCCAAAAAATCCCCAAAGAAATATCTGTTACAGAAAGACTGCTAAGTTTATGCCTCAGGCAACAAAAGCCTAGTAAAGTCGAAGAACCAGAGGAGCTATCATGGAAGGACAAACCCTCGCACAGCGTGTACCATCGGCAAATTGAGGAAGTGGCTGATATGGAAAAGACATACCAGTGGCTATAAAAAGTTGGGCTGAAGGACAGTACAGAGGCACTACTCATGGCTGCACAAGAACCAGCCTGGCAATGGAGACTGGGGTCTACCACATCAGACAGGACCCCAGGTGTAGGCTGTGTAGAGAAACCCCTGAGACAGTCTAGCACATCACAGCGGGGTGTAAGATGCCATGTTTAACCTCCACCAACGTTTGAGGGAATTTGTCTCCAGGTTCTGGATAATATGGTGGCAAAGAAGCATTTTGTCTTCTCAACTGACACATATCATGCTGAGTCTGTCAAGGCCCAGGAGAGATTGCGTTGCGGTGTGTCCCAGCGGTACATCATACGTGGTCCCACAACAAGAAAGCCACGATGCAGCTTTCAGGTGTGTTTTATTCAGATTTATTAGAAGCATATCATGGAAAAAGTAAATACTGGCCCTATTATATTGTATGACTTTGTGCTACTATATTTACTTGTGTCCTATTAATCGTTTGTCTCCTCAGAAAACTTGGTGAGGAGTGTTCTGTGGAATCAGGAGTGTTTGAGGAAATTGAGACCATCATATGTCTGATGTACGGTCATGCCTGTGAGAAATCTGTGAACAATGTCAGGAGCTCTATGCTCAGACAAATGATTGGGGATGATTAGACCCTCACCACAAGATCAAAGGTTGATTTCTCCCAGCTGCCACCCTGCAGGGACAACCTGGTCCCACAAGTTGACCAAGTCAACCACTGTCTGGCTATTTTCAAAAGAGCAGCCATATATTCACCATATATTCACATGCCCCAAGCCCTACGACCCTGGACAGGGCTGGGTGAAGAGTGAAGATGGTACTCTGGAGCCATTGTGGTCATGTGGCCCAATCCTCCCCACTTCACTGACTGACTTGCTTGATGACACAGTCAAAGAGATGGATGAGCAAGATAATGATGAACAAGAGATTGAGTATGAAGACCTTCTAATTGATGAATGAAGTTTTTCTGCAAGGCCCAGTTCTGCCTACAGATTTGTCTACATTTTCTATGTTTATTTGAGTGAATGAGTTGATTTTACCCTCTCATTTTTGCATTTAGCTGGAATAAACATGCATGTCACAATATTTCAAGTGGATTTCATTAACTTGTGTTTAGTATACATCTTGAAGATTGCCAAAACACAAAAGTTTGGGAACAAAAGTCAATGAGGTGTACTGGGGAGGAGTTGATGCAGTTTATTTCAGGCAAATTTTTGTCTTTTTTTGTTTTCTTGAGCTGTTAGGCATCAGACAAGTCTTAATCGTGGGATTTTTTAATTGAATTCCCCATGAAAAGACAAAAACAAAATGTGTTGAATGGTGTCTGTGGGATGTATGGTTCAGGAGTTATGTTGATTTAAAGATTTCATGTTTTACAGTGAGAAAACCAGGCCCACCACAATAAATGTTAAAAAAAATTACATGGGAGAGTAATTGGCATTGAGGACAAAACAATCCTTTAACTAGATACCTTAAGAATTACAAAAAACTAGGTGAAAAAAAATCTATCTTTTGGGTGCATGGGATCCCCCGTTCCCTACTAGACTATATGGACAACCCCAGACTGGATAAACGGGGTGGAGTCATCACTGTCATTCATCATAGAGACATCTCTCTCCGCCCAATTTCTATCCCAGCTGTATCATCATTCGAACACTTAGCCTTCAGACCTCCTGGATCCCAGTCACTTGCTGCTGCTGTCATCTCCCACCCCCCCAAAAACTGCCCTTCATTTCTCAACGATTTTACTGACTTCATCACCCAGCTTTTTTCCATTTCTCCATCCATACTGCTCCTTGGCGATTTTAACATTCATATTGACTCTCCTACAGCCAAATTATCCTAGTTTTTAAATTGCCTCAACATGTTTCCTCACCAACACACATTCATTGACACACTCTAGACCTGGTCTGCTCCATTCCCTCCCTCACCATTCAGAACATCTCACTGACCATTTCCATCTCCAATCGCCTGGCTATCACTCTGGACATCTTTACCCCCACCCCTACTACCAAACAACCTTCCGTAATTTGAAATCACTCTTGCCCATCTCTCTCTCCTCTCCGTATCCCACACCATCTCCACCTCCTCTCTCCCCACTGACTCTTCTCTTCTGACCTTGTCAACTATTACAACAGCACTCTCTCCTCCTGTCTAAACCAGTTAGCCCCCCCCAAAACTGTTCCCGTCTCCTTCTCCACTTCTGCCCCCTTGTTCACTCCATATTCTCAAAAAGAAACACAGACAACTAGAATGACTCCACAGGAAGACCCAACTCACAATTCATACAATTCAGTCCAGGGATGCTATGTACATGACATATTTATGTAAATTACGTAGTTATGCATAGTAATGTAGTGTATTTATGTTTCTGAGGTTGCAGTTTCCTTTTGTAAATAGAATTTTCTTTCGTATACAGAGACGAAAATTTCAGGTAAAAGTTTTTCTCAACTTGGATTTTTTGTTAACTGGGTCTTTCGTAAGTAGAGGTACCATTGTATATGCAAAATGTGAACCATTGTATTGTATACTTGTAGTGATGAGTAAACCAACTACTGTCCTGACTTTTGTCCTGTTCAGTGGTTACATTCAAAATTCATATTGGCCAGCCTTGCCCTAACCCTTCCCTAACCCCTACCCTAAGCCTCACCCTAACTCTAACCCTCAATCCCAGTTGACCCCATACACTTCCATTTTGTGCATTCATGTTAAGGTGGAGGGGGGGCGGGTAGGGGGGCAGTCAAAAAGGGTGGCACTGAAGAAAGAAACACATACATTTACATATTTTCTTTGCAAACCAAAGTAATCATCTGATTGATCATTAATGCTGTTTTAATGTGTAATAGATTTTCAATTCAATTCAATTTTATTTATAAAGCCCAAAATCACAACAACATCGTCTCACAGGGCTTTACAGAAACAGAATCAACTACAGAGATATGAAAAGTCCCAAGCATCCCCTGTCCTTAGACCCTCCTTCTCGGCAAGGAAAAACTTCAAAACCCAGTGGGGAAAACGAAGAAATATTGAGGAATGCATTACAGTTGATACTCACAAAAAGACCAAAGAAGAGATGCTAACAGCAACAAGTGTGTTCAGTGTGAAAACTGTAGAAAAATAAAGTTTAAGCTTCTGTTAATAACTGCATCTATCGCGAGGTTTCCATTGCGGGGAACCAGCTCAGATGGACTCAGGTACCAGGCACTATTCCTAGAAACCCATTTTCTTGTGGCATACTTCTATGTCCTGCTCAGAGTTGTCGAAAAACTCCCTCTTTTCTTGTTGTCTGAATTTTTTGTCATCCACCAAAGACTGAATCTCCTGGACTGACCATTGTATTATGGGGTGTCGTCATGTAGATTAATGTATTTACTGTCAACTTCCCCATCTGTATTTTGTAAAAAGAGGAAGTGTTTCTTTAGAGGAATATTTCAAACCCTATTGTGGAAATTCATTTTCAAAGGGTAGGGGTGAATTGGAATCAGGCCAATTCCTTAAACCTAACCTGAACCCTCCACTGAATGGAGCTAATCCTCCAGTCTAGTCATCCTATGAAGCTAATGCTGCTGAGGCACTAACCCTCCACTGAAGCTAATGCTGCTGTGAAGCTACCCCTCCAGTGAAGCTAACTCTCCTGTGAAGCTAACTCCAGTGAAGCTAACGCTGCTATGAAACTAACACTGCTGTGAAGCTAATGCTGCTATGAAGCTAACCCTCCTGTGAAGCTAACACTGGTTGAAGGCAACCCTTCAGTGAAGCTAATGCTGCTGTGATACTAACTCTCCAGTGAAGCTAATGCTGCTATGAGGCTATCCCTTCAGTGAAGCTAATGCTGCTATTAAGCTAACACTTCAGTGAAGCTAACCCTCCAGTAAAGCTATCACCCCAGTGAAGCTATCCCTCAAGTGAAGCTAAATCTCCAGGGAAGCTAACATTGCTGTGGAGTTAACCATCCAGTGAAGCTAATGCTGCTATGAAGCTAACCTTTCACTGAAGCTGTCCCTCCAGTGAAGCTGTCCCTCCAGGGAAGCTAACACTGCTGTGAAGCTATCCTTCCAGTAAAGCTATCCTTCGAGCACAGCTAATGGTGCTGTCAAGCTAACTCTCCAATGAAGTAAATGCTGCTATGAGGCAAACCCTTCAGTGAAGGTAATGCTGCTATGAAGTTAACCCTTCAGTGAAGCTAATGCTGCTATGAAGTTAACCCTCCAGTAAAGCTAATGCTGATATGAAACAAACCTTTCAGTAAAGCTAACCCCCCAATAAGATAACACTGCTGTGAAGCTATCCCTCCAGTGAAGCTAAACCTCCAGGGAAGCTAACATTGCTGTGAAGCTAATGCTGCTGTGAAGCTAACATTGCTGTGAAGCTAATGCTGCTGTGTAGCTAACTCTCCAGTGAAGCTAAACCTCTAGTGAAGCTAACACTGCTGTGAAGCTAACGCTGCTACACAATTAATGCTGCTGTGAAGACCAATCCTCCAGTGAAACTTACCTTCCAGTGAAGCTAACATTGTTGTGAAGCTAATGCTGCTGTGAAGCTAACCCTCCTATGAAGCTAAAACTGCTTGAAGGTAACCCTTCAGTGAAGCTAATGCTGCTATTAAGCTAACTTTTCAGTGAAGCTAACCCCCAGTAAAGCTATCACTCCAGCGAAGCTAACACTGCTGTGAAGCTAATGCTGCTATGAAGCTAACCTTTCACTGAAGCTAACCCTCCAGTGAAGCTGTCCCACCAGGGAGGCTAACGCTGCTGTGAAGCTATTCTTCCAGCGAAGCTAATGGTGCTGTGAAGCTAAATCTCCAGTGAAGCTAATGCTGCTATGAAGCTAATCCTTCAGTGAAGTTTACCCTCCAGTGAAGCTAATGGTCGTATGAAACAAACCTTTCAGTGAAGCTAACCCTCCAATGAAGCTAATGCTGCTGTGAAGCTATCCCTCCAGTGAAGCTACACCTCCAGGGAAGCTAACATTGCTGTGAAGCTAACTCTCCAGTGAAGCCAAACCTCCAGTGAAGCTAACATTGCTGTGAAGCTAACATTGCTGTGAAGCTAACGCTGCTGCACAATTAATGCTGCTGTGAAGACCAATCCTCAGTGAAACTTGCCCTCCAGTGAAGCTAACATTGCTGTGAAGCTAAGGTTGCTGTGAAGCGAACGCTACTGTGAAATTAGCCCTCCAGTGAAGCTAATGCTGCTGTGAAGCTAACCCTCCAGTGAAGTTAACTCTCCAGTGAAGCTAACCCTCCAGTGAAGTTAACTCTCCAGTGAAGCTAACCCTCCAGTGAAGTTAACTCTCCAGTGAAGCTAACCCTCCAGTGAAGTTAACTCTCCAGTGAAGCTAACCCTTCAGTGAAGGTAACATTGCTGTGAAGCTAACGTTTCTTTGAAGCTAACCCTCCAGTGTTCCAGGCGGTGGTTTCACAGTGTCTTTTGGCTCAGATTGAATTCTTTTGAAGCGACATGACTGGCTCCTCTAAACACTGTCTGCTCCCAGTAGGAAGGCTGCCTGAATGCTTTTCATACCTGTGGTCTGCGTATGAGCCAAGGCGGCAGGGACCCTCGGGCCCAGCCTTTATTGATCCTCCAGAGCCCCTGCCTGTCCTTACATTGACTACACATGAACTAACAGAGACGCTGCCGTTTTTCATTATGTGAAATGGAGATGTGAGGCACAATTCAGCCACTACAGAAAACACACACTGAAAGAAGTTGAGACCCAGAATGTGGAACGGTATGAGTGGCAGAGCCTCAGATCACAGATAAATCTCCACAATATGTAGCATTTGTGCAAACATTGACTTGTCATCATCTTTAAACCCGCATTGACATTACACTTACGCTACTTTTGATTCAGCTCCATCACTGCTGCACACAAGCATTGCACTGTTTTCAACAAATTCTCACCGTCTTCAAATGTCATTTTACTCTGCTGGTTTGCTGGTGCCCCCATGCACCAGAGTTGGTACTTTGCAGAATGTCTCAAGGTCCACACAATGATACTGAACGTTGGGGTCCATGTGTCACGTCTCGACTCAACTCAGGTACCACGTCCTATTCCTTAAGAGCATTTCCTTACAGATACTATAGTACCTGTTTCCATTGCAGATACTATAATAATAATATTAATAATAATAATAATAATAATAATAAAAAAAATAAATAATAATAATAGTACATTTTATTCATCGAAACCTTTCAAAAATCTCAAGGCGTTTATCAAACAGAATAAAAACAGGTCTAAAAACAAAATGAAAGAAAAAGAGCGAAGAAAAAGAAAAGTTTGATTATGGAGAGTATGTTATTTGGAAGAGGTGATTTTGAGTGAGAGAGAGTTCCAGAGTTGGGGAGCAGAGCGGCTGAATGCTGTGTAAAGTACTATAGTACTTGTTTAAATTACAGGTAGTTGTAAATTACAGTACCTGTTTCCATTACAGATACTATAGCACCTGTTTCCATTACAGATACTATAGTACTTGTTTCCATTACAGATACTATAGTACCTGTTTCCATTACAGATACTATAGTACCTGTTTCCATTACAGATACTATAGTACCTGTTTCCATTACAGATACTATAGTACCTGTTTCCATTACAGATACTATAGTACCTGTTTCCATTACAGATACTATAGTACCTGTTTCCATTACAGATACTGTAGTACCTGTTTCCATTACAGATACTATAGTATCCATGTGATAAAGTTGCTCATTACTCCATCAAACTCATGCTGTATTTTTTGTTCTTCCACCAAAGACAGAAATGTCTAAACCAACACGATGGACCACTGTGTTATTACGTTGTGAACTGAATTTTGAATACAGGTCTGTTTACTGTAACTACAAATCTAGTATTTTTAAAATGTTGGGACACATGTCGCATTAATGCAGACACAACTCCGCCACTGAATGTCTAGGCAGCTGTGGTCTAATCAGCTGGAGAGTCAGTTTATGATCAATGGGTTGTCGATTCGATTCTCTGGACTGGCAGAGAGTTGTTTGATATGTCCTTTAGCAAGGCACTTAACTCCCCCTACTCCATCTGCTCCCTGGGCGCCTGATATGGCCAGCCCACTTCCCATAGTCTGTAATGTGTGATCTAATGATAGGTTAAAGGCAGATGACACATTTCAGTGTGGTGCATGTGTGTGTGAACCTACTGACAAAATAAAGATTCTATTCTATTCTATTCTATTCTATTCTATTCTATTCTATTCTATTCTATTCTATTCTATTCTATTCTATTCTACACATCATGTTACTCAGTGGAGTAGGTACTAAAAATCTAGGACCGGGTACCATGGGACTGTGTCCTAAAAAACTTTTAAGACTTTTTGACTTCAAAAGACTTTTTGAATTCAGAGTTGTTCAGTGTACAGGGATGAAAAGGAAATTCATAACGTTCGACCTATCATATGGGGGGGCAAATGGGGGGGGGCAAAACAAATTGAACTAAAGCTCTTTTATTATTAAACAAAGTCCCAGCTGTGTTGAAGTGACCGTATTTGATTTCTTGGTCTGTCCTGGTGACATAAAAATGCAGGTGAAGTGAGTGTGAACTGTGCGCACACACACGTGCACACAAATCCGTCATGTCTTATCTGTGCAGTCTGGCTGTAGGTCAGTGGGAGGGCGGGGCTAATGTCTTCCTGGTAGCGTGCTAATGACAGGCCTCCTGCTCCTCCTCCTTAAAGGTCAGCACTAATTTCCTCCATCAGCCGTTGTGACACTGAGCAGTGGAAAAAGGCTGCAAAAGAAGATCAACCTCCCAAACAAACACACTGCAGCACTGATTTTTCAACTGATTAAAACCCTAAAAATGACATTCATTAAAGAAAAAGAGCTCTAGTGCTTTGATGAAAAGGTCAGGACCATCAGCTTCCTCCTGCTCAGGTGGACATTTAAATTAAATCTACGGCTTTCCAATGTTTTAAAGTTTTAATCAGACTAATTACAGTGTTGATGTGGATTAATTTTGATTAATCATGATTAAATATTCATTTTTAATCTATATTAATTGCATTTTTTGCATGAGCAAACAGACTCAAGGAAGAAGTGAATATGTCTGCACTGATTGAGTTGGTCCAAACTGATGCATTTGTTGAGTGCTAACAGAATTCCTGACTAATGTACTTTTTGCATTAATGTGGTCAAATGTCAAGGTCTCCAAAAATGTTTTTTCCCAGTGCCCAGATAGGTCAAATGAAGGGAATTTCCTTTCCCTGTATACTCACTTTTGGATGTGGCTTTTTACTTTCACTGTTGATGTGCACTTACATCAGAACCTTGAAACACAAATTATGAGGGCAAAGGTCACCATTAGGGTCAAAATCAAATGTTATATATAACTTTTCAACTATTCATCTTAGAGACTTCCAATAAGCATTAAAGATAGATATTTACTTACTACTATTATTAACAGATAGGAAACCTGGCATGGGCTTCAAAATGGTGTCATGGCCTTTGACTTTGAAAGGTCAAAATCAATGTCACATGATTCAAAAGCAAAAGCGGTGATAAGTACTCAGTTACTATTGTTAACAGAAAATAAACTATATGTAGGCTCAAAAATGGGATTTTGCCTTTGACCTTAAATGACCTTTGAAAGGTCAAACACATAGACTCACGTTTTCAGATAGAGATGTCCATTAAGAGCTAAAATGTTTGCAAAGGGGCAGGGTTTGTTGTGCCTGGAAACACTTCTCTCTCTTTTTTTAATTCTTTTTTGTTCATACTTATGTTGAACGTCTTCAGTTAGATGAAACAATAATTTCAACATGAAAAGTTCAAACCCTTCTTCTGTTTCTGACAGGATCATTAAGTTAATAATAACAGTCAGTCATATTTTTTTAATGTCTGTCTTCTGATATTAACACAAACAGTGATTTACATTTAAATAGATAGATGTGGTATTAGACTTTATTACTACTACTACTACTAATAATAATAACTGAAACTGTAAATAACCTAAAGCAACATTTATGTTATCAGCAGCTCTAATTAAACTAATCATCCAGACGTTTGTTGTTCTGACTCTTGGCAGATTGTGTAGGTGCAGAATGAGCTAAAACTATTAACATTTTCAAACCTGAAGTGCCATCGCTAACACCTCGTATGCAGATGCAAATTAGACGGCTCTGCTTTATAGAGTCATAATAATTTCACTCACACCTGTATGAGATGCAAGAGAACAACACATTTTAACAGAATTATAACCTACAGGAAATTGTAAATCAGTTTTATATGTTGAGTTCTAAGCGATACAGTAATTGTAATTGTCATTTTACATTAGAGATTTTCTTTAATTAGTTTGGAGATTTTTACCCCCCCCAACCCTAAATTTTAGCTTTGCACTGTGAGGCTAAGCCTAACCCTAAATGTTAGGATTTCACTGTGAGGCTTTTTCTTAAAATGATGTTTTCTTCAATTTTACTGTCGTTCCATTTTGATGGTGCTTCGTCGTATCCACAAGGAAAATGTACTGCATTGAAGCATAACTAGGAAAAAAAGCATCAGTGAAAAAAAAAAGAACACCTAAGAAAGCATCAGTGGTTCAAACATGCAGTTTTCCCCCCTCAGCAGTGACAGATGTTTAAGGGAAGCGATGCACATCACACAGGCTAACACATGATGTGTGTGTAGGGGGAGGTGGGTTGGGATTCCGCTGCTGCAGCACCCCTCCCCTCTGTCTGAACGCTCCATCACCCCCCCACCCCTTTACATCCTGACATGGTTTCCTGATCATAACAATTAGTTGGTAGGTCAGTGAGTGGCACATGTTACAGCCCAGGAAGCTCCTGTTTGGTTAGCATTCACATTAAACCTGCTCAAGAGGCTCCTATTGGGTTAGCATTAGCATTAGCATTAAACCAGTTCTGGAGGCTCCTTTTGGGTTAGGGTTAGCATTAGCAATAGCGTTAAACCTGTTCAGGAGGCTCCTGTTGGTTTTGGGGTTGTACCGAAATTCTACTAAACCTTTAAATCCATCTGTTCATTGTAGTGTAGTTGTGCACTGGTGCTCAACACACACAGACCAAAGTAGTTCCTGATTATCATTTAAGGTAAGTTTAATTAGTGTAGGACAGGGTTCAGATCCCATCATCATCATCATCATCAGAACCAATGTTACATTATTCTATCAGTGTGTTGGTTTTCATTCTGAGGAGAAAAACCAACATCACTAACGTGTGTTCAGTCGTTATCAGATTCAGGAGGATATTACAAAGCCGCCTTCACACACAAGCAGACGCCTGCTAATGTCTGCCTTTTTCTGCATTTGTTCTGTGTGGAGTTGACTCCACATACTGTATTTCCCATAAATCAGTCTGAGAACATTAGCTGTGTCAGATGCTGATTCTATCAGTGTGTAGGATTCTGCTCAGCTAATGACGTATGCTGTTGAAGTACGCATGATGACCCTGGCAGGCTTCACCATTAGACACGCCCACTCGCCGCACACTGTGATATTCTGATAGCATTGACAGAATAACAGCCATGAGTTATGGGATTATAATATAATCCCATAATGAATATGATTACTAAAGTAATAACTTTTCTTTCTTTTACAATTTCATCTTTGCTACTGGGTTTTGAAGATTTTCCTTGCCAAGAAGGAGAGTCTAAGGACAGGGGATGCCTGGGTCATTATCTATTTCTGTGATAGTTTTTTTCTAACCAACTCTGTAAAGCCCTTGTTGTGATTTGAGGCTCTACAAATAAAATTGAAGTGAACTGAATATGACTGCTGAGCAAATATATGTAAGAGAAGACTACACATTCATCTGAACTAATCTGATTTGATCTGAACTGAACTGGTCTGGTCTCATCTGTTTCGAGGGTCAAAAAAAATCAACGAACACAAACAAAGCAATGAAAAATCCAAAATATTATTCAAAAACTTTAAAATACAGAAATTAATACCAAAAAATGTGAGAAAATATCCAAAACATATACAAAACCACAAAAGCAGTCTGAGAGCGCAAACCTCCACCGAGGTCCCCACCAAGACCTAGGGGGTAAGATCGGACCTAAAAAATCCAGCCCAAGCCCACCAATTAACTTAATTTGCAGGCTCGAGCCCGAAGCAAACCCAAAATTTTATATTTTATTTGTGAGGAGGAGGGGTGATTTATGATAAACAAATTAAAGCCTATCTTTAGTGATGAACTCTAGAGTAATTTAAAATACAACACCTGTTTAAATGCCTGCTCAGTGTCGAGGTGCCAGGCTTTTTGCTCTCGTATGAAAGCAAAGCGCCACATTGACTACATTCAGCGAAGCCAACGCAAGTTTCTGTATCATTTTCAACAATCAATTTGAAGCTTTTCCACACCTCACTCTTACCGGTGTGTGTTTGCCTTTTCAGTTCCCGTCTTTAGTTTATCCTTGACTACTTGCTGCTCCATATCGGGACCAGGTCAAAATAGATGCAGACTTGATTATTAAGAGGGCGGTATTCACATGTACAGAGCATGCTCTGGCTCTGCAGCTCCTATTTAGTAGTTAAATAGCAATTACCTGACAGCGCCTGCTCTGTTTTATCCAAGTTATTTATTTTATAACAAGTATTTGTTAGTTTAGTATCCACACATCGTTTTAGTATACATTTTTATAAACATATATTTACTTTTTAAAAAAAAGTCAGCGAGAGACGGGGCCTGACCCGACCCGATCGTAATGATTGACATTTTAGACTCGGACTTGGCCTCTAATCTTTAACACATCGGTTTAGCACCCGCATTACTGCGGATGCCGCCCCAATCCGCCTGCCGACCTCCCGCTCCATCCTTCGATCATTCGTCAATAACATCTAGAGGTACTTAAACTCCTCCACCTGAGGCAGGACCTTCCCTCTGACCCGGAGAGGGCACTCTACTCTTATTTTATTTTATTTGTATTCATTTAAAAATTATATTTTTCATTATTTTTTTGTATTTTATTTTATTTTCATGAAATTTGTAAAAAATGTTTGTATTATTTATTTAATTATTTCTGAAAAATAACCTGAAGTCAGAAACAGAACAGAAAATGCATATTGTGCATAAAAAGCACAGCTGGGTAGCAGAGGGTTAAAGAGCTGCCTGTGGATGATTACAGACTTCCATCCATCTTCATGCAGCTCTGAAGCATTTATCTGATTTTCACTGACACTGTCGTCAGCAGTGACAGTAACCTGAGGTGATTTTCTGCCTGCTGAGCTTAAACAGAACAACTGCTGCTCATCTGTTAAACCAGAGGAAGAAGAAGTCTGACAGTGTTTTATATTTATGAGGCAAAGCATCACACTCCATGTTACTCCTATATTTCTAATAATCACTATGTCACTGTTATATTTCAAATAATCACCATATCACTGTTATATTCATAATAATCACAATATTACTATTTTATTTATAATAGCCACACTCCATGTCATTGTTATATTTATAACAATTACCATGTTACTGTTATATGTACAATAATTACCATATTACTGTAATATTTATATTAATTACCATGTTACTGTTTTATTTATAATAATCGCACTGCATGCCAATGTTATATTTATTTTTTTCCTCAGTTTTTTATTACCAGAACTGTAAGTATATACAGTGAATAACATAGATAAGCAATATTATTTATTCCCACCCACCCATCTATACCCCTGCATTTCCCCACTACCAATCCCCCTCCCATCATTGAGACCTTATATAATGATAGTTACAGGCAGGTTGTGATTATATTACCAGTAAATCCTTCAAATCAGAAATCAAATTCTCCCATATCAATAATGTTTGAGGTTGAGCATTGTTTACTCTCGCTGGTGACAGTTCCATATAAGCTATGTCCAAAACTTTCCATAGGCAGTAAGTGTAAGAATGTCATGGGGGATGATCTCACTGTTATATTTATAATAATCACACTACATGTCACTGTTATATTTTTAATAAACACCATCTCACTGTTATATGTATATATATCACCACCAAAATGTAATCATTTCTAGATCTCCCCATGACCAAACTACCCTGAAAATTTAATAAAAATCTGTCCATAAGCACCCCCCTCCCCCGATCACCACCCAAATGTAATAATTTGTTCCTTGTGACACTTCAACACATCCTGAAAATGTCATCAAAATCTGTCCATAACGTTTTGAGTTATCTTAACCCCCCCCAAACAAACTGGGAAATACATAACCTCCTTGGCAGAGGTAATAATCACCATGCCACTGTTTTATTTATAATAATCACCATGTTACCGTTATATTTATAACCTATATATTATTTAACACCTATGGGCAATTTAGATGAACCAATTAACCTATCAGTGCATGTCTTTGGATGGTGATAGGAAGCTGGAGTACCCAGAGAAAACCCATGTAGAAAAGGGGAGAACATGCAAACTCCACACTGAAAAGAAGGTCTGGTGTGGGAATCGAACTAGGATCCGTCTTGCTGTGAGGCATGAGTGATAACCACTGTACCACTGTGTCACCCCAGTTATATTTATAACAATCAGATATCACAGGTCTTCTGCCCCACATTTATGTCAGAGGTCAGTAAAAAAATACAGCTGATGTGAAAGTGGAAAAAGTTTAAACAGATTTAAATAAAGTGATAAAGTTATGAAATGTTATGTAATGAAAGGTTAAATGGATAATGGGAAAGAATAATGCTCTAGTTATGAAAGGCTCATGTTATTTAATGTAAAATCCAAGGAAAAATAGAAATAGTAAAATAATTTCCTAGATGATGCTGAGAAATAATGAAAGTGACGATAATGTTATGTACACAAAAAAGACTTACACTGTACACTGTCCTCTATGTTGACATAAATACAAAGATAATGTAACATAGAAACCTAAATAATGCACAGATAATGTAAAAAAAAAAGCCTTAATAATGCACAGATAATATAAAGTAAATGCACAGATAATGTAAAATAAAACCTTTAATCATGCACATAGAGCAGTAATAATGCGTCAAATGTGGTGGTGTTCCTTGAAGGGCTGTGTGTTGTTGTAGTTTGTCAGAGGAAAGTGAACAGAACCCACATGTTGTCAAAGACCCGTTGGACTCATTAGAACATCAGGTGTGTCACGGAGCCTCTGTCATGTCAACAACAGTTTTAATTGGACACACATTGTCTGCTTTCTGTTCAACAAATGAGACTGAGATAACACAAACACACAGAGGAGTTTAAAATCTGTCATGTTCTGACTGAAGAAGAAACTCACCCATAGAAAGGAAGAGAAAAAGAAACAGAATTAGACTGGAAACAAGTAGGAGGGTAACTGCTTAAACCTAACCCTTACTCTAAGCCCTTAACCTGTAACACATACACTAACCTCTGAACTCTAATTCTAACCCCTAAATTTCCGTTCAAGCAGCTACATTCTGAAAATATTAGTGGTGTCAAACGATTCAAATCTTTAATCAGATTATACACAGAGTTGCTTTGGACTAATTTTGATTAATAAATATAGATTTTTAATCCATATTAATTGTGTTTACTTTTTCCTGAGCAAAAACACTCAAAAAAGATATGACTTTATATATTTGCAGACATCCCAAGTTCCAAAACATGATACATTTGAGATGAATATAAAATTGATTGAATGGAGAAAAGTGTTTTTTTTTTTTAAGTCTTAGCAGTCAATTTATTTTGTGACGGTCCCTAAACTCCCCAACAGCAAGGAAGTCTGTGTCCGCTCCTGATGCCTCTCAAGTCGGGTAAGGTTGGGCGAACAGCTGCTGATGCCTGTGCAGAAGGTCTGTCAAATATCAGACTTAAGCAGCACACCGGGCATACATTTATTTTTTAGTTATTTTTTTAAATTGGAGAATCAGTGTTGAGGTGCCTTTGTCATAAAGTCTGTAAAAAAACAAAAAAAACCCTCAGTCGCACAGTCCAAAATCCAGAATATTTTATTTGACTCACGGGCATCAATGAGCCACTATTAGGGAGTCAGGGAGTCAGTCAATATCAGGGAGATTCCCGGAACTTCTGGGAGACTTGGGATGTCTGAATTTGCACTGAACATGTTTGTTATAAGCCAGGTGACATGCTAGCATTAGCCTAGTACTATCATAAACTTAGTGGTAGCAGCTTTGTCCAGGTTTAGTGGCCTCATGTCCTGTGTTCATCTTGTGAAAATGTTTGCATTCACATTTGATCTGTTTCCTGATGAGTAAGAAAGAGAGAGAGTTATACTTTAGTGTCTGAGGGAGGAGCTCATCATTCCCAGGAAAGGAGGTCATCATTTTCACTAAAGGAGCTCATCATTCCTAATAAAGGAGCTCACTATTCCCAAAAAAGGAGCTCATCATTCCTACTAAATGAGCTTATCCTTCCCGGTATGGAACTTATCAGTCTCACTAAACAAACTAATCATTTCTACTAAAAGACCTAATTATTCCCATTAAAGGAGCTTATCCTTCCAGGTAAAGCCGGTCTTTATTCTCACTAAAGGAGCTCATCATTCCCATGAAAGGAATTCATCTTTCCAGGTAAAGAAGCTCATCACTCCCATTAAAGGAGCTCATCATTCCTAGTAAAGGATCTCATCATTGATACAAGTGCTCAGAGAAAACAGACCCAAATGTAGGACTCAGAGGCAGTAAATCAGATTTATAAGATTAATTAATGAAATGAGTCAGGTCAGATCTCCTCGTCTGGCTGGAGTCAGACTGAGGAATTTGCTACTGGTAACCTGTCAACATCAACAGAGGTGGAAGGCAATGGCAAACCACCACCAATCGTTTTGCCACGTATACCTGATGATGAATTCAACAAAGGAGAAGAGTGTTATGACACCGGAAAGTGGGATCCCCAGGCCGGAAGGTGTCTCAAATGTGACTGGGGAAGAGAGGCCAGATGAAATCATACCTTGCATCAATGATGTTGCTGCATCAAAGCCAAGTAGATGTGCAGGAGCCGATAACCCCAAGGAAAATGATGACAGATGTAACCTCTGGAAAACCACCTTGAAAATTGCTACATGGAACGTCAGGACAATGAACAGTGGAAAATTAGACATCCTGACAAGAGAATTGGACAGATGCAATGTAAGCTTATGTGGTGTCTCAGAGTTGAGATGGACAGGGAAAGGGCACTGTACAACATCAAGCAAACAAGTTGTTTACTACTCTGGAACTGAAAATAAGAGGGAGCAAGGAGTGAGCTTTGTTGCCTGCCCAGAGGTAGCCAGATGCATCCTTGGTTATAACCCAGTTAGCCCAAGGATCATCACCATCCGCATCCAAGGTACCCCTTTGAATCTCACAGTTATTCAAGCCTATGCACCCACTTCCTCATCGACTGAAGATGAAATCAACACCTTCTATGAGCAATTGCAACAGACCATAGACAACATCAATAAGAGAGACATCCTGGTCATTACTGGCGACCTTAATGCTAAGGTAGGAGGACAGTCCACCAACAAAAAAGTGATGGGCAACTATGGACTTGGTGAACAAAATGAGAGAGGAGAATTGTTGATTGACTTCTGCCAAGAAAATGGGCTAATGATCCTTAACACCCTCTTCAAGCAGCACCCACGACGGCTGTATACTTGGTCATTACCTGACAGAAGCTACAGGAACCAGATTGACTACATACTGGTACAAAAGAGATGGCGATCTTGCTTTACTTCTGCCAAAACCTATCCAGGAGCAGACTGTGGATCAGATCACCAGCTTCTCGTCTCTACTATGAAGATGAAACTGAGAAGGATCAAGAAGCCAAGAAAGCTAGTGAGATTTGATGTCACCAAGATAGAGGATACATACAGAGTGGAAGTGAAGAACAAATTTCAGAAGTTATTGGAACTTGACCTGGAAGAATCCACCCCAGACGAGTTGTGGCAAAATATTAAGCAGGAAGTTCTGGAAACAGCATAGAATACAATCTCCAAGCGCAAGAACAAAAGGAAACCCTGGCTGACAGATGAGGTATTTTCTCTTGCTGATTAGAGGAGAGCGGTCAAAGAAAAAGGACTGGAAAGTGAAGAGAGGAGAACAAAATACCAAGATTTATCAAGAGAAATTCAGAAACAAATAAGAAAGGATAAAACAGAGTGCCGAGGTGGAAAAGGATAGCGCTACAAACAACACCAAAGACATGTTTAAAAACATCAAGTTATTGTCCGCAAAACCTACCACCAGGCTCAATATTCTAAAAGACAATGATGGCAACATCCTGACGGAAGAAGTTGAAATCAAAACAAGATGGAAGGAATACTGTGAGCAGTTGTATATATCCAAAGATGACGATACACAGGAGGATCAAGAACATCATGATTTTGAAGACGACCCAGACATTCTCCTCTGTGAAATTGAAAATGCAATGAGAAGGTTAAGATGTGGTAAAGCACCAGGAGTGGATAACATCCAGGCAGAATTGCTGAAAGAAAGTGGGGAGGAAGGTGTTGTCATCATCCATAGATTGTGTAATAAGATCTGGAAGAGCAAAGAATGGCTGGAGGATTGGAAAAAAGCAGTGTTCCTTCCATTACCGAAGAAAGGGGATGTTCAAGAGTGTGCTAACAACCGTACCATCTCGCTTATCTGTCACGCTAGCAAAGTCCTGCTCCACATTATAGCAGAAAGAATCAGGAATAAGTTAGATAGTGAGTTACCACCAGAGCATGCTGGGTTTAGGAGAGGAAGAGGAACAAGAAATCAGATTGGTAACTTGGGGAATCTGATGGGGAAGACCATGGAATTCCAGCAGCCACTATTCCTCTGTTTCATAGACTACACTAAGGCCTTTGACTGTGTTCAACACCAGAAGTTATGGAGAGTAATGCACGAAATGGGATTCTCAACTCATTTGATTGTCTTGATGAGAGCTCTGTATGAGGGACAAGAGGCCACAGTCAGAACAGAGTGTGGAGATAGTGACTGGTTTACAATAGGTCAAGGAGTTCATCAAGGATGTATCTTGTCACCATACCTCTTTAATATATATGCAGAATACATCATGTGAATTGCCCTGGTTGGTTTCAAGGGACAGGTATCTATCGGTGGTCGACATATAAATAATCTGAGATATGCAGATGATACAACTTTAATCACAAGAACAGCGGCGGAACTCCAAGATCTGATTGTTAGAGTCAAAAAAGCTAGTGAGGAATATGGTCTTCACCTCAATGTCAAGAAGACCAAAGTAATGATTTGTGGAGGCAGTAATGACCTAGCATACAAGCTGATGGAGAGGCCATAGAAGTAGTTAACACCTTCAACTTCCTTGGCTCTCTGATTGTTGACACTGGAGGAAGCTCAGAGGAAATAAAACATCTCGCTATAGCCAGAACATCCACAATTGGTCTTACCAACAATTGGAAAGATAGAGGAATCTCAAGAAACACAAAGATTCAAATTATGAAGACTCTGGTATTTCCGATTGCTACATATGGATCTGAGACATGGGCTCTTGGAGCAGCAGACAGAAAGAAGATCAATGCTTTTGAAATGTGGTGTTGGAGGAGAATGTTGAGGATATCTTGGATGGATCGTAAATCAAATGAATATGTCAACAACCAGATTGGAAACCGAGTCACTCTATGCCAGAAGATTGATAAGATCAAGCTTAGTACTTTGGTCACATTGCCAGGAGAGAAGGAGACAATTTGGAGAAGATTATTGCGCAAGGCCATGTAGAAGGGAAGAGAAAGCGTGGCAGACAAAAGCTCTGCTCAGGACAGAGATGGTTGGAATGTCATAAACAGGGTCACAAAGGGTCAGTCATGACTCACAGGACCACGACGACGAATTAATGAAAATATAATTAATAAATGTATTCTTCTCCTCCATTATAGTGTCTGTCTGGGGCAGAGATTCATGGTAGCCATCTGTAACTACAGGATAAGGCAAGGAAACAGTGGTCAGCAAAACAGAGTCGGTACACACACGGTCTAGACATTATTCAGGGGAAAATCCACCAGACTTTACCGTTAAGCAGAAGGAGGTTGAGCCAGGAATCAGATGTCCGATGGAGTACCAGGACGGAACAGGCAGAATCAGGGTCCAAATCAGGCTAAAGATCAAACACAAGGGAATAAGCATGCCAGAACAAAAGGGCAAGAGAAAAAACCAGAAACCATAAAAACTAGAAACACATCCAAAGCCAGAGATCCAAGACAAGGTGATAATGCTCATAAGTAACAGTCAAAAGCAGTACAGAGTCATAGTGAACCAACACACACTCCACACTTATAAAGAGGAAGGAACAGGTGATGGCAATCACAGAGATTAACTGGGAGGGGAAAAGACACCAGTGACAGGAAGCAAAACCAGACAAAGTGAACACAGACCAACATAACAAAATAAAAGCCTGGGCAGTAACAATGACAAAAAAAAATCCAACACTCCAGAAAATAAAATATTGGATCCATAACAATCATTCCTAGTAAAGTAGCTCATTATTCCCAAAAAGGAGCTAATCATTCTCACTAAAGGAAGTCATCATTCCCACTAAAGGAGCTCATCCTTCCCGATAAAGGAGCTCTTCATTCCTACTAAAGGAGCTAATCCTTCCCGGTAAAGGAGCTAATCATTCCTATGAAAGGAGCTCATCCTTCCCAGTAAAGGTGCTCATCATTTCTATTAAAGGAGCTCATTATTCCCGATAAAGGAGCTCATCATTCTCACTAAAGGTGCTCATCATTCCAGTAATGAAGCTCATCTTTTCCGGTAAATGAGCTAATTATTCCCAATGAAGGAGCTCATCATTCCCACTAAAGGAGCTCATCCTTCCCGATAAAGGAGCTCATCATTCTCACTAAAGGTGCTCAACCTTCCCAGTAATGAAGGTCATCCTTTCCGGTAAAGGAGCTCATCATTCCTACTAAAGGTGGTAATCCTTCCCGGTAAAGGAGCTCATCATTGCTATGAAAGGAACTCATCCTTCCCAGTAAAGGTGCGCATCATTTCTATTAAAGGAGCTAATTATTCCCGATAAAGGAGCTCATTATTCCAGTAATGAAGCTCATCTTTTCCGGTAAAGGAGCTAATTATTCCCAATGAAGGAGCTCATCCTTCCCAGTAAAGGTGCTCATCATTTCTATTAAAGGAGCTAATTATTCACAATAAAGGAGCTCATCCTTCCCGATAAAGGAGCTCATCATTCTCACTAAAGGTGCTCAACCTTCCCAGTAATGAAGCTCATCCTTTCCGGTAAAGGAGCTAATTATTCCCAATAAAGGAGCTCATCCTTCCCGATAAAGGAGCTCATCATTCCTACAAAAGGAGCTAATCCTTCCCGGTAAAGGAGCTCATCATTCCTATGAAAGGAACTCATCCTTCCCAGTAAAGGTGCTCATCATTTCTATTAAAGGAGCTAATTATTCCCAATGAAAGAGCTCATCATTCCCACTAAAGGAGCTCATCCTTCCCGATAAAGGAGCTAATCATTCTCACTAAAGGTGCTCAACCTTCCCAGTAATGAAGCTCATCCTTTCCGGTAAAAGGAGCTAATTATTCCCAATAAAGGAGCTCACCATTCCCACTAAAGGAGCTCATCCTTCCCGATAAAGGAGCTCATCATTCCTACTAAAGGAGCTAATCCTTCCCGGTAAAGGAGCTCATCATTCCTATGAAAGGAACTCATCCTTCCCAGTAAAGGTGCTCATCATTTCTATTAAAGGAGCTAATTATTCCCGATAAAGGAGCTCATCATTCCAGTAATGAAGCTCATCTTTTCCGGTAAAGGAGCTAATTATTCCCAATGAAGGAGCTCATCCTTCCCAGTAAAGGTGCTCATCATTTATATTAAAGGAGCTAATTATTCACAATAAAGGAGCTCATCCTTCCCGATAAAGGAGCTAATCATTCTCACTAAAGGTGCTCAACCTTCCCAGTAATGAAGCTCATCCTTTCCGGTAAAGGAGCTAATTATTCCCAATAAAGGAGCTCATCCTTCCCGATAAAGGAGCTAATCATTCCTACTAAAGGAGCTAATCCTTCCCGGTAAAGGAGCTCATCATTCCTATGAAAGGAACTCATCCTTCCCAGTAAAGGTGCTCATCATTTCTATTAAAGGAGCTAATTATTCCGAATGAAAGAGCTCATCATTCCCACTAAAGGAGCTCATCCTTCCCGATAAAGGAGCTAATCATTCTCACTAAAGGTGCTCAACCTTCCCAGTAATGAAGCTCATCCTTTCCGGTAAAGGAGCTAATTATTCCCAATAAAGGAGCTCATCATTCTCACTTAAGGAGCTCATCCTTCCCGATAAAGGAGGTCATCATTCCTACTAAAGGAACTAATCCTTCCCGGTAAAGGAGCTAATCATTCCTATGAAAGGAGCTCATCCTTCCCAGTAAAGGCGTTCATCATTTCTATTAAAGGAGCTAATTATTCCCAATAAAGGAGCTCATCATTCCCACAAAAGGCGCTCATCCTTCCCGATAAAGGAGCTCATCATTCTCACTAAAGGTGCTCATCATTCCAGTAATGAAGCTCATCCTTTCCGGTAAAGGAGCTCATCATTCCCAGTAAAGGAGCTAATTATTGTCACTAAAGAAGATTATCCTTCACGTTAAAAGGAGCTCATCATTCCCACAAAAGTAGCTTATCATCACTCACTCACTTCTCATCATTACCATTGGATCTATACAGTGAATTATTACATGACATTTATAATCATTGATCACTGGGGGGAAAATCCATCACTTTCACTGGTCCCTCATTTATAATGGGAGTTTTGTTCTAAAAATAACTTTAAAATAACTTAATAGGTGAAATAGATGGACATAGATAGATGCACTTTATAGTCATCCACATGGACAAGTGTAAAAAGAACCAAATGTAGTTGCATTCAGGTAACTTCAGTGTAAAATGAAAGGATACAAATTTAATATAGACTCTAAAATGTAAAGTAAAATAAAAACAGGGTGCTCAAAGCACTTTAGATTAGCCTCACATTCACCCATTAACACAAGTAGGTTTTTAAGGTTCTGCCAGTCTTACTGGGAGCTTAAGTCAGGGTTCTGTGTCTTGGCCAAGGAGGCTTCAACATGTGGACAGCCAGACCCGGGATGTGAATTGCCAACCCTTCGGTCAATGGATGATACCCTCTACCAACTGAGCTACAGCAGCTCAGTTGGTAGAGCGGGTCGTGCTGCTTTGGACATGGACGTGTTGCTAGTGTTCAAAGCTAACTTAGCCTTAGCTGTGTTTCCACCTCCTCTCTGTGTTTGCTAATATTAGCTGCTGTAGATATGGATGTGTTGCTAGTGGGAGTGTAAGCTAACTTAGCTTTAGCTGTGTTTCCACCTCCTCTCTGTGTTTGCTAATGTTAGCTGCTGTAGACATGGATGTGTTGCTAGTGGGAGTGTAATCCTTGGCCTTTTCATTGGCCTGTAATGACTCCCCAGTTCGGCAGCTAATAGTGCATTACGATGGCCCCCGCCTGGCCGGACAGCTGATTAATGTGGAAGCAGCTGACAAGGGGCCAGCCTGGGCTGATTTAAAAACAGCGGTGACATGGGGCCGGCCCTGGCTGATAAAAGACCGTTAGCATTGGACGGAACAGGATGATGAACGAGCTGCGGCGCCTTCGGACAACGGGTCTCATTAGCAAGAACCTGCTCTGTGGTGTTGAGCTAATGTAGCGAGTCGGTGCTGCGGCAACCGGGATGAAACTCCTTGGGGGTGGGGGGAGGGGGATGGAGCGACCAGACGCAATAGCGAGGAGGAAGTGGAAGGAGAAGAGAAGATATTATTGACCTGTCTGAAGCAGAACTCATTAAGGACTGAGGAGGAAACTGCACAGACTTCTGCTGTGTAATAAGTACACCTCACATACTTTTACTGATTACTCATTACTGTGGAACTAAGTATACCTCACATACTTCTATGGGTACGTCTACTGTGGAACTAAGTACACCTCACATACTTCTACTGTGTACTTCTACTGTGGAACTAAGTACACTGCACAAAATGAATAAAAGAAGGCAAAAGTGTTTGCTAAAATTTAACAAAAAAGGATAAAATGAAAAAAAAAGAAATAAAATGAACCAAAAAAAACATGAAATGTACCAAAAGTGGCAAGAAAACAACACAAAATTACTAAAAGTGAACAAAAACTGCCTTAAAATGAATAAGAAAATGCTGAAAATGAACTAATAAAGGTTAAAAATGAACAAAAAGGAATAAAAATATACAAAAAGCTAAGACAATACTAAAAATAGCTGAAAATAAAAAGGCTGAAAGTAAATTTAAAAAATGGCTAAGAATGAACAATTAAAAAAAAAACCCAATGGGAAACAAGAATGGAATAAAAAATAATTAAAAATGGCAAAAACAATTTTTTAAAAGGGCATAAGAATGACAAAAAAGCTAAAAATTTACATAAATATCCAAAGATAAAAAATTGTACATCTCTTTTCTAAAAGTTGATCTAAAAAAAAGTTGTTATTGGTTTAATTTTTTTTTTGTAGTTTGAGTGTATTTATACAGTACGGGTCAAAATGAAATGACCAACAACATAATCAATGTAATAAATTTTCAACATAATAATCCAACATGTGAAAAGTGTAGTGATAATAAATGCTCAGTACTGCTAGCAGGCTAATACAGTGATGCTAACATAGACATAGTATACCTAGACCCAGCTTTGAACGTAACCACCCATAGACGATGACGAGCCACGGAGCCGCCATATTGAAGTAGTGATACGTTCCATTCAGTGCAATATATTTGACATGATAAACACACCATCCATGCATTTTATTAACAGTACTCGGCTAAAACAGAAAACAAATTTCCACGTGTGTCATGTCAAATGTGTAACTATCATTAAGGACATATGTTTCAGCTTGTCTCCATCATTGTTGGCTTAACAATATGGAATTTTCTGATATAAAAGGAAGATAAGTCCGAGATCATGTCTACGTAATAGGGCATTAACAGACTAGTCGACTCGTCGACTCTCGTAGCACGAGTCGACTTAAATTTGGAGGAATCGACAAGTCGCATGTTTTTCTTTCTGTCTGTCTGTCTCTCTCCCTCTCTCTCGGCGCGTAAACCCAGTTAGACCTAAACAAGACATGGCTGCTGCAGACAATTGTAGTGGGCAGACACACATCGCATGTGTATCTGTCACTCTCTTTTACTTCAACTTACTTCACCTTAGATGAAAAAAACGGCACAGCCATCTGAAGAGGCATTCACTCGCTAATCTGCGTGATATAAGCAGCATCCGCTAGCTAACCTGAGTGAGCAGTAGTGAAGGCACGCTCATTTTACCCAGACATGATGTGGACAGTGGTGTGCGGATTATCAGCCACTGAATTAAACGTTCTCCACTTAATATGAAAAGTGAGGACGCATGACAGACGTGTGGACAGTCTGGTTTTAGAGCCGTGGGTCCAGACAAAATATGGACATATGTTCACCGACTGATGTTCAGTGAAATTAACAGGAAACTCTTTGCTAACATTAGCCTTTGTTTTGTTGGTGCTAAAATGGATATGCTTGTGTTTTGTCAGTGGACATTGTTAGGTTGCAGTGAACTTTAATACTTTAATACAAGTTGCTCATTGCTGGACAGACGTGTGTCCGTGTGTTGTTGTTTTTTTTAGCTGCGTGTCTGCGTTGTTCCAGCTGAAAATGTAATGATGTCATCATGACAAGTCGACGAGACTCCGACTTTATTGACAGATAGGTCGACTTGAAAAAAATTTAAGTTGTTAATGCCCAACTACGTAATGAGTGCATTACATGATAACACGATCTAAACCACCAAACTGTTTCACTGGATACACAGTAAAACAAATTATGTCTTAAGCAACAATGTATTTGAATATTGCTAAAAAAGTATCAGAACAATATGATAGAATCTGGAGGCTTTATTTTTTTTATCCGACAGCGTGAAGGACTGCTATCACCTTTGGAGATTGGCCATCATCACCCTGATAGCATTAGTATGAATGAATTAACTAATTCTCTGGTCAGTAAAAGTACCTGGTGAATTCTTTAAAGGCACTGACATGTCAAACAAATGAGCTAACTGACATTATAAAGGTCTCTACAAGTGGTCCCTACATTGCCATGTTGAAATATTAAGTGTAAATATCCTCAGCACTTCACAACAACAACAAATGGTTTTTGCACAGTGCTTGCACTTGACACTTTACAGAACAGATAATATATTTATCTTAAAAACAACAACTTAAATATTTAAAATGGGTCCAATATGGCGGCCATAGTTCTCGCGTCCCAGCAGCCAATGCTGGGTCTGGGTATACTATGTCTATGGATGCTCTTAATAGGACTAGCTTCTACTGTACAATACTGGAAACAGTACAAATACTAGAAAAGTTCAATAAAATAACAGACAAATAAACAATGCTTTAAAATTGTTATTCCATAATGCATCATGTTACTATATTTCCAAGAAAATAATAATCAAAAAAAGGTAATAGTGCATTTTGTAATAATCTTCTCAAAATGTAAGAAATTATTACATAATGGAACAAAAATAATTACAAAATGCATTGGAAGTTTATCATGAATTGTAGCAGTTTATTACAAAATGTTGCTCAACAGGGGGTTAGAGTTAGTTTTAAATAATAATAATAATAATAATAATAATAATAATAATAATAATAATAATAATAATAATAATAATAATAATAATACAAATAAACTAAAATAAATAAGAATAATTGTAAATACATTAATTAAGGTAAATAAATATTTTTAAAACAAAAAAATGTAGAATTATAAAAAGTATATATATATATATATATATATATATATATATATATATATATATAGTAAATAAATAAATGTAAAAAAATATATTAAATTCAAGTTAAGACAATAAGTGCATTCTGTAATAATCTTACTGAATGCAGCAAAATGTATTATTACAAAAATTAAATGAAAAATGTTTGTACATTTTACAAATTTATAATAATTACATAATGTGACTCAACAGACCCATATGTTTTTTGTTTGTTTTCTGTTTTTTTCTTCGTTATCATATATTTTGTGGTTGGTGTGACTCATCATCCGTAAAATGGGGTATACGTCTGGAGGGTCCGGGTGGGAATGGGGGGGCGGGGGGGTCATCTGTTTTCCATCCCTGTTTGAACCAGCTGTTGTTTGGGGAATAGGTGGCACATGCTCAACATTTATGAGGATGTATGCTGTGTCATTTACTCCCACCAGCTGCAGCCCCGCCCCCTGCCCCTCTGCTACCCTGCGCCCCGCTCTCACATGCCCATGAAAAGCCAATTACATCTAGGGTCAGAGCTCATTGATACCTAATTAAACTATTGTAAAGGAACCATGTGACACCAGGACTGATAGGGGGCGTGTCCTAATTAGACAATCGTTAAGTAATAGCAAAAGTACTTAACTAGAAGTATAGCTACTTGAATGGAAAAAATACTCTAGTAGAAGTACAAGTACTGATTCATCTCCTTTAATGAAGTAAAAGTAAAAAAAAAAAAAGCACAACTCAATTGTAATAAAGTAAAATACTAAAACAAAATTTTTTGTCCAAGAAAAAGTCGGAATATTTTGATCTAAAAATAAACCATTTAAAAGTTACTGTTTAGAAAATGTGTGTGATCAGGTCCTAGTCCTCAGTTTAGTGATGATGGACAGGAAATTTTGGAAAAAAGGCAGGGGGCGGGGTTCCACAATTGACATAAAATGTCATCATTATGACATAAAAAATCCATAAACATTAATTTAAAAAATTTAAAAGTCATAATTATGACATAAAAAGTGAAAATTGTGATCATTTTTCTTTTTTTTTTTAATCACGAGTTAAAGGCAAATTATAAGATAAAAAGTCATAAATATAAGATAATGATCAGCTTATTTTCCTTCAGAAGCTAAAAGTTTGAAAATGATATATATAAATGTAAGGAGTATAAAGTACAGATAATTATATAAATGTAACAAGTATAAAGTACTGTTATTTATATAAAGGAGTATACAGTAGTGATATTTATACAAATATAAGGAGCATAAAGTAAAACATTTCCAGAAAAAGATATCTAAAAAATTTTTTTTACTGAAGTACAGTAAGGAAGTACTCGTATTTAGTTACCTCCACTTCTGTGGCTCAGGGACCATGTGACACCAGGACTGATAGGGGGCGTGTCCCCTCCTTGACCCTTGACCCCAGGCTTCACAGAGAAAGAGGAGCACAGATTGAAAACACCACTGAGACCAAGCACATACTTTCACATTGAAATGAGGAGGGGGTCCGTCCGTCTTCTGACCCCCCCCCCCCCCCTACACACACACACACAGATGCCAGCGCTGTGACATCATCAGAAGAACATGGATGCAGAAGCTTGTCAGCGCTGGAGCGTCACAACCTGCATCTGAAATCTGACAAGTTTAAAACCAAAGATCAGTCAAAAATCAGTCAATATACTGATGATAAATTGCCGAAAGTGAAGTGTTGATTCAACTGCCACAGAGTTCATTTGAACACTTTTTCAGAATTTCTGTTGTTCCACACTACCCCTGTTTACATGAGAGTTTTTATTCCGGTTTAATTCAGAATAAAAGTGAATTCCTCTTTCAGATGAACCATGTTAATCATCTAATTCCAGTTTAAAATAATAATTCTGTATTAAACTTAATTCAGAATAAAGTCACCGGTTTATTCTGATCTTAATTCTGTATTTGATAAGTCCTGTCACTGGAAACAATTAATTCCTCTTTAACAAAATTCCTGTCTTTCTGTACATGCTCCTGGTCTTGTTGCAATCATGCACATATTTCGTGTTGATGATGCACATATTCCATGCTGCCGCATTAGTTTGTTGATTCAGTCGAGCTGCTGCTTAGTAATTATCACAAAAATAAAGTCCAACATCACATATAGTATCTGGTAACATGTTGATAGTTGAAACAAACGCAAAACAGGAAGTGGACACCATCATTTTCTTCCCGTAGACATCCAGATGTTAAGCAGCTGTTCTGTCCAAGTAGAGCCCTCTGTACCTCCAGCTCTTAAAGTCCAACTAACTAAAGTGGAATACACTCATTTCCATGGCAACCTTTGTTTAGAATTAACATGTCCATGTAAACATGAAGGAAATAGCTTTAATTCCGAATAATTTTATTCCGAATAAATAATGGGAGTGTCTATTTTCACCCTAGGTGTAAATAGCGAAATGGACGCGTTTCTTCTCTTTACACCCATCTGATGATGTATATAGATGGGAGAATTCTACCGGAGACCAGCCCACCGCACGGAACAAACTACTTCGCCTGTTCTATAGCAAATGGGACCAACGAAAGAGACAAAATCAAATGGAACAAAATAGGACAAAAGAAATAATTTCACAAAAGGTAATGTCATGTCGTTGCTACAAGATATACAGTATTTGCATCCCCAGTCCTACTATTTGTGTAATTAACGTAAGCACAGCAGTAGCTCATCCCCGCAGTTAATATAGTTCAGCTATCTATTCACCTCAAGAAAAACAATCGTAGCCTAACATTATAACGGTGGTCCAAATGTAAACCTTTGGCCCCTTGTAAGCAGTATGGTGTGTTAAAGCTGTAAAGTAACATTAACTGACCAGTGGCCACAGCTCCCAAATTTAGCTAACACTAACAGCAAATCAGTTAGCTAATCGAACTACTGTCATTGGAGGATAGAACAGATTGTTTAGGGAAAGCTTTTAAAAATAAACTGTTGCAATGAATTGGATAATTGATGTGGTCTGGATTTATACTGTTGTTTGTATCTTGGACCAGGTTTTAGCGGGTCACAAACATTGTTAAGGCACCTCCTGAATTCTGGTGGTTTGCTACTTGTCAGTGCTGCAATATGCAATATCATATCCTATCATATAGCGATATCTGTAACCCTAACCCTATCACACATCAATGACGTCGTAGATGCATTGAAATGGCATTGAAACAAAACAAAGTGCGATTGTGCGCTGATTGAGTATGTCTTGATAAAAGGAAGTGAAACAGAATGTTCAATTTATGTATGGAACAAGATCTCAAAGTGAGCGAGTGACCGGAACAGGATGTGCACTGCACAAGATACCAGTCATGTAATGTGGAATGTGTTTATATTCTCATTACAAAGCAAGACATTGTTTTACTTAGTCCAACTGTTGTACAGTCTCCTCTGTATAATGAACTGAAAATGGTTAAATATATGCAAATATGGAAAGGTGCAGAGGGCAGAATATTAGCTGTGAAATTGTGAGCCTGACTAGTATCAGTATAGCCTTATGTAAAGTTGTTGCACTATTGATTGATTTTTTATTCTCCAGAAAATTCATGAAAGAAAGAGGTGTTCCATCAGGGCAGTGCATTGAAGGTTGGACATTGCAACCAATGATAGGATCGAAACAGCATGATGTGGTGTAAGCTGTGGCTTGTTTGTGCTGATGGTAAGTATTGTTTTTAAAATGTCTGACTTCTCTGTTGGGGTAGTTCTACCCAGTGTGGTTCTCAATTAAACTTTTCTTTTTCATCATTTTCTATGTTTCCCTCCAGAATGCTGAGGCCTTGCAATGGTCCCTGCAATGGTCAGCCAAGAGTACGTGTCAAGACTCTGTCAATATATTTGGAAGAGACTGATTGAAGCCCAAAGGATAGGCTAGCGTATGTGTGTGTGTGCATGCATGCATGTGTGTATGTGTACATTCAGGGGACAGTGTTTCTGGGGGGGGGGTTACTTACTTGTAACCTGTGTTTCTGTTTGGAAAAGATTGTTCAAACACTTTGTGGTCTTTAAGTTTTACTTGAGCATGCTTTATACTGTTTATGCAGATGCCATTTTAAGGTAATTACACATCATTGCTGATGAATGCCATGTACTGTGGACAGCATTAGTACCATAGAAAAAGTTGTTGCATAGTGAATTGGTTAAAGTAGATGTAACAGTAGATATACATGTATATGTCATGCCAGTGTGTAGGTGAGGAGTGATTCTGGGATAGACTGCAGCATTCCAAAGCTGGCCAATTTCAGCACTGCAAGTGCTGAGTGAACGGGGCCCTTAAAAATCTTTAAGAACAATAAAACTCCAAAAAAAGTCCAGACTTTACGGGTAGTATTACAAAGGCTTCTTCAGTGAAACCGAGACACAGATAAGTTAACAAGGTGTTTTATTAGCAAGTGTGATTTTGGGGACCATGTTCACCCACTAGTTGCTATGTATGCCAATATTCAATTTAAGCTGACTTTGGTTGGGCTTCACGCCAGTCTACTATGTGTGGTTGTGATTGGCACTTTTGAACACTCTGCTGTGGGTGCCAACAGTACACTGTTTACTTACTGGGTGTTAACATTATTGAGATGGGGGTGCACATGGCATTATTTATTATAAAGCCTTCGGTATATAGCATTACTGACTATGTTGACTCGGGTTTAAATAGCTTTTTTTGGTCTTGGAAAACCTGGGTGTAAACACCATTACTGACTATGAATACCCAGGTGTAAATAGTCTTTTTAATCTATCAATCAATCAATCAAACTTTATTTATATAGCACTTTTCATACAAAAAATGCAACACAAAGTGCTTTATAGCATTAGAAAAATCCAAATATTCACAGAACACACATATGTTCATCTACACACCTACCCAATCATGCACACGCACGCCCACACACTCAGCTTCAACTATAGGAGACATGACCTGGCACCGAGCATCATGGAAACGTCTACCCTGGGCTCCTCCACACTGGGAGGGGCCCCAGGCCATGACTACTAGGGGCGTCGGCACATGGACCCCCGACGCCGACAGACAGGGAGTGCCCCCTACCAAGGTGAGGAGCACCCCGACCAGCCGGGCCGAGGGGACCTGCGGGCAGCACCCCTAGCAGCGGGCCAGATAGTGGAAGGCCCCCCTGAGGAAGCACTGGAGTTAAAACATAAAAGTTGTAAACTAAGAAATGCAGTAAAAAACCTAAAACATAAGTAAGAGGTTTAAAAGAGTAAGGAACACCCGGGTGCACGTAGCATCTGCCATAAATAATTCAGAAGAGTTAAATTAGCACTTTCAAAATAACAGAAATGGAAACAGGACACATAGAATTAATATCTAATACATTTACTGACTTCAATGTGTTTATCAAGTCTAAATGTATAAACATGTTGCTGACAGCAGTGCAGAGTGAGTGTTAGTTCAGATCAATATACACCTTTACACTAATCCTGCTTTATTTACACTGAGTTTGACAACTCTACTATGGTTTCAGTTCTTCTGTATTCTGCTTCTCCATCAAATCATATTCAATTCACTCACTCACTCGTCATCTGAACCCACTTTATCCTCACTAGGGTCACAGGGGTCACTGGGGCCTAATCCAGCTACAATGGGGGAATGCGGGGTACACCCTGTATGAGTCGCCAGGGCTGAACATAGACAATCACTCTCACATTCACACCTATGGGTATTTTAGATCAACCAATTAACCTATCAGTGTATGTCTTTGGATGGTGGGAGGAAACCAGAGTACCTGAGAAAACCCACACAGACACAAGAAGAACATGCAAACTCCACACAGAAAGGTCTGGTATGGGATTTGAACCAAGGTCCTTCTTGCTGTGAGGCACGAGTGCTAACCACTGCACCACCGTGGCCCATATTCATATTTATTTATAAAGCCCCAAATCACAACAAAGTCATCTCACAGGGCTTTAAAGAAAAACAATCAACTACAGAAATAAATGAAAAGTCCCAAGCATCCCCTGTCCTTAGACCCTCCTTCTGGGCAACAAAAACCCAGTGGGAAAAAGAAGAAATCTTGAGGAGAACCACACTGAAGGAGAGATCCACTCCCATATCAAACTGAAGCTCCTCGATATTGTTTTTTTTATCCAGTATTATTTGTGCTACAGCAGGTATCAACCATTGTAAGGCATTTGTTTGTCTGAACATTCAGGAAACTCAGAGCTCATGATTATTAATTCTGATAACGCATACCTGTGTATTTTTGAAAATGCAGACATTTGCTTTCGTTTGTGCCTTTTGTTTGTACAAAGAGTTTGTTCCTCCGAAAAAGCATCTTTATAAAAACTCTGGCAAAAATTAAGATTTTTGACAAGTACCTTTTGCATTTATGTATAAAGAGCCCAAAATTGAGTTTTCGCACCACAGAAAGAAGCATCGCAAATCTGGAAATCATGGATGCCCTCCGAATAGGAGCATTTTTTAAAAAGCTATATTCACAAGTTTGCTTTTTAATAAAGCTGGTCCAAGCAGAGATGTATCAGGGTTTGGGGGGGGGGGCAGCAATTGCAGATCTTCTTGTAACCAATCAAAGAGTGGACTAAAACATCAAAGATGCTCATTAAATAATGAGATTATGATATTCAGCAATAATTTATAAATTAACAGGCCTTTGCACAGCAGAAAGTGTAAACATAAAAACAGTTACAAAGACATCATAGTGAGTATAATTGTGTACAAAATAATAAGGAATCTCAGACGCAGCCCTGTGGAACTCCAGCAGGAAATAAAAATCTGTATAATTAGATTAGGTTTAACTTTTGGTTATAGTTTTAGGTGCTTTGTGATTTATCAAAATATATGTATTTTTATGTAGATCTATAATGTGCATTTATTAGGTATGATTACTTTTAATCAAATGAATCACATGGTTGATTTGGATTAATTTAGATTAATCATGATTAAAAGACTTTGTCGGTTAACTATTTTGTCTCAGAAGGTTTTTTTGTACACACATTTCCGACAAAATACACAACTACATTAAGAAAAAAAACATTTTGCCCCCTCTCCTTTTCCTTTGAGCCTTTCCTCCTTTATTTCCGCAAATATCTCATCTTCCTTTTCTCCCTTTCTCTTCCTTTTTCCGTGCTTTTTTCTTTTCTTTTCCTTTTTCCTTTTTTTCTACATTTTCTTCTTTTCTCCTTCTTTGTGTCATTTTTCTCTCCTTTTCTTTTTCATTTTTTTTCGCCTTCAACAGTTTCAACATAACTGTTCTAGAGGTAAGATCTTTAGGCCGAGCCCGACCTGGCCTGAAATTCAGGTCGGGTCGGGCCTAAAATGTCAATCATTAAATTTGGGTCAGGCTCTGGCTTCTCTCTCGCGGACTTTTTTTTCTCTGTGTAATTAAGCGAGTGCGCATCAATATCTCTCTTTCACTCTCATTGTCTAGCCTCTTATTCTGTGTTCCAGCATCATTTTGTTGTGTAAATTCATTTATCATGATAATAAAAATATGTAAATTATTTTAATCTTAAAAAATCTTGCATTTTTTTCTGCCAAAAATACGATGGGATAAATTTAAATTTCAGGTTTGCTCCGGGCTCGGGCCTGCAAATCAAGTTAATTGGTCAGGCTTGGGCTGGGTCGGGCTTTAATGCCTGCGGGCCTGGGTCGGGCTGGATTTTTTAGGCCCAATCTTACCTCTAAACTGTTCTATAAAACTCTTATACAAAAATAAACTTTAATTATAAAATGAGAAAATAAGTAATTGAATAATGTAATAATTCATGAACTAACGGAGCATAGTACAAGTATTAAGGTAAAAGACATCACAGTCAATATAAGTGTGTACAGAATAATAAGGAGGCCCAGGCGCAGCCCTATGGGACTGTGGCGGGGAATAAATACAGTAAAAATATGAATAATTTTGTCAAAGAGAGGCCAAATGATGAGTTGCAAGGCATGTCACAGCTAAACGCTTCACATTCAGTCGTTGTGGGTGGCCAAGGATATATGAGCCCCATGGGGGGGTCAGAGGTTTATTAAAGAACCAGTAAGTACGGGTTGAAAATAGAGCCCTGACCCATTAGCCTCAGCCCCACCCACCCCGCCCCCCACCTGCTCCGCTGGTGAAACACAACAAACACACACAACACACTACACAACACATGTACACACTGCACCTGTTCAGGAAAAGCTGCACATACAAACAACAAACAATGCATCAGGAAATACACAAAATGATAGACACTGATATTTGTCACACCAGATATCAGGCCAATATTTAGGTGTGGTTTTTTTTCTAGTGGCCCTGAAAGGAAAGAAAAGAAGAGAAAATGGCTAAAATTTGAGAAAAAAGAAAAAAAAAACAAAGGAGAAAATAAAAAGGAGAGAAAAATGGAAAAAAGCAGCAGCTCAGTATATTTCATACATACTGTACACTCTGATTTATTACATGTAACGTATACAGTATGTTACGTCAACTGGTCGATTAGCGGTTGGATTCCTGTGAGATGTGAAAGGCATGAATCCAGAGGTAAGGGATGGTCTTGTCCATGATTTTTCAAATGTTTTTTTTCTCTTTAAAAAAGTCCAAAGTCGAAGTGCATCAGTCAAAGTGTGGGTGTTGTAAAAGTGCAAAATTCAGCAGAAGCAGTGTCTTCTCCAGTAGCTGACCCTCAATGATTTTCAAGGCACCTTTCGTAGGGTACAGCTTACCTGTTTAAACCAACACAAAGTAACTTTTCAACCTTCTAATATATTTCCATAACATTTGTGATGATACATCGACTTACAACTAGTTGAATGACATCTCTGTTATGTCCTGGGGGGGTCTGTATTGCTTTCACTTGCACTACACATTTTTGAGGAGGGTGGCAGGTACCCTGCCACACAAAAAAAACTACAAATGTGTGACTACTTTACGGCCTACGTCACTTACCCTTTCCACATTCATTATACATACGGAAGTCAAAACAAAAGCTTTTGCACAATTACTGCAAACATGGTTAAGCTCCTAAACAACTAAAGAAACGAAAAGTTTGGTCTAATGAGACAAAAAAAAAAAGGAAGCTTCCTGGATAAAAGATCAACCAAGGATCAACAGACACTGGCACAAGCTCAAAGATGAAAGGTGTGAAAAATTTGAATATCTAAACTTAAATATCTAAAAAAAAAAAAAAAAAAATACATGCAATTATAAAACAAAATTGTTAAAATTGTGATTTTTTCTTCTTTTTCATATTTGTTCAGGTTTTTCACATTTAATTGTTACATATGGAAGCCCATTTTGCGACATAGTAACTTAGAATTGTGAGATACTAGCTTGCAATTAATCAAAAATCTTTTTTCTTCCATACTTACATGATAGTACATAAGTATAAATATTTTCCTAATTTAATGTTATTTTTTTGGACTTTTATTATTCATGGACATGATGTAAATTATGTATAAGTGCAGACCATTTACAGGGAGCCTAAGTCAGGGTTCAGTGTCTTGCCCAAGGACACTTCAACACGTGGACAGCTAGAGCCTGGACGCGAACCGCCAAACCTCCAGTCACTGGATGACTCGCTCTACCAACTGAGCCACAGCAACCCCTGCTTTTCCTCCGCTTAGTCGGAACAATTTTCTACTTCTCATTCACCTATGATGTCATCATGTGATTGTGCAGAGGGAAATCCCATGCGGAATCCCACCAGCAGGCCCCGTTTATACTAATTTGCAGATGTAAATGTGGTGAAGAGAGGGAGGAGTCTGGTTCTCCAAGAAATGCTGTCAATTCCACATTGATTAGGATATACAAAAGAAAAGTGCTTTGATTTGGGCTTACGCAGTTTGGTACATCTGGACATTTTTGTTCATACGGACCTTTCCAGATCTGACCATATGCCAGGTTTCAGTATGAAATCCACACAAGTCTTTGTACATGAAGCCCCACTTCAGGTTGTTGGTGATATGCACCCCCTGGAATTTGGTGTTCTGTACCAAACCATCAGATCTGGTATCCCCCAGGTCTAGCTGTTCCTCGGATCATTGAACCTGACCTCGAGCCCTGCCTGTGAAACTTCCTTTCCTTTCCCTCCCGACTCTGCCTCCTTTAAGGGTCTCTCCTGTGAAGCGTGGCTGTCCCCTTTAAGGGTCTCTCTTGTGAACCATGGCTGTCTAGACGCTGCTGAACCCCTGAAAGGCTGGAGGCCAGGGCCCCTACACTCATCCTCTCCTCCTTTTGTCTTCTTCCTGTCTCCCTCTGTCTTCCCTGCTGGGACAGGACAATTACCGGACGCCGCTACTTCCTAAACGTGTTGTCGGGGGCCCAGTGTTTCCCCGTCGGGCCTCGGCTGCTGGGGACCGGAGGCGGGACCCCCGTGATCGTCCAAGCAGAGACACAACACAAGAGAAGGGCTGGCTGATCTCCAAGGGCGGGCTCATACAGCTGTCAATCATCAGCAGAAGGAAAAGACTAATATTCATTTGCTCTGGGACAAGGACTGTCACACTGTGTACATGTAAACAACTAATTGTCAGCAACTACATGTAAACAATTACATGTAAACAAGTAAAGGTAACAAGTAAATGTAAACAATTACATGTAAACAAGTAAAGGTAACAAGTAAATGTAAACAACTACATGTAATAAGTACATGTAACCAACGAGTACATGTAAACAACAAGTACAGTGGTAACCTCTACATACGAAGGTTTCTGCTAATCAAAAATCCAAGTTATGAAAAACCTTTAACATAATTTTCCGTCTCTGAATATGAAAGAAAATTCTATTCTCGAAAGGAAACTGAAACCTCCCAGATAAAAATTCAATAAATTCCAATACCCAACTACGTAATTTACGTAAATACATCACGTACATAGCATCCCATTGGCTATGAGGGAACTACCCATGATGCTTTTCATTACCCTTTGACCCTCATTCATCTCAGAGCTGCTGCTGTGTCTCCCGGTAACACAGACACTTTAACGTTTCTCACCTTGGTATCAAAAATTCAGCTGAACGGTGCAAGAAGAGTATATGACTGACAGACTATTATCAGCTTAAAAGTAATTGACTCCGCACGAACGGAGACTCAGACCGTTCTGCGAGGATGCGGACCAGACCACGAGGACACAACCTGGGTCTGCTCCAGGATCCTACAGCGGAGTACCCCCCACAGAGGCTGCGGGAGTCCCGTGCCAGCGCAGGAGGAGGCAGAAGTGTGGCTGTCGCGGTGGATTTACAGCTACTTGATCACCACTTCCTGCTTGCCAAGGCTCGGATAATTTTTAAAGGGTTTGAGGGGTAATATTGTGGGCCTTGGAACGAATTAGACCTTTTACATGTAAAATGCGACTATTTATGAAAAATTTGTGATATGAAAACACTTCTGGTACAAATTAATTTGTACCACTGTACATGCAATAAGTACATGTAAACAACAAGTACATGTAATAAGTACATGTACACAACAAGTACAACAACAATGAGTCTATGTACAAGGGTGGCTGTGGCTCAGTTGGTAGAGCATGGTGGTTTGCGTCCCAGCTCTGGTTGTCCACATGTCTCAGTGTCCTTGGGCAAGACACTGAACTCCGACTCCGAGTCCCAGTAGAACTGACAGAACCTTGGAAACCTCCTGGTGTATGAGTGTGAATGGGTGAATGTGAGGCTAATGTAAAGGGCTTTGAGTTGGAAAAGAATGATATAAGGGCAGTCCATTTACCTGTCAAAAAATATATGTTAGGATTAGTTTTAAGTACATAACAGTTATCTTCCACTACTGTCAACAGCACAATAGTATGTTTCCTACATAAAGTACTTTTACTGTCGTACAATCTGATATATTTGTACCATAGTATTGTCTTACATTTCTGATACATTTATGTGTCACCAGAATACTTGTAAAAAAACAGCAATATTAATGTTTTGGATGAGATTATTAAATATTTTAATCATGTTTAATCCAAATGAACTCATATACATATACATATACATACATATATGTATGTATATGTATATGTGGAGAAAATGTGGAGTGTGAAGGCAACAGTGGTACCAGTTGTGATCGGAGCACTAGGGGCAGTGACCCCCAAGCTGGGAGAATGTCTCCAGCAGATACCAGGAACAACATCAGAGATCTCTGTACAAAAGAGCGCATTGCTAGGAACAGCTAAGATCCTGCGCAGAACCCTCAGGCTCCCAGACCTCTGGTAGAGGACCCGAGTCTGAAGGAGACACCGCCCACGTGGGGCGAGAGGAACATTTTTTTTGTGTGTAATATATATATATATATATATATATATATATATATATATATATATATATATATATATATATATATATATATTGTGATGGACGCAGCCGCATCCACACCATAAGTCTGTAACCCTCTGAATAAATGCAAAAAATATAAAGTGTAGGTGCAGTTACATTAGCTTTAAAGTATACAAATAAGTTCACACACATTTGTTTATACATTTTTATTTTTTCATAGGTTATTTTACAGTACACATTAGTTCTATTTGGAGTGCACCCATTTAGTTAACTTTTGGTACAGTTGTTTGGTTGTTTTGAGTTACCAGTGTAGAGGGGCAGCTGGTGAAGATGGTGCTGACTCCTGGTTTCTGCTCGTGTCTGGCTGAAGAAAGAAACCACATCCAGACACACAGCCTTTATATGGGAGGAGCAGCTAATTGGGGCAGCTCAACTGCTGCCACTTCAGGGGGGTGATTTGAAAGGGTCTACTTTAGTTTGGATTAAGTATTTCAGTTTGAATTATTAATTTACTTAGGTTTTGAGTTTTAGTAGATTATGTTTATTTTGAATAATTAAGTATTTTTGGTGTTTGTAATATTAGTTGTTGTTTTTGTCATTGTGTCACTGTTTGTATTCCCCTCATGTGTTCAATTGGTCTGATCAGCCAGTATATATTCCTTTGTGTGTTTGGTGATGGGAGCTCAGTTTTGTTACTTGTCCTTTTGATTTAAGTCTGGTTGTTTTCTGTTCACGTTTATTTTTGAGCCCAGCCTATGTTGTTTGTTTAAATTGATATCATTTTTTGGGGAAAATAAACCCAGTCTTCATTTTAATTCGTCTGTGTCTCCCCGTCCTTGGTTCGGTCCCTTACACACACACACACACACACACACATATATATATATATATATATATATATATATATATATATAGTAGTATAGTAGTATTGGCATGTGTTTTTATAACATATAATTACTATTTATAATCACAAGAGAATAAAATAATTATTATTCATGATATACTGTGTAGTTGTATTTATTATTGCTTGTACCATAACATAGGCCATGCTTAACCTAGTATTGGTCCTGTGTATGACTGTAATCATGTAGTATTGGACCTGTGTCTGAACGTAACAGTGCACTATTGGTTCTGAGCCTAACAGTATTTGTCCAGTATGTGAGCGTAATAGTACTGGTCCTGTGTACGAATGTAATAGTACTGGTCCTGTGTACGAATGTAATAGTACTGGTCCTGTGTACGAATGTAATAGTACTGGTCCTGTGTACGAGCGTATCAGTACTGGTCCTAACAGTACTGGTCCTGTGTAGAACAGTGCAGCATGTGTCCTTGTCTATGGCTGTTTAACCCTTCGGTGTCCTTCACCAGCGTGTGTCTGCAGCTTACGGTGGAATCATCTCTTTTAAATCAGTCTTTATGTAAAACGCTGGTGTATTTATCAGCTCCTCCCTTTTCTTTTTTCCACTCAGATTGGATGTGCTAGTGTGTGGCTGCCCTTATCACTGTCTAATGCCTACATGGAATGAGGGTGGGTGGTTGGGTGGGGGGTGCTATAGTGGGGGAGTGTCTGGGTCCTTTCATGCCAGAGGGGCCCCTGCCACAAAAGACCCTCCATCCACAAAAGACCCTCTTATTCTCTCATTATTGACACCCTTAATTGTTTGTGCTGTCTGATAATGGCGCTCAAAGCCTCTTCATATCAGCAATAACCTTCTGTCTCCGTTGTATGGGGAAGGGGGGTACTGGGCGGCGAGGGGGTACTGGGGTGGTACTGGGGGTGGTAGGCTAATGCTAACCGTGCGAGGCTCAGATAGATGTTGGAGCATCTACAGAGGTTTTGGATACTACATGTTCATACACTGTAAACAATGATGGTAGAAATAACCACAGAAAGTTGTAAAATTGGAACAGAAACTAGAAGTTATCTACAGTGTTTATAATGTTAAATCTACATCTTTAAACTGTTAAATTTACAGTGTTTAAAATGTGAAATCTAGATGTTTAAAATATTAAATCTACACGTTTAAAATATTAAATCTACACGTTTAAAATGTTGAATCTAAACGTTTAAAATGTTAAATATACAGTGTTTAAAAGGTTAAATCTACATGTTTAATATGTTACATCAACATGTTTTAAATGGTACATCTACATGTTACTTTGAAAATGTATTAATGGTTTTATGTGTTTTTTCGATGATTATTCTAGGAACCACAGTTGCCAGCTGTTTTTTTAAATGGGGGGGGCGGCATATTTTCATTTATTTATTTCTTTTTACAGTGTATTCATAAGTGTGAGCCCTGAGGAGCTCATCAGGGAACAACATTTCCATTTGGTTTATTAGCAGCTTTGTGTTTTCACATTCTCCACCACAGGCTATGCACGTTATTGTTGTCTTATTAATTACGTACGGGGGCATAAGTACAAATCTCCTGATACAACGGGCACGCTCTTCAAAGTCGCTGCTTTATTACGAGAGGAAACGTTAGCCTTAATTAAACGACAGACTTTTATTAGTGTGGCGCGTAACTGTGCCAGTCAGTGTCCTTTTTCCCAAATAAAACCTGTCTAATCCCATTTCAACTGGTGTAATTAGACAGAAGGCTCCTGTCATTAGCCACACACGAACTGCCCACTTATAAATATTTGAGAGACACTTCTTATAAATTGTTGGTGTATTGAAAGGAATTACCCTGAAAGCAAATTACTAAATTATTTATGAGCAGTGCTAATCAGCTGTGTTTTTGCATTCACAGCTGAATGTTTGCTTTACTTACATTATTTACTGATGAAACTTTGCTAACAGTCCACCCTGTGAAACGTGTCCTTGTCAAATGCCTAAAGTGTTTTCAATATTTGAAAAGAAAATACTATTAAAAACATACTTTAATATAAAATACTATACAAATACTATAAAAATACTATGGAATACTAATATACTACATAATACTATAAAATACTGACCCATTCAAGAATGGGTTGTCATAGAAACTTGAGATTGGCACAAAATAGGGGCTAGATTAGGCTTTCTCTGAATACTTGTTTACACATGCCGCGACTTTCTGCCATCACAGTTGAGCACTTACACATATGTGTATGTGCTCTACTCAACCATCTGTGACGTGTACAGATGAGACTTCAAATAGTTTGGGGCCACGTCACTCCGCCCAGATGTGGTATTAACATCAGAGTCAACAAAGCAAGTGGTCCTGGTGGAGCTAACTGTCCCCTGGGAAGACAGACTGGAGGAGGCGTAAGAGGGCCAAATATGCCGAGCTGGTGACTGAGTGTCGGAGCAATGGCTGGAAAGCCCGTTGTGAACCAGTCGAGGTGGGGTGTCGGGGTTTTGCTGGCCAGTCACTTCCCTGAACCCTTAAAGTCCTTGGAGTAGAAGGGCAGCTGTGCCGAAGAGCCATGAGAGGCATCCTTAAGGCTGCGGAAAAAGCCTCAACATGGCTATGGATCTGGAGGGGAGGATCGGTGGAGTAGTGGGCCACTTGGACACAAGCCGGGGGCTGATCACCCCCAGCTGGGTCGCCCGAGCGAGGGTGTTTGATAATCAAAGAGCTGAAACACCCCATGACCTCGGGTTCATCACTAATGATGTGTCCAAGTAGCACCTAGAGGTGTATTAATGAACTGAACAGTGTGAAACAATGACAGTGGAAGAGCTGGAGTGATACCATAGAAAGCAGATGAAGTTTGACATCAATTAAATTAATATTCACATAATATTTTGTTTATTATTTTTTTTATTGGAATTATTTGAATTCCTCAAAAGATCATTTCACCTGTACTCTACTTTATTTACACACAGACTAAACACTGGACTGTTTTTTTTTATTGAATTCAGTTTGTATTTATGTCCACACAGCAGCACATTCTACTGCCACAGCTGTGATTCAGTGAGTGTTGGAGTGTGTTGTCACTGAATATTATGGGCTGTGTCTGTGATGCCGAGGTGACAGTGTAAAAGCTGAACAGGTCTATTTGTAGTGAGCTGACTTTTCAACACCTGCAGAGACTGAGGGGAATGTGAAGGAAACCTGAGTCTGCACCAAACAATTATTATATTTTATAATTATATTTATATCAACAACTTTACCTCGCTATGTTTATATCAACTTAGTTTGGATAATATATTTACCTTACATAACATATATGCACCTTATACCACATATACACATTACCTGGACTATAGTTAGGTTAGACTGACTATTGACTAGCCTAGACCCGCCCCCTTGTTGTCCTTATTGTAAAAGTGTTGAATGTTGGTGTTACTTCTCTCACCTCAGCTCATTATCTTTTTGTGTCTATAATTTGAATGAACTGGAGCTTTTTGACACTGTGTTTATCCAGTTTAGTGAAATTGCGCATCACTGCACCATCCTTTTTTAATAAAAAAGTAAAGAAAAAAATAATGAAAAATAATAAAGAAAAAAGAAAAGTAATAAATAAATAAACAAGTCATTCCTTGTTTTTAAATAAAATAAAAGTAAACCAAAGAAATCAATGCATTTAATTTTTTAACCTTCTTTTTTAATAAAATAAAACAAAGGAAATAAATAATAATACAATGATGCCAATAACATTCAGTTGTAACTGACTCATTGTACGTTTCCTTTTGTCGTCTCATGCTCATGAATGATTCATTAGTTCATATTTGAGGCCATTTGTGAGCAAACAGTTGACACTGGATCTTGATGGGACTCCATATTAAAGAATGTGCTTTAATAATGTCCAGGCTCACTTGTCAGATTGTTGCCACATTTCTATGGAGACGCAGGGAAACAGAATCCATCCAGGAAATTGGTCTTGTTTGACAGGTGTGTAGAAGCACAACAAAAAGATGAAAATCATTTGGACTGTGAACAAACGTACAGACGTACACAGTGCCATCCAATTTGTTCATTCCAGGAATATTTTGCTTGGAACTCGGAGGCATTGGTTTAATGTGAAACATTCCTGAACCCAAATTCAAATTAAACGAAGGTTTGTAATTCAAATAAATGAAAGAGTTCAGATATGAAAAGAACATGTTTTATACATCTGTACAATTTAGCTAGTTTATTAAGTGTGTACATATATATATATATATATATATATGTATGTATGTGCACATGTGTGTGTGTATGTGTGTGTCTGTATGTTGTGTGTGTGTGTGTGTGTGTGTGTGTGTGTGCTTGTATTTCTATCTTTCTGGGAACATTGGTATGTTTACACAGTCACACCATGGGGACCTCTGACACTATGGGGACCACAATTCAGATCCCCACAAGGGTTAAATATAAATAAAGGTTCCCACTAGTAAAATAGAAATGATGTGGCTGTATAAATGTTTTTTTTTCCGGAAGTCCTCATAAAGCATGATCACAGGTGCAAAGAGAAACATGCATTTTTCAAATGTTTGATGATGTGTTTACTGAAAAAAAGAAGTTTTCTAATTAATGTATTTGATTAATGTATTATTATTATTATTATTATTATTATTATTATTATTATTATTATTATTATTATTATTATTATTATTATTATTATAAGATAAGATAAGATTAATCACGAGATTGCTTTGTATAAATTTCGCTAAATATCTCCATGGGTTCAGATTAGTGCTCTAACAGTAGGTCTGGGTTTGCATGGGTTCAGGCCACCGAGTGTGTCAATACTAGTAAAGTCAAACTTTTCCATGGCTGTGATGGTGGTGCAGCTGGTAATTTAAACCAGGCTGAAGCTAATGCCAATGCTAACCCAGTAAACACACAGTCCTGTAAAAGGAATGTGTCTGTGGCTTCTCCACACACACACACACACACACACACATATATATATATATATATATATATATATATATATATATAGAACACAAGGAGCTTCATTTTCAATGTTTATTTCCAAGAACCGGACAACACCTGCTCCGGTCGCGGGTCACCCTCTGTACATTTAACTCTTTTTCTCCGCTTCCAAAAACTCTCTGTACCCCTCTCTCTCTCTCTCTCTCTGCCCCGCCCAAAACGCTTCTCATTGGCTATTCCACAACATTATGTTGCCAAAATTTGTTCAGAATAATGCAAAAATGACATCTATGATAATGCTGTGTTTTGATCCCATTTTATGCCTTATAGGACTCAATAGTTACAACGTGATAAGAACGAAATGTGAACTACATAAGAGCGCAGTTCAATAAATGCCAGAATAACCGCGTTCACAACTTCTCGTTCATTTGGCAAAAGTGAACGAGTCGTTCACGTTTGTCAAAAATATGATATCGTTGGTGAACGATTGTTCAATGAACTCGTTCAGGTACAACACTGCCTAATGCTAACTCTAACTCTACCCATAACCGTAACCAGTGTTGTACCTGAACGATTTATATTATTGTATCTTTTAGGGTTATTTGGGGTTTAATTAATTGCACTTTTTAGGGTTATTTAGCGTTTCTGATCATGTTTTGTGTGTCTGTAAAATGCTTTTGTGTGTGCTTTAGTGATGTGTGTAAGTTGTCAAACACAGGTGCTCATACAGCTGCAGTGTAAGGTGCCCCCCCCCCACCTCTAAAATGCACACAGCCCCACAGTGTGGACATTCCACTAATAACCTTCAACAAAGTGCAAAGTGTCCACAGAGATGTGACCCCTTCCACTCAGGACGATGCTCTAACCTCCCACACACAAGACAGGTGGGCAGCAGAAGGGGCTGATGAAGGTGGAGGGCTTCAAACCAAACATGTGACCCTGATGACCTCCGACCCCTCCCTCACTGACCCCTGAGACACTTGCACCGGCTGCTTCACAGTGTCCAGACCACCTGTGTCTGTGGAGATCAGTGCAGGATGCAACACTATTAAAGTTGTGCTGTCAAATGATTAAAATATTTTAATAGATAGACAGACAGACAGACAGACAGACAGACAGACAGACAGACAGACAGATAGATAGATACTACTACAGCAGTCAGTAACATGCCACACAAGAATTCCATAGAAATACAGAAAACAGAATACAAGCACATACAATAAAACATACTCCGACTGCAGACATTGTAGACATAGATCATGTGGATATGTGATGGAATTAAAAAAAAAAAAAAGAAAAGGCAGACACAGATTGAATTTTGGAGGTGGGGACGGTTAATTCTGTATGTAGTGCAAAGTCCTTAAAAGAGTTTGTGTGTGTAAAATGTAAACGCAAGTCATCCTTCTGTGATTTGAACTTCAGAGGACTGTAGTGGGATAGATAAGAGGAAACCTTGGAAACCAGCTGCATACTGTGCTCATAGAGAGATTTACGTCAGGGGGGAACTCTTGATACAACTTAATTTAGTTGATTAATTACATGGTTGTTTTGGATTAATTTAGATTATCATGATAAAATATTCATGTTTAATCTTTATTAATAACTGAAATATAGTGAATATATCTGCACTGAACGTGTTTGTCATAAGATAGGTGATGCATTAGCCTAATGCTAACAGAATCCCAGACTAAGGTATGCGTCACGTTAATGTGGTAATTTAATGTGGAACTGATTCAGTGAAAGGAAAACTTAGTCAAAAAACTATGTTGGTCGATGGTTCTGTCTCTGGCGGGTTTTTTTATACTAAAATTCCCCACAAAATTGGAAGAAAAAAATACAAAACATGCTAAACTCCACTAAAATTCACAAAACAGTAAAACTAACAAAAAACTCCTGATGAAAATCTAAAAAATATTCCAAAAGTCTTCTAAAATACAAAAAATATCAAAGAATACCATAGATATGCAAAAATATATATATATATATATATATAATAAATCTAATAAAATAACTAAATATATAATAAACATGTTGATTGCATATATATGTGTATATATATATGGAATCAACATGTTTATTCAGCACCTTCAACAGTTTCAACAAAACAACTGTAATTGCGTCAAAATATTTTAACCAGAATAATCTGCATTAGTGAGTACATTTTGGCAGACCTATATAAAAGATAAAACAATAAACTTGTGTCTATGGACTTCACCCACTCTATGTAAATATTCAACACTAATCATGTTTGTATAGATCCTGTGTTTGTGGTTCATAATGTTCCTAAAGCTCAGGGTTCAACCTGACCTTAGTGACATAATTTCTTCCTGATACGACAAAAAAAAAGAAAAATTGGGTTGCACCGGTGTGACCAGGTATTCAAGCAAAAGATTTCTCCACAACTGTGAATTTTTCCATATCGTAGAAGGCCCAGTTCATAGTCGATGCTTGCAAATGACACAAGCGATGCATTTGACGTAATGGATTGTCTTTTTCAGCCTTTCTTTTATGATTTAAATCTGTTTTCGTACTTATTTTCTTCCTCTTTACCACTTGTCTGTTAATCTTCTCTCTTCTTTTCCTGCTTATCCATCTGCAATAACCATCTCTGGCAACGTGGACCAATTACACAGTCAGGGCGGCTGTGGCTCAGTTGGTAGAGTAGGTTGTCCAATGACTGAATGGTCGGCATTTCACGTCCCGATTCTGGCTGTCCATGTGTCGAAGTGTCCATGGGCAAGACACTGAACAGACTTAGGCTCCCACTAGGACTGACAGAACCTTAGAAACCTACTGGTGAATGTGAGGCTAAGGCCAAACAAAATAATACCTGTGGTTCCAGTCACCCGACCGACCCAATTTTTTTACGACGAAAATGCCGACTATGTAGACATTTTATCAGTTTGTCAAAATAAATTAAATATAATGAACCGGCCGACTGCCGACTCTTATCTTCGAAATTACCAATGACTGATGATGAGAGAATTTATTTCTCCGTATTTAGTCCGTATTCATGTTTACCAACATCTGTCACCTGTCTGACCACCGTGATTTATAACTAGCGACAAACGACGAGCCATATACATCGTGTCCATGTCCATCAAAATAACCCTCAATGCACGTGATTGTTGCGCGAGTTTTGATTGGCTGGTCGCCGCTTGACTTCCATATCAAATAAAGTACATTGTTAAAATTTTTTCTATGCTAGGGAAACGCGTGTATTATGGCCGACACAGCGGACTCAGCTGTCTCTCAAATATTCAGTGTGTGCATAGATAAATGTGCACACCATAACACAGTACGGAGGAAATTTGCATCCTTATCTTTAGATCGCTCATTCTTGGACTGTTTTGATCAGTTTCACGTATCGCCTACGAGCCAAAATATTGGTGTTCGCTCGACTCCGGTGCTGCTAATGTCAAATGCCAACATCAACAGGATGGCCAGTGGCATGAAGTTGATGACAATTGACTGACTTTGTGGGATCTCATTCAAGTATTTCCTGGAATAAAAGTCCTCCGTTTTGGTTGTGTCGAGGTTCCAGTACCAATACAGTCACAGGATGATGAGAATCGGCAGAAAAATGCTGTTGACTTGTTAATGTCTGCAGCGAAGCGGAAGGAATTCGTAGCCAAAAAAGTAGGGTAAGACTTTTTTTCTCTTCTCATCCCGCTCCCGTTCATGTCTCGTCCTATCATTTTCGAGGACTATACTTTTTATTAATAGGCTATTTTATTAAAACAATTTCGATACTGTGATACTGATACCAGCACAGCAGGTAAACACATCATCCGTCGCCACAGGAGATGAAATCTAGGTCACTAACACGACTACATGAACTTTTGTTAATGTCTGTCCCAAAATAGTTGTCACTCAACCTCTCTAGAACTGTATTTGGACAAAAAGTCTTAAGTTTTCTCAGTTTATTGATTCTGAGCTTAGATTTTAAACAGGTATGGCTCAACAACTGTCTCTATTCAGGATGATAAATTGATTCTGTTCGCCCAGTGACAGTCGGTCATCATGTCAGTAGCTGGTTCTTATTTTGTCCACTTTCTTGCCATTTCAGCTCTGGAGGAAATTTAAATGCAAAGGAATGCCTGTACAATGACCTTATGACAGACATGACAGCTGCTGGTGTGGGATTCTCTGCAGGAAGTGGGGCAGCTTCTTCCACTGGAAAACATATTGTACAGGTATGTTTTACTTACGACAATCTAATTTTTGTTTTTCAGCTGGAACTTAATGTTTTAATACAATGAATTATGGACTCTTTGCAAATATATCCATTTAATTTTGGTATGTATGTTTTAAAGTAGTGTCTGCATCATAGAAATATTTCACAGCACTCTTGGATGAATCCATGGCACCTTGTATGGATCTGTGACTCTCCGATCACTCTTTTGTGTGATTATTTTATAGGGCTATGGTAGTACATGTATTTCCAGGATGATATTTGTTTCAGAGCACCCTACTGTGGCTTTTGCACTTGGCATGCTTGGTGTGTGGATATCTGGCTTTACTATCACTGTCATGTGTAGAATAGATTTTGTTTTCAGGATTTTGAATGGCTGTTGTACTGGTGGCTGGAGAAAATAATTATTTATTCTTGCACATACCCTACCCCTAGAAAAAAATCAATTTCACTTTGGATCATTCACTACAAATTCAACTTGATAAATTATCTTGTGCAGAAAATAAGATTTAAGATTTTGTAAAAGTTAATACTACAACAAGACCAAACTTGTAACTCTTTTGTTTTATTCTAGACTATCTGCAATGGACTTTGGGAAATAACCAATCATCATGATGTCATAAATGAGGCTGCAAACGCAGAGATGAAGTTTACCAGATTCCTCCAGAGTACCAGAAATACAAGGATTTGAACAACCTAAAAGAAAAGAAGAAAGGGAGAAAATGTTTGACACAGAGTGCTCTCAACAGCCACAGTCAAGCACTCTTTGCTGTTCTTCTAAAACCTGTGATGGATAGCAGTCCAGACTGGCAGGTATAGATTCTAGAATGAAACTTTTTTATGTTCATGTGTTTTATTAGTGTATAGATTGCTCTGAATGTGTAGGCATTGGTATTGTCAAGGAGACTAGAATATTCTAGTATTCTTCAACTTCAGAAAATTAATGATAATCCTATGCACACTCTCATTATTCAGCTATATGAGCCTCATTGATTTGGATGATTTTTACATTTTCAGAATTTCAAGGAGAGTGTAAAAGGTTTGGCTGATTGTCTCGACTCATACTCAAAATATCTTGCACGTCAAGCGAAAGTCATGTCCCAAAACAGACAGCTCGATCACCCTGTGAGAATGTTATCAAGTAATATGTCAGTGGACCATCATGCACGAACCACTCTCGTTGCAGATAAGTTTCAAAAACTTGATGAAGCAGTTTGTGCCACAGAGCTGGGCATTCCTATTTTCTTCAACGAAGACGTACATTTGAGTCAGCCATTTTCTGGGTCTAGACCTAGCATGCAACGATTTCGTTATTTTGAACAACTCCAGCTCTCTGTCCCTATTGATCTGTACAAGTTTTGTCCAGGGGGGTCTTCTGTGACAAGTGTGTGTGTTGTCCAAGTGCGACCAAACCGCACTAAGCTAGAAGAATTGACTGAGACTGCTCGTACAATGTCTCGTCCTGATATCAAGTGTAAATTCCAGGAGTACCACACAAGGTACCAGCGAATAGTTTTCAAGGAGCATCTGGTCAATGCTGCATCTGTCCTCCCTGCTACGGCTGATATGTTGTACAAGGAACTGACCCTTGATGCATCACAGGCAAGCCATCCAGCAACCCATGAGAGAATCAAACTTATATTTCTTGGTGATGAAAGCTTGATCACTGACCTTCGACATTTAAATCCTGGTCGACCGAAGTCAGGTTTTGACAAATTCTTCAAGTCTCTGGCAGAAGTTGTTGAAGAGGTCACGGCTGCAGGTGAACGTCGCCACAATACAGCTCATTTGTCAAGATGGATGTCTGTTAAGGATATGATCAGAGAGGCCAAAGAAAGATTGACTGAGCAAAGTCCCATACCCTCGGAGAGCTTGGTGAGACTCCAATTTGCACCACGCAATCCATACACCAAAACAGCTCTGAGGTTTACTTCAGCCATCAACGTCCAATACAAAGTCCAACGACGACAATTAAGAGCTGAGCACGCTGATCAGCATTATGTTGCTGCTCAATTCAAAATGCTAAAAGAGAAGTCAATTGAGGAAAAGAATAAACATGGAAATATTATTCTGTACTTCTGTGATGATAAGGCAAAGGTGCCAATTGGAGAACCCGGACTAGCTGTCAGTACTGGAGTAAGAGGAAAGAAGACCCTTGCCCCTTCTGGATGAACCTTGGTAGCGGCAGACCACGACATGAAAAAGTCATCTTTGACTCCCAGTGTCTACATCAAGTGTGACATTCCTCCAGCGATAACTGAAACATTCCTCCGCGGTGATGTTTACACTATTGTCAACGATTCTGTATTTGAAACATCATCACCATTCAGAAATGCTGCTGCCATTGCACAAATTGAAGGAAGTAATGAACCGTACATTCTGGCCAAATTTACTGATGGAGGAACCGACCAACGTAATACCCTAGAGTCGGTCAAGTGTGCTTCAATATGCTTGTTGAGGGAACTTGACTTGGAGCTGCTCATCACGGCAAGGTGTGCCCCTGGGCAGTCTTGGACAAACCCAGCTGAGCGTGTCATGAGTATACTGATTATCGGGTTACAGAACTGTTCGCTCGAGCGTGCCAAAATGAACGAGGAGTGTGAAGCTTTAGTCAAAAATCTGAATAGCATGGCTTCCATCAGAGAAAAGGCAAAGACTAACACACACCTAAAAGAAGAATGGTGCAAGTCTCTTAAGTCAGTGAAAGAGGTGGTATCACAGAGGTTTAGTAGGTTGGCCCTGAAAGATAAACCAATCATCACATCAGCTCCAGTCTCCAGTCAGGATATAGAGAACATACAACGCCATTTGCTAGAACTCTTTCCAGGAATAGATGTCGAGAAACTACAGCAGGCTCAACTGCAGCGTCTGCCTGCCTACCAAGACTGGAAAAGGAAACATTGCAGGGAGCGCCAGTACACCTTCCAAATACAGAAATGCGACGACCTGACTTGTTGTACCCCTAGAAAAATTGCAGGTGTTCAGTGGTTGCCAGATCCTGTCCTTGATGTAGACGGTGACCACTACAAGCCATTCACAGCTGTAAAAGGGCTGCAAACAGAAGAGGGATGTCCATCACTCGTAGGCAAGAAAAAAACAGCCAAGAAAAGAAAAAGTGTTGTCTTGGACTCTGACATCAATGACAATGCCGTAGAAGGTGGGTACTTGTATCTTAAGTCAGCAGTGATCTGCTTCCTGCTTGCTACTGTTTAGTCAACTAAGTTGCAAGGGAGGCTATTGACAGCCTTTTGTTGGACCAGGGTCTTCCCTGGCAACATGGTCGACTGAAAGTTTAGTCTGCTCTATAAAACCAAGCCAAGGAGATTTTTTTCTTATTCAAATCAAACTTTCAGCTGAACAAACAATGGACACAGTTTCTGAAGAGACAAACGATGACTTGAATAACTCTGTAAATCAAGATCAGAGTATTGATGTTGACATGGCAGAACTGGATAGTAGTGAAATTCTACAGACAGCCAATGAAAATGTTGAAGACAAGGGTTCTCATTCAAATGAAGGTAAATTCTTTTTGTAAATACCCTTCCCCAACATCATCAGATGAAGAATCTAGTGGTAACAGTTGTTGAAGTTTCATTGAGATGAGTTCCATTTTCAGACCAAACATCTACAATCACTGATGAACCAGATGGGGTTGAATTGGATGCCACAATTTCTGAGGCTGACAATCAAAATGCTGGGGATGAGGACTCAAGTGAGAGTACTGGTAAGTGTTGAAGTTGTCACTTCTGTAGTGGTAAAATTTATCAGCTGCATTATGAAACTTTTTAAGTAGCAGAACAAAAAGATCTTAAATGAAGTTGTCTGTGGTGGAAAACAGTTGCCAAGTGATCAATTGCAAACTTACCTCACCCCTTTAGCATCTGAAAGAAACAAATGAAATTCTCTACGTATTATTCCATATAAAATTTTATTTTCTTTCAGGTCGCTGGTGGCTTGGTGCTACTGCTTCCACTGTTGGAGCCTCAATGCTTGATAAGAAAATTCCCATCTCAACCCAGAATGCTCGGGCCACCGTTATTTGTGTTGAATGTCGTAAGCCAAGAGTTGTTTATGCCACCCACAAGCTCACTGAAGGAGAAATGACATCTTTGGCTTTGATGATGTCAGAGTTTGACTACACCTGTGGAGCACCAGTAGTACCAGGAGACCACTTACTTGCAAAAAAAATTGCAGTTAGGGACTTAGAATGTAGGGATCATATTGAACTTCCATTTTATGGAGCATCTCTTGGTCACAAAGACTTGTGTGCCTGGTGTGGGGAACCAAAAGCAAATCCTCTTCCAGAGCTCAAAAAAAAATTTTAAACTGTACTCCCGCTCTGTCAAAATTGTGAGAGGAATGGCAAGAAGCCAGTCACAAAACAGCAGTATGGCAAGAGGAAATAACTTTCTAACAGTAAATAGATAGCTGTATATGTCAAGCCTTCAATATTGGGGCCTTTATTTCATTGAAATATGTGGATAGAATTTACATTTGTTGTTGAACTGTATTTTTGTTGAAAAAAAATTAATAAAATACAAAATGTTGATGTCAAATCAGATTTTATTGTATTTCAATCATCTAAAATTCATTTATGCTCTCTTAAAACATTCTGTAAATATACATGTACATGTACATGGCAAATCTGAGGCAATGTGTTGATTTTCTAACTGCTGGAAAGCATAAGTGATATTAAATCTTAATTTTTGGAGCTTCTTTTTAGAAGACGGGTATATAAAATTGTAAATAAAATAAAATATGGATGACCGACCTACCTACCCAATTTTTCCTATCCATGTGATGGGAACCACATATATTATTCTGTTTGGCCTAATGTAAAGTGCTTTGAACACTATGAAGGTGGAAAAGCGCAATATAAGTGTAGTGCATTAACCATTTTACGGTCGGACCATCATTTCCCTAATGGATAAACTTATATTTGCATCACGGTAGTGTTTTTAGGCCTTCACAACGTACAACATCGGCGCAAGGCCTATTGAGTCTGCTGTGATGGCCAGGTGACGAAATTTGCCAGGGGCACAGTCGCCAGGGACGACTTGCACCACTCACACATTCACGGTAGCGAGCCGTGTCCGAGCATGTGCTCGTAACACACACGCACCGCATATTTGCTCCTTCTCAGAATGAATGGGAGTCTTTGGGCCACGCCCACTCAGTGTCACTGACATGAGTGTAAGTGGGTCAAATGTGACCTCTGACCCCATAGTGACGTGGGGCAGGTCGAAAGATTTCATATGAGGCCAAGTTCGGGGGGTCAGAAAATGCTATATTGTTCCTGCTTGGTTTCAAAATTTTTCTTTCTTTATTATTAGGCCTTCGCCGCAGATAACGTCGGCGCAAGGCCTATTGCGTCCGCTGTGATGGCCAGGTGACGAAATATACCAGGGACGCAGTCGCCAGGGACGACTCGCACCACTCACACACACACACACATTCACGGTAGCGAGCCGTGTCCAAGTATGTGCTTGTCACACACACACCTGGCCATGCCCACTCAGGGTCACATACATGAGTGGAAGTTTGTCAAATGTGACCTCTGACCCCCCCAGTGATGTGGGGAAAGTCGAAAGATTTTACTTGAAGGTGAGTTCTGGGGGGTCAGAAAAATGCTATATTGTTCCTGCTTGGTTTCTGAATTTTTATTTGTTTTTTTCTTTCTTTCTTAGGTCTTCGCCACATACCACGTTGGGCGCAAGGCCAATTGATACTGCTTGCAGTTTGTTCTGATTCAGCCATTTGACCTCTAATTTGACCCCCAGAACATGCATGAAAACTCCCCAAATTTTGCACACACCTCAGAAGTGTTAAAAATTGCAAGTATTTATAGGTTTCTTGAAAGTCGGTCAAGAAATGTGTCTACAGTGCCACCTAGAAAAGGTGAAATAGTTTGTATTAGGCCAGATCACACCCTAGTGTAGTTAGAGCAGTGAAAATCAGTACACATGTTCGTCATACAGAGATGTATAAAGTACTGGACTAGAGGAGTGGAGTAGTAGTAGAAGTACTACATCAAAAAACTGACTTGAGTAAAAGTTGAAGTGTTCTTCAAGCATCATACTCCAGTGAAAGTACTAAAGTATCCAAAGAAAATTGTACTTAAGTATTGCAAGTAGAAGTATGTAAAAACATTTCTATTCAAGTACTGAAAGTAAAAGTAGAAGTAAAATTACAAGTAGAAGTAATGAAAAAAATACTACTTAAGTACTAAAAGTAAAAGTAAAATTTAAAAGTACTGTGTAGGCCTATACTAAATGAAAGCAGTCACAAGTTTTAACACATTTATATGATGGAGTCTCCCGTCGATCCGACGGATGAGTAGACAAGCAGTTATTTCCTTTTGGCGTGGCTCCTCATGTGGGAGCGCAGCCCTATCCCTGGGACACACAGCTTTCCACAAGTACTGCAGGGTGTTTTGTCCAGGGTTGAGGGTTGAGGACCGCGTTTCCTATGGTCTCTTTTGACTCGGATGGAGTCTGTCCTTGCCCGTTCGAAGGTCTCAGTGCCTTGGGTGACCAGGTGTCTCCACTTTCCCCTGTCGGCAGCAGTTTCCTCCCAGTTTGCTGCATCAATTTTACAGTTCTTCAGGTTGGCCTTCAGGGTGTCTCTGAAGCGGAGAAGGGGTCTTCCCAGTCCACGCTGTCCCTCTTTCAGCTGACCATAGAGCAGCATCTTTGGGATGCGGCTATCCGGCATCCGGACAACATGGCCTACCCATCGGAGCTGGGCCTTGATGACCAGACTTTCCACACTGGGTAGTTTGCACTTCTGCAGGATCTCAAGGTTTGATACTTTGTCCTGCCACTTGATACTGCATATTGAGCGCAGGCACCTCTGGTGGAACCGTTCCAGCTGCTGAATGTGGTGACGGTAAATTGCTGTCCAAGTTTCGCAACCATAGAGCAGTGCGCTCAACACCACTGCCCTGTAGACAGCGATTTTGGTGTCAAGCCTTATGCCGTGGTTCTGCCACAGCCTCTTCGTCAGTCCTCCAAAGGAAGAGCTGGCTTTGGAGATGCGGAATGCGATCTCGTTGTCCAGAGATCCGTTGCTGGAGATGGTGCTGCCTAGGTAGCAAAACCTTTCAACGGTCTTGAGGTCTGTGTTGTCAATGGTCACTGGTGGCGGGGGGAGCGCAGCCGGGTTCTGTGGTGTTGGAGGTGGTTGAAACATGGCCTCTGTCTTCCCCAGGCTTATAGTCAGGCCAAAACGCCTGCAAGACACTGCGAAGCGATCCACAATGTGCTGGATATCTTCTGAAGATGTAGCTGTCAGAGCACAGTCGTCAGCAAAGAGGAATTCCCGCAGCAACGCCTCAGACACTTTGGTCTTTGCCTGGAGTCTTCGCAAGTTGAAGAGCTTGCCACTGAAGCGGAACTGGATGAAGACACCTCTGTCACAGTCCGTGAAAGCATCAAGCAGCATTGCAGAGAACATTATGGAGAAGAGGGTTGGTGCCAAGACACATCCTTGCTTCACTCCATTCCTGACTGGGAAAGGCTCGGATGCATCACCGTTCTCTTGGACCCTGGCTTGCATCCCGTCATGAAAGGAAGCGATGAGAGAGATTAGCTTCTCTGGGCAGCCAAACTTGCCAAGGATCTGCCATAGGCCCTCACGATTGACCGTGTCGAAGGCCTTGGTGAGGTCAACAAACACCATGTAGAGGCCCTTGTTCTGCTCTCTGCACTTCTCTTGCAGCTGACGAATAGCAAAGATCATGTCACCAGTACCTCTGCCTGCACGGAATCCACATTGGTATTGCAAGTATTGCAAGTAGAAGTATGTAAAAACATTTCTATTCAAGTACTGAAAGTAAAAGTAGAAGTAAAATTACAAGTAGAAGTAATGAAAAAAATACTACTTAAGTACTAAAAGTAAAAGTAAAATTTAAAAGTACTGTGTAGGCCTATACTAAATGAAAGCAGTCACAAGTTTTAACACATTTATATATTTAATATGAAAAGTACAACTTCAGCTGAGGCAGCAGTAGTACAAGGACACTTACAAGTGTTCATGAAAAAACTAAAACTTTCAAAGGCCAGAGTATTCCAAGAATATGGCCAAGAGACAAACCAAATATTTCTTGTGTAAACACGGTGTAGCAGCTACACATGTAACATTGCCAAAAGGCCAATTAGAGCGTGCAGTTTTATTATGTAGTGTTTGATACTGACTCGTCCAATGATGAGACACTATCATCAAACCAGGTGACAGAACCATTTATCGCTGTGGCATTGATATGCTATGGGTTTGGTATGCTTACGAACAATTTTAATAAGAGTAACGAGTAACGATTCGGTACATAAAAAATGTGTCAGAGTAAAAGTATTAATTTTTTTTTTTTAAATGTAATTCAGTAGAAGTGGAAGTAGGCGAAAACAAATTATACTCCAAAAAAGTACAGATACTGCATTTCACTACTTAAGTACAGTACTTAAGTAGTTGTACTTCGTTACTATACATCTCTGTTGTCACATGATGATGGAACAAAAAACCTAATGATGCCCACGCCTATAAACCAACAGGAAGTCCGCCATCTTGGATTGAAATTAAAAAAAATTTGAGTTGTCGTTTTCGCTGTCATTGGAATGTATCTATCTCCTCCTTGGCCGTTTGGCCAAATGAGCTCAAAATCGGTGAACACGATCTAGACAAGCAGGACATCAAAAGTTGTCCAATTAATTTGGAAAAGTTGCATTGTTTTCGTGCTACACTGTTGCAAAATTTGCTAAGATTTCAGGAAAAATTGCCACTACATAAATTGCTTCAGCTCAGACATACGAACACCAATTTGAAAAAAAAACCCCTATGATGGCCATACCCATCAACCAACGGGAAGTCCGCCATCTTCAATTGAGATTGAGTCTATCTCCCAGGTCTACATCCATTTAACTAAAGACATTCTGAGTAATCCCCCTAGAAATGTACTTTTATTAAAACGGCTGTAGTTCGGACATACAAACACCAATTTGGCTGAAAATTGACTCCAATATTTGTCTCCTGAGTCCCCACCTGATTGTCATAGAAAATTGTTATTTCGCATTATAGCACCCCCAAAAGATTTGCCAAATACACTGTTAGTAAAATGGCAGTAGATCGGACAAACGAACACGGATTTGGCTGAAACTTGACTCAGACGTCTATCTCTGGGTCCTACACTGATTTGTCAATATAAATTGTGATTTTGCTCTATAGTGTCCCCTACAAAATCTCCTTTACTAAAATGGCTGTAGATCAGGCATGCGAGCACCAATTTGGCTGAAATTTGACTCGGATGTTGCGTGGGAAGGCAGTCACCAGGGGAGGCAGATGGGGATGGCAAAGGCCTTTGAGACTGCTTGTAGTTTTAATTTTTCTTATTATTTGCGTCGTCATTTTGTAGTAATTTCCATTGTTCGTAATCTTTTATTTGCATCCCACTAACCTTTTATTTACATTACGCTAGCCATTTATTTGTATCATAGTAGCCTTTATTTACATTGTGGTAGATTACGAGTTCAGAAACAAAATGAACCCAAGTGCAAAACTCAGAAACAGGAATACATTTTTAAGTGCTTCATTATTGTTGCTATTGTTTCCTTATTATTATTGTTTCACTGGAGATTGGGTTGCAGTATGGTGGATCGTCAGGTGCCACGTCATCAAGACAACAATTGAGGGGCAAGGCAAAATGCCAGTCAAAATCCAAGCAAAGATCAGACCAGATATCCAAAAACAGTAGTCCAGTAAATCCAAAAATCGTTACCAGGGTCCAGGCAAAGGTAAGAATGTGGATCCAGAAACCAGAATGGGGCCAACAAGGGCAGGGAAAACTCTGAGTCAGGAACAGGTGCAGGGTCAGGCAACAGGAGGCAATAATCAAGCAACAGATCAGACAGGGACTTGACGACAGACATAAACCAGGGAACCAAAACAAGTCATACACAGACAAGAGCAAGACAGAGATAAGACCACTTATTTGTTGCATGGTAGGCAGACAAACTTGCACGAGACAAAGAGACACAAGGAGTTTATATAGGGCATAGAACAGGTGGAAGACATTAGGATGAATAAGAGGACCACACCAGTGGCAGGAAGTAAAAGGAGATAAAGTGAACATGAATAACACCATGTGAAGATAAAAGGCGAGACACTAACAATGACAGAAAAAAATAGGAAAACAAAACAAGACACTAAAAATCTGGATACATAACAGGTAGCCTTATAATTGAATTGCATTATCGTTTAATTGGCATTGCATTTGTCTTTCATTTGCATCATGCTAGTCTTTTATTTGTTTAACAGTAGCATTTAAGTGGCATTATGGTCGCTTTTTATGTACATCATAGGAGCCTTTTCTTTTTATTACGGTAGCCTTTTATTTGCATCACACTTGCCTTTTATTAGCATTTTAGTAGTATTTATTTATTCCTTTGAAATACATCAGTGATCAAACATACATATTACTGTTTTTACTACTTTGGGTCTTTTTGTATAAAGATAACATGATAATATGGTGGAATCAGAAGTCATCTACAGTGTGTGTGTGTGTGTGTGTGTGTGTGTGTGCCCTGTTTTCCCAGCAGTCCTTGGACACTAGAGCTCTCTGGGAAGCAGGACATGAGCAGAGGTCAGGTCATGGAGCCACATTGTGTCTTCCATGAGGCTAAAGGTTAGCTTAGTGCACCTGCAGCTCCATTCACTGCTGTCAGCTCTTGTTCAGTACCAACACCTGACATTTTGCACTGAAAAACTCTACTGTCCAACAGAAAGCCTGGTCCATGATGCATTACTCTGAAAAAATGTGTTTACTGTCTAATAGAAGGACCTACATCCTTCATCTGTACTGTCTGTATATAGACCTAAATATTAACCGCTTAAAGCCCACTGTTGTAAATATGTATCTATTGTATGTGCTATAGTGAAATTATCTCCACAAAATCTTCCCACAAAATACAGAAAAAAACCCATAAATCATCCAAAATGAAGACATATGTATGCAACACCTTCAACAGTTTCAAAAAACAACTTTAAGCAACTGTTCTATTGAATTGTGTTAAAAAAAACTAATCAGATGAATCATGGTAATGGATGAAACCATCTTTCTACTTTATTGAAATTCAGGTGTTAAAGGGTTAAAGGCAGATGCAGACTCATTCAGATGTGATGAGATTCTGCAGCATGACAAATGTCGAAATTACCCAGAATCCTCTTCCCTTTGTTTGAACTCCACTTTACAGTGCTGTGGTTTTTGAATATCCACATCCAACATCTATGCATAAATTCACAGTACATTCAACACGCAGAGCGCCGAGGAGGCTGTGAGGATGTGAGAAGGCCAATGCACCCCCGCTGAGTTTCTAGTCCACATGCATTTAGATGTGTGACTGGGAACGAATCAAGGAGAATGAGTTTTACTGAAGCCAAAAAGCTATCTGCCACACACAAAGACACACACACATGAACACACATACACACACACATACACATACTGGTTTCTATGTCTCATGAGGACCACATTTTTAATCATGACTTTAGGTAAAGGTGGGTGTAAACACTTTTTTTTATCCACATAACTACCATTACTCAGATGGTTTACTATCAGAACTGGAACAATTTGTTAATGCATGGACTCAATGATTATTGAACATTAATTCTTCTTTGCCCAAACTGAGACCTGAACTTAAAATGTACCATCAAGATTAATTTATATAAAGACAGTAAAATGTAGGTTTTAATTAACATCCCTGGTTCAAGTAGGAGACAGTGTAAATAATCGCTAATAATGGAGCCTCATTAATGCTCCCTATCCACTAGTCAACTCTATCAACTCTACTCAGTAGTGTTTCCATTACAGGATAGTACTGACTTTACTGTTCCTGGTCGTTATGATGATAGTAATGGATTGGATTTATATAGTGCTTTTTTTCCCAATCAAAGAACTTCACATTACTGATCCATTATTCATTCACTCTCACATGCTCCGCCTGATGGTGGTAAACTGCATTTGTACCCACAGCTGCCCTGGGGCAGACTGACAGAAGTGTGGCTGCCATTTTGCGCCTAAGGCCCCTCTGACGTCCACCGATCATTCATACACCAGTGTGAGTGGCACTGGAGGCAAGGAGGATGATGTGTCTTGCCGAAGGACATAACGGTTTGACAAGGACAGAGTGAGATTCGAACGACCAACCCTTCATTATTGGACGACCTGCTCTAACACCTGAGCTATGGTAGCCCTGGTACTAACTTTACAGTATCTGGTCGTTATGGTGACAGTACTGATTTTACTGTACCTGGTTGCCATCGTTATAGTACATAGTATATATATATATATATATATATATATATATATATATATATATATATATATATATATCAGGGCTGTAGTAGGGTATTGGACTCGAGTCCGTTTTGTTATCGTCTCGGACTTGTCTCGGACTCACTGATATTTGACTTGGGCTTGTCTTGGTCTCGCCCACTGGTCTTGACAAATATGGTTCTTGGTCTCGACCGAGTCAAGGCGTTTTCATTTTGTTACAATATTCCAGGAATAAGGCATCATTGATCTGGGTAAGTTAATTGTAGAAGTATTAGGCACACACAGCAGAGGACTCCGATGCAGATCCGTGTTCGAATCACCAGATCCATGTTGCTGTCACATTCCTGGATTGGGTCTCTTCAGGTTATTGTTATGAATGCAGTACTCTGTGTCCTGTAAGTGTTTTATTGTCTTATGTAGTTTATAATAATAATAATAATGGATTAGATTTATATAGCGCTTTTCAAGGCACCCAACGTTTCTGTTATTGTTAGTGTCTGGGCTTTTATTTTGTTATGTGGGTGACTTTGCTTCCTGTCACTGGTGTTGTCCTACCCCTCATTAATTTTCCCTCATGTGGAACACCTGTCTGTCCAATATATATTCCCTCATGTGTCTTCACACCGTGCGAGTACGTCTGCTATCCCCACGCAACCTCCGAGCATTTTTTTTCTTCTCTGGTTTTCTGGTTTGGACTCTGTTTTTCTGTTTTTCTGGTACTTGGTTTTTGCTTGCCCCTTGTCTGTCTGTGTTTTGGATGTGTTTTGTGTATGACCTTTGGTGTGGATTTTGGACCTGGACTCTGCCTTGCCCCCCTTGGAATTGACACTCTCTCGGCTCTCTGGATGGACCTATTTCTGGCATTGGGTAACTGTGTTGTGGATTATGATTCTGTTTATTCTGATTACCTGGTTCTGATCATTGACTGTCTGACCCTGCTTTTTGTCCCAGTGGATGTTTTACTTAGGGCCATTATCCCCAGATGGAGGTCCTAGAGAGAACAAGTGTTTTCTTTATTATGGATTTTGTTATCAATAAATCCTCTTAAACTTTCGTGAAAGTTATCTTTCGATGCTTAAAACTGCAACAAGGGGATGTCTACAGACAATTAAATGTTGTTTGAAGCAAGGGTATCAACTGGTTGAGTTATAAGATAGAATAAAAACACAGATCAGCATGGATCAAAAAAGGTCCCGACCCAGAACATTTGAGTCCGGAATGAGTTCCAAGACAGCCTCTAATTCTGGGCTGTACAGTGGCAGATCCACATTACAGTCACACCTGTTTTACTCGCCCATGCCAGATAAGGACCAACATCGGGCTGTGACACTTGGTAATGGTGCGTGACACAGTCAATGAGCAGAATCAGAATGCAGCTGTGGGAATGAGCGTGCCAATTGTCCCCCTTTTTTTTGGGGGGACGACAAAAAAAAGTTGAACCAGAATTTGCAGCACAGCAGGAGCCACCGACCAACTGGATTTGCGATGTAGATTCACTTTAAGTTTACGAAATTATAGTGAATAATATTGTGTTTAAAAAGGTGTTCTGCTCAGTGTGTTGTATGTACAGTGAGTCCCCTGCTTCCTTTACTGAAGATAGAAGTAGCTGTTGGAAGTGTAGCTTAGTGTCAGGGTTGGAGGCCAGGGTTTTTGAGTTAGAAGCATGGCTCTGCAGCTTGGAGGCTAATGCTAGGCCTAGCTATAGCGAGGTAGCTGCAGGGACCGCAGGCTGTGCTAATAGCCGCAGGAGTGCTAGTGTGGCTAGTCCCCCAGCCAGTCCCGTGCAGTAGGGACAGTCCAGGCATCGGTTTGTGACAGTATGAGGGAAGCGTGGTGCTAAACGCACAAACGTAGTGCACCAAGAGCTTCACGTCTGTAGCAGACCCCATGGCACCGCACTGGCCAAAACTGACACTCTCTTCATTGGTAGTTCTATTCTTAGAGGCGTGAAGCATCCAGCGGTGTCTGTCAGGTGTTATCGCAGAGATAGCATACATCCCACTTGGGAAGGTGCCTCTCTCTTAGCACAAAATGTGGCTGCTAAATTTAGCCTGTCAAAATGACAATCCGGAGTGCGGGCCCAGGTGCAGAGTCGTCGTGTAAAACACTTCTCTGTGCATCAACTTCACTCTGAGCTGTCACAAACCCACCATGTAGCAAATAATAGAAAGACTGTGTCTATCCCCTGTGTGGTTAATAATAAAATTCTTATAGTTAATAATAAACCTAATATTGAAAAACCTATTGAAGTGAGATCAAATAATTTAATAAAAAATAGTTTTAAGTAATAATCAGATTAAAAGAACACCTAACAATTTTATCCAATGTGGACTGCTTAACATTAGGTCAATTTCTTCCAAATCTTTATTAATAAACAATCTAATTAGTGATCATAAAATTGATATTTTAGCTCTGACTGAAACCTGGCTGCAGCAGGATGAATATGTCACATTAAATGAATCCACACCACCAACACATGTGAACTATCACACAGCCAGAACCAGTGGCCGTGGTGGAGGAGTTGCAGTAATATCCCACTCCAGTTTAGGTCTTAGCCCTAAAATTAATCATAAAATTAATCACACTTACCACTTTTTTGAAAGTCTATCCATTACTTTCCCCAACTGCAGAAACCAAAAACCAGTCCTTTTTGTCATAGTCTACCGCCCTCCTGGCCCTTATTCACAGATTTTATTAGAAGTCTCTGACTTTCTATCCAGTGTAGTGTTGAACTGGGATAGGATTATAATAGTTGGTGATTTTAACATACATGTTGATAACAACGCTGACTCTCTTAGTAATGCATTTAGTGACCTACTAGACGGATTAGGCTTGATCCAAAATGTTAATAAACCAACCCACATTCACAGACATACTCTTGATCTGATCTTAACACTTGGTGTTGAAATTAATGACCTCATCGTTTTTCCCCATAATCCCATACTCTCAGATCACTTTTTAATGACCTTCCAGGTTTTGTTTGAGGATATTTCTACCTCAGTGATTAAAACGCAAGTGAAAAGGATACTATGTGACCGTGCTGTCTCAAAGTACAAAGAGTTAATTGAGCCACTATTCGTCTATGTCTTGTGGTTATGTAAACACACATTCAGTCCCAGTATAAGTGATGAGTTAGTTGATAGTACCATGCTCACACTACAAACTACATTAGATTGTATTGCTATTGCTCAGTCGCGTAATCACCCTCTCTTTTTATTTTTTTCCAGAAATGAAGAGAATTTTCGTTTTCTCTCAATTTTTTTTTTTGGAGTAATTTTGTTTGTGGTTGTTGGTTGTGGTTTTTTGGACCTTGAAAAAATTATTAAATTGAGTCTCACTCATACGAAACATGGCTTTAAGTTTTTTTTAATTATTATTATTATTTATTTATTTATTTGCTTCAGTTCTATGTAAGACAAAACATATGTGTCCATGCTTTTTAGTAAGTAAAATTTCATGGAGAATACAGCGCAATAAGTAGAGCAAGACAGAAGTGTAGTGTTTCTTTAAAAAGCATTGAGAGATGGAATTGTAGTTGAAGACAAGAAAGAGATTATCCTTTGTCAACAATGTCGACTGTTTCCTGCTGTAATTTAAGGTATGTCAGTAAAATGTTTTGTTTGGTTGTAAAACCAGTCTTATAATGAAATTTCATGATCTGGTAGATATGTTGTACAAAGTAGAAATAAGGCTTAACGCTGTGGATCCATCGCAGTGTATTTTTGCCGTAAACGTGTGTGTGTGTGTGTGTGTGTGTGCATGCGTGTCCTCCATAAACAATTTCTGTTTATATCTGTTTGTGTGATACTGTACTAGTGTTACAAAGGCTAGCAGCTACACAAACGCTCAAGTGTTTATGTTAATGTTCACTCTAGGGTAAAGTAAACGTGCGCGTCCTCCATAAACCACTTCTACACTTTGTTCAGAAAGAAAAAGAGGCTATTTTAAATTTCACTCTGTTTATTTTTATTTAACCAAACTTTAACGTTTTCTGAAAATAGATGTGTTTCTGATTAACAAAATGACAATATTGTTTTTCCAACATAAACCAACCATTTTAGTACACTGGTAATACTGGTGATTCTAATCTGTGTCTGGACTGAAACTATATTGTAATTTAGTTGTTCAAATGCTTAGTACTAGTACCTATCAGTGGTAATAGTACTGGATTGGTGTTTGTATCAATTGTACTTATAAGGTGTAATACGGTGTAATACGGTGTATTACCTTATATCATTATATTTTCTTTAGATTAGATTATGTGATATTCAGGGGAATGGTTCCCCTGAGTGCTGTGACACTGGTTTTGCTTTTAGATCAACAAATAACCCAAAATGACTGACTTTATACTGTCATGGATACAAATGCTGTTTTCTGTCCTGGACCTGGTCTCGACTCAGACTCAAGTCTTTTGGATTTGGTCTTGGCTTGGACTTGAACCTCTTTGGAGTCGGTCTTGACATGATCTCGACCGGTCTTGGTCTTGGACTTGTCTTGGACTCAACACAGGTGGACTTGACCATATATATATTAGGGGTGTAAAGATAAACCCATTCGAATCGTTATCAGTCTGGGTCATATGAGATCTGAGTGAATTGGTCCACGGAGACCTGAATCAATAAAACTGCCTATGGACAGTCCGATGCCCCGGATATACGACGGTGAATCGGTTTCCTGAGGTCCAGCCATCGATTTGTAATTATGTTCTTCTGTGACCAAGTAGCTTAACAATGTCATAGCATCTATTTTCAGAAATGTATACACGTTAAAACTTCCAACCAGAGACCCTCATTCATCACGGAACGGCTGTTGTGTCTCCTGGTAACACAGCTAACAACGCTTTGAGTATTAAACGTTCAGCCGAATGGTGCCTACTGGAGCGTATATGACCGGCAGACTATCATCAGCTTAAGGAAAATTGTTAAAAACTTGGACTCCACAAGCCTGGAGACATAGACCGTTCTAAAGAACCTTGGTCTGCTGCACCGGTCAGATCCAGTCTCCCCCCACAGAGGCTACCTCCAGAGACATCAGAGGAAGTAGAAGGCGGCTGTCATGGTGGATTTACAGCTAAGCTAAGAGCTAACACGTTCAGACTGCCGCTTCCATCAGTCCTGCTCACCAACACACACACACTCACAGGAAAACAAACTGGACTACCTGAAGCTGGATTTAAACACCAAACATGATACACAAAGACTGCTGCATCATCATTCTCACTGAGATGTGGCTTAACGTTTCTGTCCAGGACACCACCATTAGCCTGGATGGGCAAGCAATATTCAGGTCCGACAGAAGCCATGCTTTCACAGGTATAACAGGGGGGTGCTGTTTGTATCTACACTAACAATAGCTGGTGTTAGCCTGGGTGGGCTAAATTCTAAATCTACATTTTCTATGAAATATGTGTATATTTCATAGAAAATCTGTACATTTTCAAAGGGTTTGAAGGGTAGTGTTGGGGGCCTTGGAATGAATTAGGCCTTTTACATGTAAAGACTATTCATGAAAATTTCACAGTACAAAAACACTTCTGGAACTAATTAATTTCGGAAGTAGCGGTACCACTTTATGTATGTATATATTTATATAAAGTATATATATATATATATATATATATATACATACATGCATACATACAAAAATGAGTATATATACAATTAACATGTTTATTCAACACCTTCAACAGTCTCATGTCATTCATCTCATTTGCCCTGTTTACATGAGAGATTGTATTCCTGTTTAATTCAGAATAAAGGTTAATTCCTCTTGACCATGGAAACAATTAATTCCAATTGAAAATGATAATTCCAATTCTGAATCTGAATCTGGTCTTAATTCTAAATTCGGTAATTCCTCTGGCATGTAAACAGTTAATTCCTCTTTAACATTGTTCCTGTTGTTCTGCACATGCTCCTGGTCTGGTCATGATGACATGCATTTTCTGCTGTCGACATTAGTTTGTTGATACCTACGGTTGATTCAGTCAAGCTGCTGCTTCGTAATTACAAAAATGAATGCAAACATCACATGTACTATCTGGTCGAACATGTTATTAGTTGTTCTGTCCAATCAGAACCCTCTATACATCTAGCTCTTAAAGCAGATTTTTTATTTATTTAATTATTATTTATTCATTTATTTTTTTTATTTTTTTTTCTTATTTGTTTTAGTTTTTAATTTATAATAATAATAATGATAATAATAATAAAAATTAACTGCACTGGAATATTCCCGTTTGTCATGTAAACCTTTATTCAGAATTAACATGTCTGTTTAAACATAAAGGAAATAGTTTAATTTCTGAATTACTGCATTCTGAATACATAATTTGGAATTGAAAAATATTATGTAAATATAGCCATTTTCTCAGTTTCATTGTGTTTTATCTTGAATGTCATTGAGGATGAAAATAGCATTTATCAATAGTGGCCAAAGTCTGGGTGTGGGTTCAGACTCACATGTATTTTTGGCTCCAGGGAACTGGACCGGTTTGTCTCCTGGAGCTTAAACTGTTTCTACTGAGTGGATTCCAACAGCCGGCCAACACACGGCGTCTTAGTATCACGCTGAGCTGCTGTGCTTAGTGTGTTTGAAGTCCGTCTGTGTTGCATCTGCAGCGTCCGGGCATCGGTACGAATGCACAGAACTGAGGCACCTGCACTGTCTCCTCCATGCTCCATCATTTAGACCCACAGAACAGCTGCCACTCAAACACTGAGCAGGGGGTACCACGGCAACCGCAACACATGCACCCCTAACTCGAACCCTAACCCACCTCTTTTCACTACACACACACACACACACATACAAAATCTTAAAACCACTTAAAAAATTGCAAGAATTTACATTTAGCACTGTCGTATCATAAGAAGGTTCTAAGTAGCGTTTCAAAGTGCAAAAATTAGAAATGAGAGCAAGAGACTAAATGTTTTGCACTGGTAATTTATTGAAAAGAACAATTTAACTCACAGGTGTCAAACTCCAGTCCTCGAGGGCCGGTGTCCTGCATGTTTTAGATATTTCCCTCTTCCATGTGATTGAGTTTAACCCTTTAACTCCTGAGCAAAGTAAGACACAAATGGTAGAAAATCAAAGAAAATTAAAAAAAAATTAAAAGAACCAAAATGTAGAAAAATATCAAAATGAACAAAAACTAATAAATACAAAATGACAAATAATGTGGAAAATCTTGGGGGGGAAAAATTACTAAAGAAGAAAACTAGTATTGATATTTGGTCACAGCAATTAAAAAAAAATGGTGAAATAAAATAATAATAAAAAAAAAAAAACACCTCTTGCTTTTTGGCACCTTTTCCATAAACAAAATAAAGTAAAACTGTTGATTTTTTTCTAAATATTTAAACTAAATCATCCATTCAGAATGCATCAGCACTGACACATAAAGAGTTAATAATGAGCTCCTCATCAGACTGATAATGATGCAATGGTCTCCAGGTGGAATGGAAGAGGGAAACATCTAAAACATGCAGGACACCGGCCCAGTTTGACACCCCTGATTTAACTGAAATAGGCTGTTCATCAGCTGTTCAAAGGTTTAAGACCATAACTAAAAAAAAAAACAAAACAGAAATTAAAGTCTCAAAAAGAGACTAAGTAATGAGTATCTTCACCATTATTGTTGATCACTTAAAAAATTCATGTTGGAATGCTTGATGCGAGTGTTTCCAAAAGGCTTGTAGGAATGTTGCTCCAAGTGATGAAGATTGCTTCACGAAGGGCATCCACTGTCTGGAACTGGTGTCCATTTTTGTAAACTTACCTTGCCATCCATCGCCAAATGTTCTCAATTGGATTTAGATCAGGGGAACATGCAGGATGATCCAAAAGAGTGATGCTATTCTCCTGAAAAAAATCCTTTGTCAGACGGGCATTGTGAATTGCAACATTGTCCTGCTGAAAAACCCAGTCACTACTACACAGACGAGGGCCCTCAGTCATGAGGGATGCCCGCTGCAACATCTCCACGGAGCCAGCTGCTGTTTGACGCCCCTGCACAACCTGGAGCTCCGTTGTTCCATTGAAGGAAAATGCACCCCAGATCATTATGGCGCCCCCTCCGATGTGTCGTGGTGAAAAAATCTCATGTGGCATCTCCCTGTCATGCTAGTAACGTGGCAAGAAGATGCCATCAAGGTAACATTTTTTCTCATCAGAGAATAAAACTTTCTTCCAACTTTGAGCGTCCCATGTTTGGTGCAAGGCCAAACGGGCAATTATGGACCTTAACGGCTGTTGTCACTTCTGTAAAATGAATTTAAAAATTGGTGCCGTTTTCTCACATTCTGCACTCACCTTTGATATAAGCAAATTGCCACTCAGTTGGTAGCCATCTACTGTTGTTGTTGTTCTTCTATGATTGTTTCCGGTTGTTTCTCTCAGAAATGTTGCAGCGTCACTTTGTTACACCCGCCCTTTGACTCTATACTTCACCGTGATTCGTTAGCCAGTTTCAGGGACAGCCAAAAGTACATTGAGTGTAACTGGACTACTATGGTAGCAAATTACATTTTCTGCCACTTGGGGCATCTAGTGTGGCTAGGCTACTTTTTAGCATCAGGAGACCAAGAGCTAATACTGTGTTCACCATCAGTTTGTCTTTATGTGAATTGTTTGGGTTGTCGTCTTCCTTGTAATTTTCATTATCTTCATTATTGTCTTCATTATTTTCATCTTTATTGGTGTCTTCGTCTTCATCATTGTCATTTTCATTGTCATCATCTTTGTTGTATTCATTATACTTACGAGCATTTCTTCAAACATGTTCATGGCTGGATTCATTTGTCATTTTACTGTATCGTCCTTGGGACAATGTCTGCAATGTTTGTTCACACTTGAGAATTGGAATTTTTTATCATTTCTGAAATACTCCTTCTAATGGTCTGTATTTGACTGGTTTATGTGCAAGGTAAGAATGGGTCTTTAGAAGTTATCAGAGATATTAACTGAGTATCTTTGATCTAAGGTTCTTTTTAAGGAGGATAACACATAATTGACAAATGAGAGAAGGTGAGAAACATTATCAGCATTTATTTTATCAAAGAACACAAATGAAAATTCTTGTCTTTGTTTTCCATTGGATAATCCCTCTAAAGTGTCCTTTGAGTTGTCCTTCAAATCCTGAAAGAGGAAAATAGAATAAATGGAAAAGAAGAAAAACCCTCAGAGCTCTGAATATAAAATAAAATGAATAAACCCCATGTCCATCTACCCGGGTAGTGGGTGGTTTATGTGTTCCTTCTGTGGGTGTGTGCAACAAATCTCCTTATCTGGAGCCTTTGGATGGACACATGGGAATAGGTGAGCGGCAAGACGCTCCTATTCTCTCTACTGGCCGCATGGGCATCTAGGGAAAGTTCAAGGACAAAATCTCTCAAAAAAACAACCTGCATCTCAGGACAACAGTACTGTAAACAACTCGTCTTAATCACTCTAGTCAGATCTGAAATAAATTTTTATATCTTAAAGTGCAATATTTATAAACGTAATAGTTCATTCAGTCGATAAACTGCACAAATTGAAACTCAGTTGCATGCTAAGTAGCTCAGTAACACGGATTTGAAATGGTATTCACAAGCATGCTAAATGGACTGCACTTATATAGCGCTTTGCGCAGGTGGAAAAGTGCAAAGTGCCTCACATTGACCCATTCACACACACACTCATACATCAGTAGGTGTCTAAGGTTCTGTCAGTCCTACTGGGAGCCTAAGTCAGGGTTCAGTGTGCAGCCCAAGGACACTTCGACATATGAGACAGCAAACTAATGGACTAATGGAATGGCAGTCCATTAGTTCACTGCAACTCCAATTGTTTTTTATCTTACAGTCAAAACACAACAAAATCATATGCATCTTCCAACCAAATACATCTTCATAACAAACGTTTTCCATGATCAATTTTTGTTTTTAACCAAGACCACGATACAAAATCATGTTAGCTAATCTCTCACCTGGCAAGGGAAAAAAACTCATCTGATTAAAGGAAAGCGCCTTTAGTATCAGTATGATAAACACGATAACAATGCTGTCTGGGTCTTTTCTTGCACAAATATTGCATCTTACATGAATGATTACTCCAAACAAAAACAAAAAAATTTTTTTTAACTGTATCATAAAAATTAAAAGATGAATTCAAGTAATTTTTTAATCTTTGCTTCACCACTATCATCTTGTCCTCTATATTGATACAAACGTTTCCTCTGTTCATATATATGTATGCAGGGTGCGATTTGTCAAAAAACCAGAGGGGGATGTTTTTTCCTCCACAGAAAAAAGCTTGCATTGGATGTCTGTGTACGTGGCGCCCTTCAACGTTTCCAAATCAGGAAGTAGAAAATGAATAAAGGGCCATCTCCCATCTTCTGCCTCAGAGTCGGAGATTGGAAAAAAGGGAACAGACAGGTTCCTGTTTCAAAACAGAACCTTGTCTGGAGTTCATTTGCTCATTAATGGGATTTGGGGAAAATTAAAACAGGGGCAGTTTTTCATCACTGATTTTGCTGCCCGTGGAACATGCTGGCCCTCACTTTCTTTGTGCTGGGCGGAAAAAAAAGGGGGGGGGCTAAACTGCACCTGCACGTGGCAGCAAAATCAGTGATAAAAAACTGGCCCTGCTTTTATATTCTCCAATTAACTGTAAAGAATCAAGGAATCACTTAGGGGATGCACTTGTCCTTTGCTGATCTATATCACTGGACTGGCAGATATTTACCCCCTTGAATGTGTGGATGTCAAGTTCCTCTTTCAGACATTTTGTGTTAACGCCGTCAGAAAGTCTCAGAGTGCAGGACTCAACGGTGGTGTCCTAACAGTGTTATTACTGCCCCAAGTAGATGAGAATGGAATTCCAAATACTTAGACAAATGACACAAAGGAAATTAAATCGAAAATGAGACATAATGTTAACAGGAGGATTTTAGTAGTCTACGCATGTAAACGCATAATTGATCAGTGATAGGAAGTCTAATATGGATTTTGAATGAGTTGAGTTCTCCTCCTGTTAAAGTCCCACCTTTTAGCTTATTTCACAAATGACACCATGATTTGCTCAGATGGGTAACTTCTTTAGTCATGTGATCATACTACTGTGTGCCAGACTGTAGTTATTATAAAGGAAATGAGTCGTGTCTATATTTTGAATAATAAAAAAACATTACCTAGCTAGCATTATTTTCAATGTTTTGTTCAGCTGAAAATGCGACAGACACAATGTCAATACAATGTTAAAAAGCTGTAGCTGTCATGACCTCCGCTCCGGTGACCTTTCCCCCAGTCATCTCCATATCCACCTGGTCCTGCACTGCGCAGCTGCAAGCCGTTCCTCATCTGTGGCTATAAAAGCAGTAAGGCTTGCAGTTGCCAGTGCGGGACCGTTCAGTATTGTCACCTCCATAACCTGGACAGCATTTCGATCTCCTCAGTCACCATAACCCGGACACTCATCATCACCACGGACTCTGGCTGTTCTGTTCAGGTTTTGACTCTGGTTTTGTCTTGTTCTTGTACTTATGTTTTCTTAGTTTGTTATTAAATCCGTTCTTCCTTCAGTACTGTGCATTTGAGTCCTGCTTCACCTCACCCCCTCCCTGACAGTAGCAACAAAATATTTACTAGTGACTGACACTAAACTATGCTAACAGGGATTAAAGGACTCTGGCACCATGCCGGATTTCCGGTGTGCAGCGCTTAAAAAAAAAAAAAGAGAAAAAAAAGATTAGGAAACCCATGCGCTTATCCCTTCGCTTTTGTGTTTGGTCAAAGAAGTGCAACTCTTTGGTCTTGAAACTAACAGTATTAGCCAATCAGAAGCGCAATAGCGAGTGTTTTCATCACGCTACAGTCTTGAAGTTGGAATTGGAATGCTAGGTATTTTAATTAAAACCTGAAACGCCATTCCTTAATAAATACAGTCATGCCATACACTGTTAGAAAGCTGAGAATGTCCTGAATCATTTAAGCCTAGTTATGAATCAAATGGGTGCTCACAGACAGAAACATAACAGCTGTTACCTCAGTTAGCTTCTCAGCTAAAGTGAGGCTAACATGTCAACATACCTTCAAAGTGTTCCCATTTTCCACCTAACCCTTTTGTACAGCTCACCAAATATCCATTGTTATGACTTATGATGTCTGTTTTCTTCTAAACCACACACTTTACGCTTCCAAACACTTAATAACACAATCCGTAACCTCTCCAGTCACACAGATTATTTAGTTTTACATTGTTTTTTATTGCTTTTTACATGTTCCATGTATTAGGAGAGATATTTTCACTTTGAAAATAAACATTATGCAGTGTGGACTGTGCACAATATGGTACTTGTTTATAACTTTTATTGTTTGAATATTTATTTCATGTTATACAGGTTGTTTAAAAGCACCAAGCCTTTTTTTTTTGCAAAAAATATGAATATATTTTTTTTATTTTGGACATATCTTGATTATTAGAGTGGATCAAAATGTATACAATGCACAATTCTTGATATATTATTCATATTGTTTTTTGTTTTGTATTGGTACTTACACAATACTGAATTTCTATATCAAAGTGGCTCTCCTAAAACAATGAAAGTGTAAACAGCAATGCAAAACAATATAAAAAATGTATAAAACATTGTATGCACTTTGACCCACTCTAATAATCAAGTACTGTCCAAAATAAAATATCTTTGTATTTTTTGCAAAAACAAAAAATACAAAATACAATACAATACAATATATAGCTCTTCATTTGTTTTCTTTTCATAAATAAAAATGTGCAAGTGCTGCAAAAATAGACCACCTGCAATAATGGCAGTTTGAAAACATATGGTCAAGATGGACATTGAAATGAGTGATGTAAATGAAATTCATAAAATTGTTATTGTATTGTATAATTGTTAAATGAGGGGTAGGATTTTTATAAGTTCTCTGAACTTCAACCTACTCCTTTTTGAGTGGTGACTTCTTGTTTTGTCCTGTGTTCTGTATTTTATTGTATTTTTTATTTGAATTTAATGTAAAAAAAAAAAAAATTCAAGATGAACTGCTCACATAAAAATAGAACTGAACTGAACTTGTTGGTTGTCTGTCCACATCTGTGAGCAAAATGCAAAACCACACCCACACGCCTCCTCTGGTCTTTACAGTGTTTTGTATTTACCCACCCAAACCTCCTTTTCCTTCAAAATGGCTGCAAAGTGATAAAAGCTAATTCCCAAATGTACCCTTATTAGTTTATTTCACATGGGACTCCATCTTGGATTCCAAAGAAGTCTTTGGTAGATAGCCTTTGCTAGTGTCACTTTGTACTGTTGTGACAGTTAGCCTGACATAAAATCAGTAGACATTAGTTAACATCATTTAGCATCAGTTACCATTAGTTAGCATTAGTTAACATCAGGGGTGAAAGCGAGCTGGAAGGGGCTGGAACGCAGTTCCGGTAAAATATTCATGGCTGCAACGGAGTTCCGTTAAAAAAGGAGACGGTAGCTGTCAAAATCACATATTAACACCTGTGTCCACAGAATGCGTTTTTAGCGCCGTCGGCACCAACTTTCAATACAAATTCTAGTTAAGCATCAAGAGTGCAAAGTGCCTTCAGCTCTGAAAAGAAAAAAAAAAGCCAAGGGAGACTGTTTTTTTGAGTTGGAAATAGTTAAATTTTTAGAAACTGCGCTCGTAAATGTCACAATTCTCTTACTGGCCAATCAAAAGCAAGGAGGGGGCGGGACAACCACAGTCAATAACCACCAGCTTCACTTCAGGGTTACCAGACTCTGGGTTAAAAGCGAAGGCATGGAGAGATGTTGCAGCGTCAGTTGGGCTGCCCGGTTTTTTGTTTGTATAAAAGTAGTTTATGCTGATAACAAGGAAGGTGTTTGTGTTTACACATAATGTATCTACCACGGAAGTGCGTGACGTTTGTGTAACTTAGCAACAGTACGAGCTCAATCGGTGAAAAGTGCTCTTGGAAAGCACCCGGGAGCTAAATTGGCGCTAAAAAACGCATCCTGTGGACACAAAGCCCTAAATCAAGAAAACGTCTGAAGGCATTTCACACTGAAGGCGGCAGATGCAGTAGTCTGCACCTTTGCCTTTGGTGTGAAACATAGACTGTATGATCTACACAAACGGCGAACAGCTGATTTGTCCCCGCCATGGGCATAACCAGCTCATTTTTAGGGTAGTTTAGCAAAATAAAACAAAACTAAAATATGAACAGTTGGAATAGTTCATTCCATTTGATTCCCAACCCCCTATGTTGTACAGTTGTTATGTTGTTCAACTATTCTACCAGCCAATACCATGACTTTATTATCATCAACAAATATTAGTCCTCATTTAACTGTATTTAATGGAACAGTGTGTGTTTAGTCTATATGTGTGTTCATCCACCCACAAACATTTTCACTTAAAAAGCACCATGTTCAAGTGAGAGTGTATAACCCACAGTAAGTATAAAGAATCTCTTCCTAATTTGTTTGTTGACAGCACGAGGAGAGAGACGGGCAGAAGGAGACCTGGAGAAAACAGGTAAACTCACTGAGAAGCAAAATATCAACAGTGACTGAAGTTAAGAATATCCAAATATAATTTCTGATGAATTGTGATAATTATGTATTCTTTCCTCATGTCAGTTGAGCTCATTCTAAACAGGACATTTTTGTTACATTTTGATGATTATCTGTAAATAATTTTCTATTAAGAAAGTTAGGAATTGATACTGATTTGGATTAAAGTGAATTTATATCTTTTTGGTTATAAAACATCTTGTGTTTGATAATGCAGAGGTAGATTATTTATTTACCATTTTATTATTTACTACTTATTTAATTTTTTAACACCTGCAATATATTTGTATGTGGTTGTTAGTGTAAAGGGAGAGAGATAAAGGAGAGGGACAAGAGATGGCCATGCAAGAACAGGAAAAACCAGGTAAGAAAATTGACTGACTAGTGGACTTTATTTTATTATATTATTTTATTATATTTTTTACTGTTAAAGGAGGAAAACAGGGAGAGACTATTAGTCTAGTAGGAAGAAGGCGTCCCCCTGCACCCCCTGGAGATAAACTTCTAATCAATGTTTCTAGATTAGAAAAAATATGGAGAAAATGATTATCCATGTTCCCAAGCGCAAAAAATGTCCCACATACCATTTTTATGCAAATTAGTGCAGCCATTATTTTTAAAAAATATTTTCGCCATATCTTGGCAAATATTGCAGACAACTGAAAAAATAAGGTGTCCATATGCCTGTTTTTAGGGTACTGGATAGTGATGAAAATATTCACAATGTGATAACATGTGTTTATGGTATGCAAGTATGCAAATAATACTCAAATTATTAAATAATTGCATTTTTACAAAGAGATTAAATATAAGGTAACATAAACCCATATTTGAGGGTTTCGAGGGTTCTGGATGTCCTTCATCAATCATTGCCGTCTTGTCTTCATGCTCCTTCAGTCAGTCAAGATGAACAATCAACTATATTGGAGCTAATAAATAACAATAAATACATGCATTAACAACAATAATAATAATGTCGTCATAATCATACTAACAATCATATATATATTTGTGTAGAGAGGAGGGAAATATTAAAAGGGGATCAAGTGATGACTAGGATAACATAAATATAAAGAAAATTATGTTATGGCATAATGTTAACAATAATGTGTCACTTCTTTCTTTGTTGCAGTTACTGTGTGTGTGGTTATAGTTTATTGTAGATGTACCATACAGTGATATCGGGGCTATGGGGGCTGCAGTTCTGTGGGGAATAGACACCCGAAAACTGGAATACAAATCACCCCAAACTGATTAAAACCCGAAAAGGGTGCATGCCCCTTTTTTGGGGGGTTTGTACAGTTCCGGCAAGACCTTTAAGCCACCTTCACCCCTGGTTAACATCCGTTAACATTACACATCTGCGAGTTAAATGCCAAACAACAGCCACACACAACCTGTGGTGTTTACAACCTTCTATGTTTACCCACCCAAGCCTTTTCCTTCCCAGTTGGCTTCCCCATGTTGAAGGTGAATTTCCATTCCCATAGGAGTCTGTAGAGGAGGTTAGTCAGAGGAATGACTTCCAAACTCACTAAAGCACAGGAGTCATATTGGAGTCCAAGCCTATTTCACTGATGGCCCATCTCACTTAGCTCCATCCCTCGATTGACATGAAGGGGTAGGGATGACTTCATTGTCCATAAGGTGGGGTGTGGGGGACCTGGTCCTCAAAACAGAGACTTTTCAGGACCACATTACTAACAGAGGGGTTAGACAACTTCAGAATTATGTTTGAATTGTTCTTAAGGTCAGTGTATGACCCATACCTTGACCGTAGGGGTTCCCTATCGTGTTTGTCGGAAATTTTTATTGATATTTATTGATATTTTTAGTACATTTAACTCTATTTGTAGTGCATTTTAGTGTATATAACTATTTTTAGGGCATGTCACTGTTTTTACTGCACTTAAAAATACACTAGAATGCACTAAGAATAGTTAAGTGCATTTTAATGTATTTTTAGTGACTTTAAAACTATTTCTTGTGCATTTTAGTGTAAGTTGTGTGCATTTAATTCTATTCTTGGTACATTGTAGTGCATTTTTATTGACTTTGACTTTATTTTTAGTGCATGTTAGTGTATTTTAAATGCCTTTTCCTCTATTGCTAGTGCATTTTAGTGTATTTTTAAGCACATTTTAATACATTTATAGTGCATTTAACTCTATTCTTTGTGCTCTTTAGTGTATTTTTAGTACATCTAACTCAATTGTTACTGCATTTTAGTATATTTTTAGTGCATTTAACTATTTTTTATTGTATTCTACTTCATTTTTCAACTCCATCTCTGGCAGATTATTTGTTTTCTCTTAGACATTTTGAAACAAACAGGTATCTATTGAATTATGCTTGTGAAAAAGATCTTAATCTAAATGGGCTTTTATCTGGTGAAATAAATGGCATAATAAGCTTTGCAGGTGTTTTCTCCCTTCTGTTTATTCATGTTTTTAATTACATTTTGTCTGTATCCTAAGGTGGGCCTAAAGACAAATGTAAGTGTCAGCACCGTCACACCTCAGTATCACAGTAGGTATCCACACCATCCTGATACAATTAGAAAACAGTGAATTTGTATTAATCATATGAATCACACATTAAATATGAAAAAAATAAAATCATGTAAAAAACAATCCATTATATTGTACTATAAATGTAAACTTTACTGTTAGTATTATAGGGACATGTCATATTTTTTTCAAGGGGAGCTGATGTCTATGGCGTCTTCGCCCTAGTGTCGGTGTAATTCTTCTTGGTGACATAAAGTTATGTTTTTTTTTCATGACTGACAAAGTTCACTCAGCTGTAGAAAAATGTAAAAGGGGGTGTGGCCTCATCCTGGGCTCTGGGATTACACATGCCGCTTCTGTCTAAACTGGATCCATTTGGATTCTGGTGTTCAGAGCCACTGGGAGCACTGCAAGCTTTGACAAGTGACTCATCGATATCTGGACTCCAGGTGTCACAGCCCACACCACCTCCAGCCATGTTGTCACGCTCTCATTTGGGTGTCACACCACATGCCTGGCATTTACCCGGCTGAGAGAGGACTACACCGACATGTGACGACATGAAGGGAACAAATGAGTGAAGGAGTTCCACAGTTCAGTCTGAAACTCAAGCTCTGAGCTCCAGCTGTCCGTCAAACACTACAGGGTTAGAGGGTTAGGGTTAGTGGAATAGGGATAAAGGGTTAAGGTCAGGATTAGAGGATTAGTGGATTAAAATGAGATGATTAGGGTTAAGGTCAGGGTTATATGGTTAGGGTTAGACGGTTACAGGGTCAAGATTAGAGGATTAGGATTAAAATTAGGGTTAGATGATTAGGGTCAGGGTTTAGGGATATATGGTTAGGGGTGAGGGTAAGAGAGCTAGAGAGTAAGATTCTTAGGGTTAGGGTTAGGGGGTTAGAGTAACCCAGGCTTCAGTTCACTTTGAAGTCTGATAAAAACACAGACTCGTGTGGTAACCAGTGTTTACAAACTTGTGGAGAGTCAGGTTTAGCCCCTAGTGGCTGTCACCAGGATTGCAGCACAGACTTATGGGTAATAACCAGTGTTTACACAAAGGGGTTTGTACAGAGTCAGGTGGAGCCCCTAGTGGCTGTCACCAGGATTACAACTCCATTTGATCCAGATGGATGGAGTTCTAGTTTTAGTGTGTGAACATGTCCTGTGGATGTAATGTGAGCAGGTCCCATTGAATTTTGGTCAATGCCACCAAATATGTGTTTTTACAATAATCAGAGACAGGTCAAATATGGACTTTCCTTTTCATTCATGTATACTCAGTTTAGCATATAGCTTCTTTTTACTCTGTTGATGTGCATTGACATTAGAATCTTGAAAGACAAATTTGAAGACTAGGTCAAAGGTCACAATAATGGTCAAAATCAAATGTTAATGTTTTATTATTATTGTCATTATTATTATTATTATTATGAAAAAAATAATAACACTAATATAATATTAATAAAAATAATAAATGTTAAAGCAATGTTTAACCTATTTGTTAAAATAAATAAAAATAAAGATGTAATAAACACATAAACATTGAAAAATAAATATGTAAATATGTTAAATATGTAAAATAACAGGTGGCTGTGGTCTCGTTGGTAGAACAGGTCCAATCCTAACTCTGACTTTTTTATACGTGATGTCAAATTTAGACATTTAGAATGTTATATTTACATGTTTCAAATGTTAAATCTACATGTTGCAGATTTTTACTGTTTGATATGCTTTTTACAGAATTATTCTGGTAAACACAGCTGCATTTTTTTTCTATAAAGACATGAGGATATTTATTACCTCTGCCAAGGAGGTTATGTTTTTGCCGGCGTTTATCTGTTTGTCTATGTTGAAGATAACTTGGAAACTTATGGACAGATTTTGATGAAATTTTCAGGATATGTTGGAAATGTGATCAGGAAGAACTGATTTCATTTTGGGGGTGATCAGGGTGGGGTGGGTGGGTGGGGGTCTGCGGAGGTCTGCGCTCTCAGAGTGCTTTTCTAGTTTGTTTGTTTGTTTTCTATTGTAGAACAAACAGATGCAGCCCTGGCCCCGCCCCTGTTCTAGCTAATTGACCAGTGGACAGTGTGTTGTTGTACCGGACTCCTCTGACAGAACCTTACAATGTTAAATCTACCTGGTCCGTTAACAGCCCTAGTGCGCATTCAGATTTGGTTGTTCTGGACCCGAGTCGACCAGATGAGCCATGACACAATCATCGTGGTGCCACCCGCAGACCAGCCCATCTTATCGACCCGGGTCAGACCAACTGTGGACCTGGAAGCATGCACAGTGGCCAGGGCTATGATAGACCATAATGGTAGATCTCCAAGTTCCAGCAGAGGTCACTGTGACCAGTAGGTGGAATTATGTGAGCTGGTTGTGTGGGATTTTCAAATGAATGTGATGAATAAAGCATAGAAAATCTAAAATGTTTTTGTCTTCCTTCAACAAGAAAAGGATCAGGAGAAAAGGAGAGCTGATGGTTTTGTTCATAATTTAAGAGTATCCTCACACACAGACAACACATATTTGTGTTGTAAAGACATTAAAAAAAGCCTTTTGCATCATATGTCCCCTTTAAACATATATGTTTAAAATGTTAAATCCGCTTGTTACTCTTGTAAATCTGTTTACAGTTTGATGTTCTATATACAAAATGTTTCTGGTTACCACACCTGCCTTTTTTCTTGTAAAAAAACACCAGGATATTTATGTATTTTTACTCTGTGTTGATGGACTGGACTCCTGACAGAACCTTAAACCGTTAAATCTGCCTGTTCAATATGTTAATTCTACATGTTTTAAAATATTAAATTGTCATGTTACTCTTATAAATCTGTTTACAGTTTGGTCTGTTTTTTTAGAGAATTATTCTGGTAACCAACAGAATAATTAAAAGTAAAAACAACAGGATTTTTATTTAAAAGTCTTTTTTATTTTTTTTTTTACATTACAGTGGACAGTTACTTGTTGGATAGGCCTCCTCTGACAGAACCAGCCCTGACACCACGGCTGTTGTAGCCCCACCCTTTGACTCGTTAAGGCTGCGTCTGAGCGCCCATGGCTAATTGACCAGTGAACGGTGTGTTGTTGGACTGGACTCCTCTGACAGAACCAGTGGGCCCTCAGCGCCTCCATAACAAGCTGAAGGCCTGACAGGTGTGTGGAGAACAGGAAGGGAAGCCCCCTCCCCCCCCAAACACACACACACACACACACCCTCCACCACCCACAACCCATCCCCAACTCCATCAGCTCGTCCTCGTACAGTAAACACTCCTTCCCCTCCCCCCACCCCTGGGGAGCCCCACCACAGAGCATGTTTGACATAATTAATTGGCTCTTTCTATAAAGTGAGTCAAAAGAGATGAAAAGGGTTATCAGGCTGAAATAATTAATTTGGAACTAAATTCGCTGACAGTCGGCTTCTCTCAACAATTCACCTTTTTTTTCTCCCTTCTTGAATGACGAAAGGCCCGATACCGACCGAGCCTTTTAATGAAATACGCCTAAAAAAGGAATTTAATTAATGTGAACCTGCACTGAAGGTCTTGCTCTTATACATTTCTGGTAGATTATTGCCTTTCATTATGAAGCTAATGTAGCAAGCATTTTATTCCAATTAATCTGAAATGAAAGAGGAAATTATGTGGATTAATAATGGCGGGGGTGGTTACACACATCTCCTCCATTAGCATCCGTTTAGTGTCCCATCCATATCCAACTATGGCAGTAATTAAGGGCTTTAGGAGCTCCATTCTGCTGTTCAATGAAAGGAGTTAGTATCGCTGTCCACACATGAAAGGAGTTAGTATCGCTACCGACACATGAAAGGCCCTGACTGGGATCAGCTCACACACTCATTTCAATTATTTAATTTGTTATTTGCAGTCACTGATTCAGATCACACTTTCATTCAGGAACCATCCTGTCATAGCAGCAGGACGTTTTCCTACATGAATGTGGACAAACAGTACTGACAGAAACACAATCCACACTAATATGGAGCACACACTATAAATAAAAGAAAACAAAACATGTAGATTTAACATTTTAAAAATGTAAACATAACATTTTAAATGTGTAGATTTAACATTTAAAATATGTAGATTAAACATTTTAAATGTGTACATGTTACATTTTAACTACGGAGATTTAACATTTTAAATGTGTAGATTTACCTTAGATGTAGCTACGCCTAATGTAGTGTAGTGTGTAGCAGGGCCGGACTGGATCAGGATTTCAGGCCGGGAATATCCCAGAACATCCAGGCCACTTCCAGCACCACAGAGGCAAAATTTTAGTTTTTTCCCCTCCAAATACCTTTTGTAATTTCCTTACAGCAATTAAAATAATACTATTACACTGGCTGTGACACAACACTGCACTATTAAACTAATGCATGACAACAGCTGACAGCACAGTACTTTTTCTCATTCTCTCCCTGACTCAATATTAAAATGTTATATAGTTACACACACGTATGTGTATATATATATATATATATATATATATATATATATATATATATATATATATCAGAGGTGGGACAAAGTCATTGCTGGGCAAGTCCCAAGTAAGTCTAAGTCTTTTGCACTCAAGTCCGAGTTAAGTCCCAAGTCAACACCATCCAAGTGCCGAGTCAAGTCCGAAGTCAAAGCTCACAAGTCTCGAGTCGAGTCAAAGTCCCAGCATTTTAGCTTCGAGTCATTTCGAGTCCCCTATAAAGAAATAACATTTCTACAAATCATACATGTCTGTAAGGTCTGTATTCATTTAACCTTTTTTATGCAAAGCGTCAAAAGCATTGGAAAATAAGGATCCAGGTGTGAAAAACGTAACATTCCCAAAAATCCCATGGCTGTATTAGCTCAAAGGAGTGTTCCTACTTCATACTGAAGAAAAGGTCAAAATACTTGACAGTGATTTGAGTTTTTATTTCTTAATAAGTCTGCATATTAATACATGTAAATATTCTGTAATTGTGCGTTCAATATTATTGTAACTGCAATTGTATCCGTCAATATGGGGTGTTTGTGTACATTAATGAACAACAACAAAAACTTGAACTTAAAATGATTTTAGCTCATGGCAGAAAAACAACAGACTGGCAAAACTGTAAAGGGTCTGAATACTTGACATGTAACTGAACTGAACAGTAATGCATCCATAGACACTAGTGTGTGTGTGTGTGTGTGTGTGTGAGAGAGAGAGAGAGATGCATGCACGGTGACAGAGGGAGACAGTTAAAAAAGAGAATGTGTGTGTTTATGTGCGCAATGTGGACAGATGAAAAGGTAGTGAGAGGCCATGTAAAATTAGGAGGGGATGTGGGCAAGAAATTGCTTGTATTTCAATAGTGTATTGTACTATAACAAGTGTACTCTATTTGCCTCATATTGTAGAAAAGTTGACCTTCAAATAGAGAGGGGTCCTTTTAGCAAGTTTTTTAACATAAACAAAATTGTCATTCCCTATGATCACTTTTGAAACTGGGCCAACATGCCAATACAGGGAGGGGTGTGTGTGTGTGAGAGAGAGAAAGAGAGAGAGAGAGAGAGAGAGAGAGAGAGAGAGAGAGAGAGAGATGTGCGTGGACAGCTGATGGTCGGAGAAAGCTACACACAGTGCGTGTGTGTGTGTCCATGTCCTGAGGAGAGGTGGTGCTCTGTGGAGGACCTATAGCGCATTGCATTTGCAAAAAATCAAATCGGCCAAAAGTTTGTCAGTCATTTGTGCACGATGAGGACGTAGGATGATGCCACCATGACTGAAAACTCGTTCCACTGGAGCACTGGTTGGACGTTGTAGAAACTCCGTCTGTAATCTTTGACCCGCACGTCTTGCATATTGTGATCCGTTTTTTGTTGACAACTTCGTCATTTTTATAGCCAAAGGAAATTATCTTCGGCATCATTTTGCACGCCGTCACGTAGGTGTCATTGATGCTTGTTTCAGATTTGCGGTGGAATGAAAAGCAACACTGTGATTGGCTGTCGTGCAAGCAGCGCGCACATGCTCTTTGCATTCACACATCATTTTGCAGAATAACAAGTAAATTGAGCGCGGCATTTATTAACATACTTTAATATTCTCATGGGACGTAGCAAGTCATCGCAAGTCAAAGGGCCAAAGTCCAAGTGAAGTCACGAGTTATTGACGTTGAAGTCCAAGTCGAGTTGCAAGTGTTTGTACATTTTGTCGAGTCAAGTCTAAAGTCGTCAAATTGACGACTCGAGTCTGACTCGAGTCCAAGTCACATAACTCGAGTCCACACCTCTGATATATATATATATATATATATATATATATATATATATATATATATATATAAAATGTCAGTGACCCGCAACCAACCCCTTTTTTAACTTAACCACCCGCAGCTCGGACAGCAATAAATGTATTTGAATAGAATGGACCCGACCCGCACTCGACCCACATTTTAAAAATGGAATCAATGGTCTTTATGAATATATGACCTTACTCACATACCTACATTAATATCCATGTTAAAATCCGATGTCATTGGGATCGACAAACTGTGACAGCCAGAGAAATCTGAACTCAGTTTCCACAGAAAATAAATTATCTTAAAATCTCATTAAACGTGTCCCAAACCTTAACTTTTTTTGTTTGTATACTTCCAGAGTTGCCATTCTCCTAACTTGACTTTCTCTATTTCTCCCTATATACCGTAGGATACTTCCGATATTGTATGTAACTCATTTTCTGTAAGTTTTCAAATATCCCACGCTGTTGAATACACCACGGTTATGAATGTGTTTAGACACGCTGCTCAGTAACCATGCCAACATAGCCATCTCGCCTTCTTTTTCTCTTTATTCATATATTCCTGGTTCATTACTGTGTGTAAATGCCACATGGGGACATGAATAACACAGTACAGTTTAGATTGATATTAGAATGGTGTGTTGTTTAAATGTGCATAAGTTAACGCTGTTTAGCACCGGTGTGTTGTTGAAGCTAATACGGTATTAAGCTAGCTGTCATCTGAAATGACAAACAACCCGACCGACCGCAACCCGAAAATATTTTTTAATGACCCGTAACTGCAGTTAACCGCGGGAACCGGCTCACTTCGGGTCAGCCCGCCCATCACTGATATATATGTATATATATTGTGGCCTGGGGTGTCTGTTGTTAAAACTGGTTATAAACTCACTGGGTGATGCTGTTGCGGCCACAGAGCTAGCAGCAGTGCCACTCTGGCTGCTGCTAGGTTTAACAAACAAGTCAGTTAATTTCTGACATTTCATCCCCTCCTCCTCGAGCGACCTTCTTGTCCACCTTTCCTTTTTTCTCAACTTCATTCATTGTTTCGTTTTTGCAAAAATCAACTGTGTTTTATGGTCAGCGTTAACTGAACGCTACAGGGGCGGATCCACGATGGAGAATAAAGTGACTAACCAATCACAATGAGTTTCTTTAAAAAGAAAACACACACACACGAACACACACACACACACACACACACACACACACACACACACACACACACACACACACTACCAATCCCTACTGCTCTGAGCATGTTTCCATTTTTTTTTTGAGGGGGGGGCATGTCAGGCCAGGCAGGCCACTGAGCAGACGGGCCACCGGGAAACGTCCCGGTTGTCCCGTGTGCCAGTCCGGGCCTGGTGTGTAGTGTATAATACGTGTAGTACCATGAATGTAGTGGTTAATATATGTCTACATGTGTGTAGAATGTCATACCATATGTGTAGTGTGTAGTACTGTGTGCGCAGTGTGTAGTACCTTGTTTGTAGTGTGTAATGAGTGCAGTGCCAGGTATGTAGTCTGAAATGTCTGTTGTACTGTGTGTGCGTAGTGTGTAGTATCGTGTGTGTACTGTGTAGTGCAGGGATGCTCAATCCTGGTTCTCGAGAGCTACAATCCTCCATGATTTAGATGTATTCCTCTTCCAACACACCTGATTCAAATGATAAACGTCTCATCAAGCTCTGCAGAAGACTGTTAATGACTCTCAGGTGTGTTGGAAGAGGGATACAGCTCGCTCCCCTGGTGTAGTGTGTAGTACTGTGGAGTGCAGGGGGTTCAAACTCATGCTAGTTTAGTTCCACATTCAAGTGAATATGATCTGAAAAGGTCCAGATCAGTAAAATAATAACCGTGAAGAGAGTCAAATTACCTTATGATAATGTTTGCATCTATGTTTCTATCAAAATGTGAAGAACATCAACAACTTGACATGTTTTAAGAAAACTAAGTGAAATTTTAACCATTTTCTGCACATGTGTAGAACAACACAGATTTGAATTACAAATGCACTAAAACTTTAGTAACAGGTAGAATATTTGTAAAATGACACTTCAGATATTTCAGCTGCTTCATATTTGTTCAGGTGTTTGTAAAAGGATGGTTTGTTAATACAAAAAAAGTCATGGAATTTTACTTTTTTTCATTAAAATGTACAGTTTTCACTCTTTATAGGTAATTATGATAATATTTTACTGCTCTGACCCAATTGAGATCAACTTAATCTGTATGTAGAACCTGAATTAAAATCATTTTTGTCTTCATAGATATTCATCCTACGGTCCAGGTTTTTACCCTTTGGTGGCCTGGAGTTGGCCCACGAGCCTTGTGCTTGTCACCTGTGATCAGGGCTGTGCAGAGACCTTTGGTGGGGCAGGGGCTCAATTTTTTTTTAAAAGGGCAAGTAAAACATCAGTTTCAAACAAGTGAACTTTATTTAAAACTAAATTTCAATAACAACTCAAAAATGTCTGTGTGTTTATGTGTGTGTGTGTGATGTCCCTCTTTTGATGCTGCATATTGTTCTTCAAAGCAGCAGTTTTTGGCTTGCCATGTTGTTAAAAATTTCTATGCACACGCTTTCGAAGGCTTCACTGCATGTGACACATGAATCGTGGCCACGAGGTGTTTACTAGAGCTGGGGTGATATGCTTTTATGCTGACTTGATTCTTTTATGATTTTTTAGGTGTTGATTGTGATTTATTGATATTTAAGATTTTTCCAATTTTTCGCTTGCCAAGCCATATCAAAAAGCTGAATGATGATGCCAGTATATCAGGAGCCATATTTCCCAAAAAAATGCACATCATATGTGAGTCAATTAAGATTTATCCAGCAGTAATATATTTGAACCAGAATTTGGAAAATGAATTGCTCCATTTATCTGCACACAACACAAATAGGAGTCTTTAAATTAATATACTTCATAATAAAGTGTTGATTATTTAACTATATTTATTCAGGAAAAACTCTTTTTCTCACAGTGTTCAGATATCCCGCGCTGTTAAACACACCACAGATGTTACGACGGTCCTGAAGGCAACACCTCTGTAGAATTAGCTGTTGTGTTGTTGCTAAGCAATAATGCTTTTTTCCCCCCAACTCTAATTCATACACTCCTGGTTTATTACTGTGTGTAAATACCACAAGGTGAGATTAATAACACAATACAGTTGGAAAAGTTATGTCATGAAGGGGTGAGGTGAAGGAGGACTCATATGCTCAGTGCTGAAGGGAGAACAGATTTAATAACAAAAACCAACATAAAGACAAGACAGACTAAAACACAAAAACCTGGGGATAGATTGGCCAGAGACTGTGGTAACGATGAATGTCCGAGTTATGGTGACTGAGGAGATGGCAAAGTGTCCAGGTTATGGAGGTGACCGTACTGAATGGCAACTGCAAGCCTCACTGCTTATATAGTTGTAGATCAGCAATGGCTTGTAGCTGCGCGGTGCAGCCCAGGTGCTCTGGAATGAATGTGGGGCAAAGATTGACCCTGGAGAAGAGAATGTCTGGGGGAATGGCCGTGGCAGGTTGTGACAAGATATTAGCATCGTGCAGGGGTCCCCAAACTGTTACCTGTGAGGGCCACATAACTTTTCCCTTCTCAGATGAGGGGTCGGGGTCAGTTTGTAACAGAAAAAGTGTGATGAATGCAGGAGTGCCTAAATGTAAAAAATGATTGTTTTTCCAGAAAGCCACAATCAAATAACCCTTTCTGGATTCTTCACAGAACAAAAGTCAGAAAATAAATAACACTATTTATGAAATAAATAACCCTCTGTGGGTTCTTCACAGACAAAAGGTCCATGGAACATAAACTTCTTCATCTTAACAGGTCCAAGTTCAGTTTAGTTGTTAGAGCAGAATCTCTGACTTAAATGACTTATATGAGCAGTCTGTCAAAATTATTGTTTAACTAGTCACTAATAGTTAATTGTTAGAAAGCCCGTTTCATTGTTTATTTGATTGTTTGGTTATATTTGTTCAGGAATAACTCCTTTTCTGTAAGTTTTCAAATGTCCCACGCTGTTGAACGCACCACTGATGTTATGCCGGTTATGAACATAGTCCATGTTTTATTAGCCGCTGTGTTGTAGATAACCGTGTCATGTTTGCCATCTCGGCTTCTTTTTCTCTTTTTTATTCATCTATTCCTGGTTTATTACTGTGTGTAGATGCCACAAGGTGAGATAAATAACACAGTACAGTTCAGGTAGATGTTAGCATGGTGTACTATATAAGCTAATGCTGTTTAGCGCCAGTGTGCTGTTGAAGCTAATACGATAATATGCTAGCAGCTAGCATTGCTAGCTGTCATTTGTGATTTCTGTGAGATGATGTGTGTGTTCCATGACCCATGTAATACATCTGAGTGACTCATATAGTCGGTCTTAATTAATTTATTATTGTATGTATATATTGTTATACTGAGTGTTACTGTATTATTACAGACCGCAGTGAATAAACTTTCAATGAGGACATCTGTATCTGTGTTCTTTAATCAGAACGACAACCCACACCTTGCCACTCTGAATCAAATCCTGGAGACAACCCCACGCTCTCTGCTTTATTAATAATGAAAATAGTTCAGAACTAAGGAACATTTTATTGCAAAAGTCCAACTTTATTATCAAATACAAATACACAAATATAAAAAAAATCTAAATGGTCTCTGGTATTATTCAGGGGGCTGGACCAAATGTGGCGGGCCGTAGTTTGGGGACCACTGGCATTGTGTATTGTTTATCTGCTCATAAATTAATGTTGTTTAATGCTGGTGTGTTGTTAAAGCTAATACGATAATAAGCTAGCTGTCATCTGTGTGCCTTCACTGAGGTGATTTCTGTGAGTGACTCACACAGTCGTGTACGGTGTATACAAGGGGTATTTTTTTCCACCTTACAATTAATCAATTGAATATGGGAACAATCGGTTTTTAAACCAAATAAATCGATTTAAAAATTTTAACATTTTTTTCTCCCACCCCTAGCATTTATGTGTAAAATGTTATTTTCCAGATGTATAATTTCACATATGATCAAGGCCACAATGTAGAGAGGTTTGTTGTTGGAAAAGCCAAAAACAGTCCCTGTCAAAAGGGCACTTTGGGTGTCAATCAGCAAAGGGGCAAGTGCCGGAGTCCTTGTAGCACCCCCTCTCTGCTTGAGGCTGCCTGTGACGTAGTGTGTGTAGTGTGTAGTACCATGTGTGTATGTGCATTTCTCTTAAACATTGGTCCATGTCAACAGGCTCCTCCTCCCACAGAAGGATGAGGGGCTGGGGGGTGGGGCCTCCTTTTGTGGGGACCCCTCTGGGGCCCCCCATATAGAGCATGTGGGGCAACTCTGCCATCCCTACACACTGTACCCCCCCCCCCCCCACACACACACACATCACCACCACTACACACACACACACACACACACACAAACACACGTTATTGTCAGCAGATACTCATTAAAAGATCAAATTAATGTGAATAGGTGGGCCATCACAGGTCAGTACACAGGGTGGTGGTAGGGGGGTCAGTACACTGGGTGGGGTGTGTGTGGGTCGTGGTGGTGTGAGAGGATTGGTTAGGGATGCAGGGTGGGGAGGGCTTTAGTTCATGAAGAATCAGTGTAGCATGACTCCATCTTGTTCCATTAACATTTATTACAGAGTCCACCTGAGACCACCAGACCCTGATAAAGCAGAACCTGCAGAGTCCACCTGAGAGCACCAGACTCTGATAGAGCAGGTCCTGCAGAGTCCACCTGAGACCACTGGACCCTGATGGGTTACATGATTGATGATAGCTTTACACACACACTCATACACCAGTAGGTTTCTAAGGTTCTTTCAGTCCTACTCGGGGCCTAAGTGAGGGTTCAGTGTCTTGTCCAAGATGTCGACAGCCAGAGCTGGGACGCGAACCACCCAGCCCCTCGGTCATTGGGCAACCCACTCTACCACCTGAGCCACAGTTGCCCATATGTAAAAAAGTCCTGTTTTAAAACAAGTAAAAAAAAAAAAAAAAAAGTAAAAAATTAATATAAAATATTTTTGCTCAAATTAAGAAAATAAATTTGCCAATGGGACAAATGAAAATGATCTTGGTAAGATTTTGTGAAATTATATTTTCTACATCTGTTATCGAAAAATAAGCAAGGGATAATGTATGGCCCACGAGTTACGATCAGAAAAATAGTAATTCGTGGGCGTCGGGGTGCTGTTCACCTCATCGGGGAATAGTTTTCGATAGTAAGTCATGGGCCATGCATTATCCCGCTTATTCTATGGGTTATTACAGTTTATTACTGTCACTACTCTAACAGACTAGTGTTGTGAAATAGCCAATAAGATGCGGGTTAGGTGGGGCAGACAGAAGGGGGGTGCAGAGAGTTTTAAGCGGAGAAAAGAGAGAGACGGATGTACACAGTCAGGTTGGCGACCGGAGCAGGTGTTGTCCCGTTCTTGCAAATAAATACTGAAAACGAAGCTCACTGAAACCGCTCCTTGTTTTCTAAAAACCAGCATAGAGGAGTTAACCCCAGGGTAAAATAATTACTTCTGCCCTGGAGATTCTGTACGAGAGGAGGACGGTAATTTCCCCTGATTTCCTGAAAAAAAAAACGGTCAGGATAACATCAGGATAAGTTATTACTGGATAAACTAGCCGTTACAACAAAGTGAATATTTACTTTAAAAGTGGCCGAACTACCTGCGGAGTGATATGGTACAATGAACAGGAGCTGCCGCAACGTTCTAGAGGACTGTAGAATAAGTTCTTATATCTAGTAGATATACTAGATACTACATATACTATATACTATAGAGGGGTGTCCATATCTAGTCCTCGAGGACCGGTGTCCTACATCTTTTAGATATTTCCTTCTTCCACATGATTCAATTTAACCCTTTAACTCCTGAGACTTTAACAGTTTCACAGTAAAAATAATTAATATAAACAACAACATGAACAAAAATGGCCAAAGTCATCAATAAAATGAAAATGTTCTTGTTCATTGTTTATTTTTCTACATTGTTGAACTATTGAACTATTTTCAGTCTGTATTGACAGAGAAGAACTTTTTGTTTTTCACATATATATCATATATATAATTTTAAGTTCTATGACATTTTAATTTACTTTTAATTAGTAGAGGAAGAAGTTCATTAAAAGTTAACACTTACACTTACAACTAAAATAAAAAGTCCCTTCATGTGATTTGTAATTGAGTTTTATTAAAATCTCGTCTCAATCTCGTGAACCCAATCTCATGCCTCATCTCGTCTCGTGAGCTGAGTGTCTCGTCACACCCCAAGTAGATATACTATATACTAGATATAATATATACTAGATATACTACTAGATATACTATATACTAGATATACTACTAGATATACTATATACTAGATATACTACTAGATATACGATATAATATATACCATATTTACTATATAATATATACTACATACTAGATATACTACGAGATATACTATTTAATATATACTAGATTTACTATGTAATATATACTAGATATACTCAATATACTATATAATAAGTACTAGATATTAGGGGTGCAAAGATAAACTGATTCGAATCTGTTATTGGCCTGTGTCATATGAGATCCGAGTGAATCGGTCCACGGAGCCCTGAATCGGTAAAACTGGCTACAAATGGCCCGATGCCCTGGATTTATGGCTGTGAATCTGTTTCCTGAGGTCCAGCCAGTCTGTAATTATGTTCTTTATATCTGTGACCAAGTAGCTTAAGAATGACATACCATTTATTTGCAGAAATGTGTACACGTTAAAACTTCCAATCAGGGGTTTATCTGCTGATTTTTTCAGGTACGGATAGAGGTAAAGTTAAAGGAAATGCAGGTAGCAGACAGGAAGTGACAAAATAAAAGCATGTTTATGGATGAGACTGCAGATCCATGGTTGACACACACAGCTGAATCGTTTTATATTGAAGTGAGCTTTATATCCACCCACAGATTTTCAAAATACACTTAGCAAGCTTAGTGCTAACACGTATGAGCAAGATGTGTGGTGTGTTTTTAAACTGAAAATAAAGTTTTACACACTTAGCTCCTGTGTAAGAGAATGTTTAATCATGGGTTGACCCATAGGTCTAATGTACACGGCAGTGGTGGGCCGTCAGGGCCAGCAAGGCCTTCTCTGCTGGCCTAACATGTTTCATAACATAACATGTTTCATCAAATATTGTTTTATAGCCGTTAAATTTATTCTTACTTTCTATTTTGTTGAGTGTGTATGTTTATATGTATGTATATGTATATATATATATATATATATACACTGGATAGCTTAGTGGTCTACACCACTGACTTTGGTGTGGAAGGTAGCTGGTTCGAATCCCAGGTGTGCCCTTAGGCAAGGCACTTTACGCTATACATGCCTATACCTCACGATGAGCGATACCGGCTCGGACGGCCCCCAGGACAACAAGGTCCACGTTAGGGGTTGAGGAACAAGGACACTCTGATGTCAAATTGGCTACTGGAACAAGACATTCATGGAGCAGGGCAGAGAACATGGTAATGATGGAGTGTTACTACGGGAGTAACCCCAGTGAGAGAGGGTACATGCAGAGGATGTGGGAGAAATGGTTGCTTAGGAACCCCACATCCTCACTGACTAAGAAACAGCTCCTACCTCAGTGTTCGAATATCCGCAATAAGAGGTTGCTATCACAGCTAGAGATTGATGTACAAAGATGCTACGGCAAGGGGGAGCCAGGACAACAGGTCAGCTTGAGATTGGGTACCAAGCCCCAGAAAGACTAAACACAAGGGCCTGAGAAAGAGAATCATGAAATCCTGGGGGAACACAACTACCTGCTTGAACAAAGTACCAGACCAGTCTCTGCTGGAGGACCTGCACCTGCAGAGACACTGCAAACTGTCCCTACCACTACCATCACTGAGACCAATCAGCTGATGTATGCAGCAGCAACCATAATCCTAGAAATGCTTGGCTACAAGATGAACAGCCAGAGCAGCCAGAAGGTTGCCCCATGGAGGAGAAGGCTAGAGGCAAAGATCATGGAAGCACGGAGAGAAGTCAGTGTTATAACAGAACTAAGCAGAGGTGTGAATCTGAGGAAAGAACTGCCCAAGAAATACAACAAACTGTCCACAGCTGAGGCACTGGAGACTGCTAAGCAAAGGCTCACAGCACTAGCTACCTGCCTAAAGAGATACACAAAAGAGGTAGAGGCCAGGAGAATAAACCAGGTGTTCTCAGTAACATAAAAGAAAATACGTCTTGTGGTTAAATTGTAAATCTGTATTGAATCAAACTGAACTGAATTGGTTCGAATTGTACTCAATCGTATCGAATTGAACCAAATCATTTATGATTTTTTATTAATTGACCTGAATCAGATCATAGTCTGTGAATCAAGATTCGAATTGGATCATTGTGTGAGTTAACCCCCCCCCTACACTAGATATACTATATACTAGATATACTACTAGATATACTAGATTTACTATATAATATATACTAGATATACTACTAGATATGCTAGATTTACTATATAATATATACTAGATATAATATATAATACAAATACTACGTATACTATATACCAGATACAAGATATATAATATATAATATATACTAGGCCTAAAAAAACAACAACACACAGACACACGAAAAACTTCTATTAAAGTTCGCTGCAATGTAAGAATGTCCACTGACAAGATACAAGCATCAACATTTTAACACCAACAAAACAAAGGCTAACGTTAGCAAAGAGTTTTCTTTTAAATTTAACTGCACAACATCAGTAGGTGAACATATGTCCACATTTTGTCTGGACCCACGACTCTAAAACCGGACTGTCTGTCACGGGTCCTCACTTTTTATATTAAGCGTAAAAAGTTTAAGGCAGCGGCCAAGCCACACACCACTGTCTACATCATGTTTGGAAAAAAGGAGCGTGTTTTCTCTGCTGCTGCTGAGTCAGGTTAGTGAGCAGATGCTGCTTATATCTCGCAGATTTGTTAGCGAATGCCTCTTCAGATGGCATCTAAGGTGAAGTAAAAGAGAGTGACAGACACACATGCGATATGTATGTCATTCTCTTTTGTTTTGTTAGCCCACCACAACTGTCTTACCTGCAGAAGGCATGTTTTTGTTTAGGTCTGACTGTGTTTACGTGGTGAGAGAGAGAGAGGGAGCGAGAGACAGACAGAAAGAATAACATGCGACTTGTCGATTCCTCCAAATTTAAGTCGACTTGTGCTGTCGACGTGTCTGTTCATGCCCTAATATATACTTGATATTTTATAAACTTTATATACTATATATACTAGATATATACTAGATATACACTATACATCTCGTCTCATTATCTGAACCCGCTTTATCCTCACTAGGGTCATGGGGGGTCTGTGGGGGCCTAATCCAGCTAAAATGGGCGAAGGCGGGGATACACTATACATACTAGATATATTATATACTGAATATTCCCTATACATACTAAATATATTATATACTATATATACTAGATATACACTATATATACTACGCATATAATGGAATAATAATAATAATGGATTGGATTTATATAGCGCTTTTTTGGCCACTCAAAGCACTTTACATTTGTGACCCATTATTCATTCACTCTCACGTGGTCCCTCTGGTGATAAACTACATATGTATCCACAGTTGTCCTGGGGCAGACAGACAGAAGTGTGGCTGCCATTTTGCACCTACCACTAAATATTCATAAACCAGCGTAAGTGACACTGGAGGGAAGGAGGGTGAAGTGTCTATGCCCAAAGACAATATGGACTGACTAGGACAGAGTGGGATTCCAACTACCAACCCTTTGGTTATTGGATGACCTATGCACTTGTTCAGATCTCGATGTTTTCCCTGATTCATTCAAATCCAAATGGGCTCACATCAAAAACAACCTATTGGAGGAAAACATGACAAATAAAGTGATAAACATTTGAATTACACAGATTTTCAAACAAAAACAAAACAAACAAACAAAAAAAGTATTGGGTCATTTTTGACTGCATGTGTTCATCTATGGGTTCATGCCATCAGATTACTGCTGTTTACATGCAGGAGGATTGTGGACAACTCCAGGTGATCCAGGTCATCTGATTTATTGTAATCAGATTACTAGGTATTATCTGATAAAACAGATCAGATTGGACTGCTTATATGATCAATAGTATTCAGATACTGATCAAGGCATTAGTGTGGATGGAAACAGGATCAGTGCTGCTCAGGTTCTTGGAGTTTGATTCTTCTGTTCCTGTTGAACAGTTGACCTGTGAGAAAACACTGATATATTAATCAATATATCGCAATACTTCATTTTACGATACTGTATCACTATTAAAATGTAGTATATTGATATTTTTAGGTATTTATTTAAATGCAGACATGGCAGTGTCAGGATCGGGGTGAGGTGAAGGAGTACTCCATTGCACAGTGCTGATCATTTAATAACTAAACTAAGAAACATGAAGACAAGACAGAGACAAAACCAAACCAAAACCTGGGAACAAACGCCCAGAGTCCGTGGTGATGATGAAGGTCCGGGTTATGGTGACTGAGAAGATGGTGAAAGTGTCCGGGTTATGGAGGTGACATTGTTGAATGGTCCCGCACTGGCAACTGCAAGCCGTTCCTCATCTGTGGCTATATAAGCAGTCAGGCTTGCATATAGCCACAGATGAGGAACGGCTTGCAGCTGCGCAGTGCGGGACCAGGTGAGTGGGGAGAGTTCTGGGGGAAAGGTCACTGGAGCAGAGGTCATGACAGGGAGATGTTCATTCGAGGTTTTTGGTTTTCTTTTTTGTTGATATTTTACAGTATGAACAGTTTTTTCACTTCTAAGGGCCAAGACATCCTACCCTACCTTTAAAGTGTCCGAAAAGTATTTTTTACTGTCCGAGAGGCAGATGCTTGTTCCTTTGTCGGGATTGTTGTAAACTGTTTGTTTAGAATATTTAGGTCGATGGATCATTCTGCTATGAGCCAATGAGCTCTAAGAATGGGAAATCAGAAATCCAAGCCCTATCCAGAATAGCATTAACAGGTGAGGTTAGCTCAGATGCATTTGTCAGGACCTGCAAAGCGCTTTAGTGTTTTATTTGTACCTGCATTCTGCGTTTATTTCTGTTATGGGTCATATTTTATTTGCATTGCATTAACCACTTATTTACATTGCGCTAGCCATTTATTTGCATTGCCATTTTGTTCACTTCCATTGTGGGTTATCTTTTCTTTATACATCACAATAGCCTTTTATTTGCACCATTAGCCATTTCTTTGCATTGTGTTAGTCTTTTCTTTGCATCACTAGTCTTTGTGTCGCATTAGCTGTTTCTTTGCATGATTTTAGTGTTTTCTTTGCATCATGTTAGCTATTTCTTTGCATTGTGTTAGTGATTTCTTCGCATCCTTAGCCTTTCCTTTGCATCTTTAGCATTTTCTTCTTTTTTTCAATATCCACAGCTGACTTTTCCCAGACAGTTTTCAGCTGGTTCTTATGTTGCTGTTGAACAGTAGCAGACTTTCCTTCTTTCCCTGTGGAATTATTCTGTGTGGATCCAGCTGCTTCGGCCTCAGGGGAAGCATTAGCCTTAGCATTAGCAGAGGCAGCTTGTTGTGTGGGTTTACAATCCCCCCCGGACGCTTCACCCCCTTCCTGTGTGTTCTCTGACCACATGCACAACTAGACTCCAGGGACACGTGCTGCACCACTGCAGACGTTCCTCCTGTTCTCTTGTTCGTTCTGTTGTTCTCTTGTTCTGCTGTTCATTCTGTTGTTCTCCAAACTCTACCTCGACCCAGAAATGAGAAACAGAAGTGGAAGAATAAAAGACAAAAAGAAAAATGGTAAAGACAGGAACTGATCATTGGTTTGGAGAGGAGTGTGGAGAGACACACAACACACACACAGACTCACAACAGACACACGTGCACACAAGAGACTCAGACACACAACAGACACACAACACACAGAAAGACTCATGTCAGACACACACACACAAACACAAGAGACTCAGACACGCACACACACACACACACAAGACCCACAACAGACACACAACACACACACAAAGACACATACACAAAATATAAAAAAAGATTCACAACACACGCGCAAAGACTCACAACAGGCACACACACATACACACAAGACTTAGACACACAACACACATACACAAAGACTCACAACAGATACACACAAACACACACACACAGAAAAGACCCACAACACACACACACAAAGATACACACACGCACGCACACACATATACATAAGAGACTCAGACACACACACACAAAGATTCACAACACACACACACACACACACACAACAGATACACAAGACCTCAATAATAGGCTGAACATTTCACACAAAAAGAGTAAATGTGTGTGTGTTTGTGACAGTGGGTATGAAATCTAAACCATCTATAAATAGAACCATGGTCCATTATAATCCATGTGTACTTACATTTTTACAGGTCTGTCTGTGTACTTTTACTTTTGGCTGTGTACTTTTACTTTTCTCTGTATACCTATACTTGTCTCTGTGTACCTATAGTTTTATCAGTGTACTTAATAAATGATCTAATCAGTGATCATAAGATTGATATTTTAGCTCTGACTGAAACCTGGCTTCAGCAGGATGAATATGTCACATTGCATGAATTCACGCCACCAACTCGTGTAAACTATCACACAGCCAGAACCAGTGGCCGTGGTGGAGGAGTGGCAGTAATATCTCACTCCAGTTTATCCATTACTTTCCCAACTGCAGAAACAAAAAAAAATGTCCTTTTTGTCATAATCTATTGCCCTCCTGGCCCTTATTAACAGTTTTTATTAGAAGTCTCTGACTTTCTATCCAGTGTAGTGTTGAACTGGGATAGGATTATAATAGTTGGTGATTTTAACATACATGTCGATAACAACACTGACTCTCTTAGTAATGCATTTAGTGACCTACTAGACGGATTAGGCTTTATCCAAAATGTTAATAAACCAACCCACATTCACAGACATACTCTGAACTGATCTTAACATTTGGTGTTGAAATTAATGACCTTCTTGTTTTTCCCCATAATCCCATACTCTCAGATCACTTTTTAATGACCTTTCAGTTTTTGTTTGAGGATATTTCCACCTCAGTGATTAAAACACAAATGAAAAGGATACTATGTGACCGTGCTGTCTCAAAGTACAAAGAGTTAATTCAGTCACTATTTGTGTCTATGTCATGTGATTATGTAAAGGACACATTTAGTCCCAGTATAAGTGATGAGTTAGTCGATAGTACCATGCACACATTACAAGCTACTTTAGATATAGTTGCACCCCTTCAGTTAAAAACTACTAAGATTAGATTAACCTCCCCATGGTACAACGCTGACACTCGCTCCTTTAAACAAGCAACACGTAAATTACAGAGGTAATGGCAGCGATCCAATTCAGAACATTCTTTCAATGCCTGGAAAAGTATCTTAATAAAGTATAAGCAAGCTTTACGTACAGCCAAAACTAGATATTACTCATCCATAATAGAAGAAAACAAGAATAACCCTAGATTCCTGTTCAGTACTGTAGCCAGACTGACAAACAGACACACCTCCGTGGAACCAGTTATTCCATCCACGCTCCATTCTGATGATTTCCTGCAGTTCTTTAACATCAAAATATCAACTATTAGAGATAAAATAAATAAATTACTCCCAAATACTAGATCAGAAAAAGCAGCGGTTTCAAACCTATGCCCTTTTATGAATCCCTCTGTAACACTAAATAATTTCACCACTGTAGACCAAACTGATGTCATATCTATTATCATGTCTTCCAAATCAGCCACCTGCCTCTTAGATCCAATCCCAACAAAACTCTTTAACCAGATTCTGCCCCTAATTATTAGCACTGTCCTAAATATAATTAACACTTCATTAACTACTAGATATTTGCCGCAGTCATTTAAATATGCTGTTATTAAACCAATTCTGAAAAAACCTACCTTAGCTAATTATAGGCCTATATCCAATTTGCCCTTCTTTTCAAAGGTTTTACAACAAGTAATAGTTAAACATCTGTGCCAATAGCTGCAGGATAATAGTTTATTTGAACAGTTTCAGTCTGGCTTTCGTGCCCATCATAGCACTGAAAAAGCATTAGTTAAAGTTACTAATGACTTATTATTAGCCACTGACGTCGGTGTTATTAGACCTTAGAGCAGCCTTTGGCACCACTCACCACAGTATTTTAGTGCAGAGATAAGAATGTGATATGGGCATTAGAGGAGCAGCCCTCTGCTGGTTTAAATCATATTCATCTAATCGCTACCAAGGTTAATCGTTAATTGTTAACGTTAATCAACAATTATCGCAGTACTCCAGAGTAGGTAACATCATTAGAAATTATGGCATTAATTTTCATTGTTATGCGGATGACACACAGCTATATTTATCAATTAAACCTGATCAGACCAGGCAAATACATAAACTAAGTACTTGTGTCCAAGACATAAAGACTTGGATGAGTGCCAATTATCTTTTATTGAACCCTGAAAAAACTGAAGACATTATAATGGGCCCTAAAAATGTGAGAGACTCCCTAACTGACGAGATAGTTACTCTGGACAACTTAAGTGTAACATCCAGTTAAAAATGCAGGAGTTATATTTGATCCAGTTCTTTCATTCAAAGCGCACATTAACCAATTCTGCAGAAAAGCCTTCGTTCACTTGTGCAACATTAGCCAAAATAAGGAATATTCTGTCTAAAAATAATGCAGAAAAATTAATTCATGCATTTATTACATCTAGATTAGATTATTGTAACTCCTTACTTGTAGCGTGTCCTAAATATTCCCTAAAAAGCTTCAACTGGTTCAAAATGCAGCAGCAAGATTATTAACAGGATCAAATAGAAGAGAACACATCACCCCTGTGCTCCAAACCCTTCATTGGCTACCAGTTGAATTTAGAATAAAATTTAAAATCCTCCTCCTTACATATAAAACCATTAATGGTATGGGCCCTTCTTATCTTAAAGATGATCTGGTTCTGTACCAGCCCAATAGAACCCTTCGTTCTCAGAATGCAGGTTTATTGAAAGTTCCTAGGGTTTCTAAAAGTACAGGAGGAGCTAGAGCCTTTAGTTACCATGGTTTTTCTCTGTGTACCTGTGCTTTTCTATTTGTACTTATACTTTTCTCTGTATAGTTATACTTTTTTCTTTGCACCTGTTCTTTTCTCTGTGTACTTAAACTTTACTTTTCTCTGTATACCTATACTTTTCTCTGTGTACTTTTCTCTGTATACCTATACTATTCTGTGTATACCTATACTTTTCTCTGTGTACCTATACTTTTCTCTGTATACCTATACTTTTCTCTGTGTACTTTTCTCTGTATACCTATACTATTCTGTGTATACCTATACTTTTCTCTGTGTACCTATACTTTTCTCTGTGTACTTTTCTCTGTATACCTATACTATTCTGTGTATACCTATACTTTTCTCTGTGTACCTATACTTTTCTTTGCATACCTATACTTTTCTCTGTGTACATATAATTTTCTCTGTGTACGTATACTTTACTCTGTATTCATATACTTTTCTCTGCATACCTATACTTTTCTCTATATACCTATACTTTTCTCTGTATACCTATGCTTTTCTATTTGTACTTATACTTTTCTCTGTGTACTTTTACTTTTCTTTGTATACCTATACTTTTCTCTGTGTACTTATAATTTACTTTTCTCTGTACACCTATACTTTTCTCTGTGTACATATAATTTTCTCTGTGTACGTACTTTACTTTACTCTGTATTCATATACTTTTCTCTGCATACCTATGCTTTTCTCTGTATACCTATACTTTTTCTGTGTACTTATACTTTTCTCTCTATACTTATCCTTTTCAATGTGTACTTCAGATGTATGTTGAACTGTGTTTAAACCCAGTGGAAAAAACAGAATCAAAGCCACAGTAAACAGTGTAATGAAGATCCTTCCCTCTTCCCAGAAGTGACTGCTTCGTGGAGGCTGTGGCCATAAATTTACATTTGGAAAGAAACAGATTGTAAATCACAGTGCTACATTAATAGACTTTTGACAGGGGGTGGGCCCAGGTCACGGGGCGCTCTGATTGGACCAGAGGATCCTGTCAGTTGACAGTACCATGTCACCATCAATGATGTGTCACAGAGGAGGAATCAATGTCACAGAGGAGTGATCAATGTCACTGTAAAGTAGTAAATATCACTAAGGAGGGATCAATGTCACCATACCGAGATCGATATTACCGAGGAGCAATGGGTGTCACCGAGGAGCGATCAATGTCACCAAGGAGCAATCAATGTTATTGAGGAGTGATCAATGTCACTGAGGAGCGATCGATGTCACTGAGGAGCAACCAATGTCATTGCTAATCAATCAATGTAACTGAGGAGTGATCAATGTCACAGTGGAGCAATCAATGTCACCAAGGAGAAATCAATGTCAACACAGAGGGATCAATGTCACTGACGAGCAAGGAATGTCACAGAAGAGCGATCCATGTCACTGTAGAGCAATCAATATCACCAAGGAGCGATCAATGTCACCACAGAGTGATCAATATCACTGAAGCACGATCAATATCACTGAAGACTGATCAATGTCACAGAGGAGCGATCAAAAAAAAGAAAAAGTCTGATGGATTCAGATCCTGATGTTTTGTTTCCCAAATACTGCTGCACTACCTTTTATTTATTGTTTTATTATTTTAAGTTCTTGTCCCATGTTGTCATCTGAATCTAAATCCATCCGTTTATCCTCACTAGGGTCACGGGGTCAGCTACAACAGGTGAAAGCAGGTTAAACCCTGCATGAGTCGCCAGTCATCAGTCAGTCCCAGGGCTGGACAAACAATCACTCTCTCATTCCCATTGATTTAGATTAACCAATTAGCCTATCAGTGCATGTGTTTGGATGGTGGGAGGAAGCTGGAGCACCTGGAGAAAACCCATGCAGACACAAGGACAACATGCAAACTTCACACAAAGGTCTGGTTTTGGAATTGAACCAGGGACCTTCTGTCTGTGAGGCATGAGTGGTAACCATTGTACCACTGTCACACCCCCTAATTAAATAATTTTGGCCTTTCAAGGTCACTCAAAGTCAAAGAACATGACTATTTTTATTTTATTTTTAATCTGTACACACAAGATGTAGAGCCCAGGACTTTGGTGCTCATTGGAAGTCTGTAAGATGAATAGTTCAAAAGGTATATCCAAAATTTGATGATGACCTTTATTGCGACCTTTGACCTACAGTCTTCAACTTTGTCCTTCAAGGTTCTGATGCCAATGCACATAAACAGTGAGAGCAAAAAAGAAGCGATATGCTAAACTGAGTATACAGGAATGAAAAGGAAATCCCTGATCATAGTGAAAACACATTTTGGTGACCATGACCTTTGACCTACATTCACCAATAATTTAATGGCAGCTATTCTAGACCACCCCACACTTTTACTGAAAATTTCATGGAATTTATCCCATTAGATTCTGGGTAAAGTTGCTGAAACAAACAAACAAGATTAGCAAAAACAAAACCTATCTGCCCCCTTTTTTTTTGGGGGGGGGGGGGGGGGGGTTAAACACAGTGAACAAAAAAGACATTTGGATCCATAAACACTAGGTCTTTATGTTTGGATCCATAAACACTAGGTCTTTATGTTTGGATCCATAAACACTAGGTTTGTTTGTGTCTAATTATGTGTCAGTTAGGTTCTAAATATTGTGTCTTTCATTTCATCATCAGACACTGGAACTGGAACCATGTGTGACACAAAAGTCTGACACAAACACTGAAGTCTTTTAATGGGGATTTTTGGAAATGCTGTGGTGGCCACCACCATGTGGGTGAAGAGTCTCCTCCCACAATGCTGTTCTGCAGCCCTCTGCCAGAACACATTATGTTTAAGGCCAGTCAACTTCACAGCCCAACACACGATACGTTTGAGTAAAAGGTCATTCATCTGAAAAGGGTGGAATCTTCAACTTTAAGGATTAAAGGATGGAACCCTTTTACATTAAAGGGCCGAAGACGTTTACATTAATAGGTGGAACCTACCACGTAAAAGGGTTGAACCTTCATTGGTAAAGGGTGGAATTCTTTTATGTTAAAGGATGGAACCCTTCTACATTAAAAGATGGAATCCCATGTTAAAGGGTGGAACCTTCTATGGTAAAGGGTGGAACCCTTCTACATTGAAGGATGGAACCCTTGTATGTTAAACAATGGAACCCATCTACATTAAAGGATGGAACCCTTCTGCAGTAAAGTGTTCTGCAGTTTTATCTTATAGGGTGGAACCTATACTGTTCTGCAGTTTTATGTTACACGGTGGAACCTTCTACATTAAAGGGTAGAACCTCTGTACGTTTAAGAGTGGAAGCCCTCTGTGTTAAAGTGCAAAACCCTTCTACAGTAAAGGATAGTGGTAGTTGTGTTTTGTCTGGTTGTAATAATAATGTTCATACATTTCTTTTTGTCAAGTTCTGCTGTCAGAGCATATGTGGTGCCTTTTTGAACTGTTCATCAGTTTGTATAGTTCCTTTGCCTAGGGTTAGCCACCTAGATTCCATTATTGTAACTCCTTACTTATTAAACACGTCCTAAATATTTCTTAAAATGCTTTAAAGCTTGCCAGCTTGACTGCCTACCCACCTGTCTAGTTAAATCATGTCTTCCATAACTGCCATCATCCACTCCTCTCTGTTTTCTGGTATAGTCCCAGACCTGTTTAAAACTGCAGCCATTACCCCCATAATTTAAAAAACCTGGTCTTGATCCCAACAACTTTAATAACCTCCGGCCCATTTGTAACCTTCCATTCATCTCCAAGATACTGGAAAAAAACTGTTGCAACCCAGCTTCACTCCTTCCTCACTGACCATAACCTCTTTGAGCCCTTCCAGTCCGGGATCCGTCCATGTCATAGCACTGAGACTGCCTTGCTCTGCATCACTAATGACCTCCTTACTGCTGCCGATTCCAGATCACTCTCCATCCTTGTTCTGCTCGAGTTGAGTGCTGCTTTTGACACCATTTCACATTTCATTCTCCTAAATAGACTATCCTCCAATGGTCTCTGCCACACATAAATTAACTGGTTTCATTCTTACCCGTCAGGGCACACTCCATTCATCCAACTAAAAACTTTCACATCCGACCCCCACCCAGTCTCTGCTGGTGTGCCCCAGGGCTCTGTCCTGGGGCACCTTCTCTTTATCATTTATCTTCTCCCCCTTGGCCACATTTTCCATAAACATAACATTAGACTTTCATTGCTTCGCGGATGACACCCAGCTCTATCTCTCTTGCAAACCTCATTCTTCATTTCCCCCTCCCTCCCTTACCTCCTGCCTACTTGATTTGAAATCCTGGTTCACCTCCAATTTCCTCAATCTCAATACTGACAAGACTGAAATTCTGCTTTTCGGCACCAAATCTATTCTTTCAAAAATTTACAGTTTTTCCATCACCAGTGACAATTCCTCAGTCTCCCCTTCCCCCCAGGTTAAGAGTCTGGGTGTCATCCTCAACAGCATACTCTCCTTCCGCTCACACATAAACCACATCACCCAGACTGCATATTTCCACCTCCGCAACCCTCACCCAACACAGTACTGCCATTCTCATACACAGCGTGGTCACCTCCCGTCTGGACTACTGTAACTGTAATTTCCCTAAAAAGCTTGCAACTGGTTCAAAATGCAGCAGCAAGATTATTAACAGGATCAAATAGAAGAGAACACATCACCCCTGTGCTCCAAACCCTTCACTGGCTACCAGTTGAGTCTAGAATTGAATTTAAAATCCTCCTCCTTGCATATAAAGCCATTAATGGTATGGGCCCCTCTTATCTTAAAGATGATCTGGTTCCGTACCAACCCAATAGAACCCTTCGTTCTCAGAATGCAGGTTTATTGAAAGTTCCTAGGGTTTCTAAAAGTACAGTAGGAGCTAAAGCCTTCAGTTATCAGGCCCCTGTCTTATGGAATCAGCTTCCCTTTAATATTAAAGACGCCAACACAGTCTCTACATTTAAAATTAGGTTTAAAACATTCCTGTTTGAGAAAGCCTATGGTCAAATTATGTGATGTATGAGTCACAGTTCAGTCTAGACTGCCCTAGGAGTTAGAATGTTGGGGGAAGTACAGTACACCGAGTTCCTTCTTTCTTCTCTTTCTCTCCCTCACACCTGTTTCTGTCATTTTTATAATCTATCTTTCATACCAAGTCTGTTCATGACTAGTCACCTGGTGTCCCCTTTCCCCCCTCCCCCCCCTGGGGGGAGTGGTGGCTTTCCTGACAGTGTCTGCACGGGAGCCATGGACGACAGGATCTGCAGTATCTCGCCTGTGCCGACCTGTGACCCCGGACCCCGGCCTGTCTGGACCAGCCCCCCTTCCTGCATTTATACATGGACGTTCATCTATAGCCTGTCCGTCCATGGGAGTGGATCTCTCCTTCAATGTGGTTCTCCTCAAGATTTCTTCTTTTTCCCACTGGGTTTTGAAGTTTTTTCTTGCCAAGAAGGAGGGTCTAAGGACATGGGATGCCTGGGACTTTTTTATGTATTTCTGTAGCTGATTGTGTTTTTGTAAAGCCCTCTGAGACGACTTTGTTGTGATTTAGGGCTTTATAAATAAAATTGAATTGAATTGAATTGAATTAATGCCCTCCTCTTCAGACTCCCTCACAAATCCATCCATAAACTGCAACTGGTACACCTGCCTCCCAACACATAACCCCCATCCTCCAGCACCTCCACTAGCTCCCTGTAAAACCTAGTATTCATTACAAAATCCTGCTGTACACTTTCAAGTGCATCCACAACCTGGCTCCTCCCTAGCTTTTGATTTCCTCTATATGACCAACCCAGCTCGCTCCCTCTGGTCCTCCTCCTCCATCCACCTCTCCGTCCCCACTGCTCGCCTAATCACCATGGGGAGCAGAACGTTCAGCCGCTCTGCTTCCCAACTCTGGAACTCTCTCCCACCAGACCTCCGTAACTGTGACTCTCTCTCTACCTCCTAAAGCAGACTCAAAACTCACCTCTTCCAAATAGCATACTCTCCATAATCCAACTTTTCTTTTTCCCTCACTCTTTCCATTTAGTTCATCTTATTTTTTTTCTGCCACAGCCACCTGTTTTTATCCATGTAGTTTTGTTTTTAGACCTGTTTAATACTGTTTTTATTGTGTTTGTTAAGCGCCTTGAGAGTTTTGAAAAGCACTGATAAATACAATTTATTATTAAACTGGTTCAAAATGCAGCAGCAAGTTTATTAACTGGATCAAATAGAAGAGAGCCCCACACCCCTGTGCTCCAAACCCTTCACTGTCTTCCAGTTGAGTTGAGAGTTAAATTTACAATTCTCCTCACAAATAAAACCATTAATGTTATGGGCCCCTCTTATATTGAAGATGATCTGATTCCGTACCAGCCCAATAGAACCCATCATTCTCAGAATGTAGGTCTACTGAAAGTTCTCAGGGTTTCTAAAAGTACAGTAGGAGCTAGAGCCTTTAGTTACCATGGTTTTTCTCTGTGTACCTGTGCTTTTCTATTTGTACTTATACTTTTTTCTTTGTACCTGTTCTTTTCTCTGTGTACTTAAACTTTACTTTTCTCTGTATACCTATACTTTTCTCTGTGTACCTATACTTTTCTTTGCATACCTATACTTTTCTCTGTGTACATATAATTTTCTCTGTGTACGTATACTTTACTACAGTAGAAGCTAGTTACTAGGCTCCTGTCTTATGGAATAAGCTCCTATGAAATATTAAAGAGGCCGACACGGTCTCTCCATTAAAGATTAGGTTGAAAACATTCCTGTTTGAGAAAGCCTATGGTTAGGTTAGTTAAAAACATACTGAAGTCACAGTTGAGTCGAAGCTGCCCAAGGAGCTAGAATGCTGGGGGAAGTACAGGCACCGAGTCATATCACATGTCTGTATTGATAATTTCCTAAACCTAATTTACATACCAAGTCTGTTCATGGCTATTTACCCAGTGTTCCCTTTCCCAACTCTCTCAGTAGTATCCGCATAAGGAGCCACGGACTGCAGGATCTGCAGTGACTCACCTGTGTCCTGTGCTGACCTGTCATCCCAGACCTCCTCCCCCACTCTCACCTGTCTCATGGATGGACCTGCCCCCCCTTCCCTTCATCTACAAATGGGTGTTCATTTATAGCCTGTCCATCCATGAAAGTGGATCCCTCCTTCGGTGGGGTTCTCCCCAAGGTTTCTTCTTTTTTCCAACTGGGTTTTGGAATTTTTTCTTGCTGATAAGGAGGTTCTAAGGAGAGGAGATGCTTGGGACTTCATCTATTTCCGTGATTGTTCTCTCCAATCAACCCTGTAAAGCCCTGTGAAATGACATTGTGATTTGGTGCTCTATAAATAAAATTGAATTGAATAGGTTTTGCCCTAACCCTACGATTAGGGTTAGCCAAGCTTTAGCCTAGGGTTAGCCAATCCTTATCCTTGCCTTGCCTTAGTCTAGGGTTAAGGTTACCCTAGCCATAGCTTAGGGTCAGCATTAGTCTAACCTTAACCTAAGGCAGTGGTTCTCAAATCCGGTCTTCAGGCCTCACTGCCCTGCATGTTTTAGATGTCAACCTGCTCCAACACACCTGATTCAAAGAAATGGGTCATTTTTGGTCTTCAGTAGAGCTTGAAGATCAGCTGGTCATTTTAATCAGGTGTGTTGGAGCAGGGTGACTTCTAAAACATGCAGGACAGTGGGACCCAAGGACTGGCTTTGAGAACCACTGACCTAAGGTTACAGCGCACAGTTGGTAGAGCTGGTCATCCTATGATTGAAGGGTCGGAGGTTCAAATCCCGGCTCTGGCTGTCCACATGTTAAAGTGTCCTCGGGCAAGACACTGAACCCTAAATTGTGCCCAGTGGTCTGACAGCACCTTGCATGTCAGCAGCACCCACTGGTGAATGTGAGCCCTACATAAAACACTTTGAGTGCACATGAAGGTGAAAAGGCGCAATATACTTGACCAATTTCCATGAAATATTTAGGAAAAGTGTGAGATGGTCGAGAATAGACCCCATTAAATGATGGTGAATGTAGGTCAATCACTCAATCAACTTGATTTATATAGTACATTTAAAAAGATACACAGGGGAAGCCAAAGTGCTGTACACAAAACATGAGAAAAACAAGTTAACAACACATAATAACAAAAGACACTGGTTCATGGCAGCTTGGTGTTTGCAGATGCCAAACAACAGAGGTTTAAGAGTTAAAAGCTAAAGGAAAATAATGCTTTAACTGCGATTTAAAACTTGGGAGAGAAGAAGCCTGTCTTACACCCAGTGGCCACTCATTCCAGAGTTTTGGAGCAACGGTTGCAAATGCTCTGTCACCTCTAAGCTTCCGCCTGGTTCTAGGGACCACCAAAAGCAACTGCGACCAGTTGCTTCTGGTGGGGATCTGATCTTAGGGATCGGTTTGGGTGGTGAGGCTGAAGTAGCTCTGATAAACATGGCGGTCAAAATTCAAGGTCACCAAAAATGTGTTTTTGCAATGATCAGGGATAGGACGAATCAGGAATTTTCCTTGTCATTCCTGTATACTCAATTCAGCATATATCACTGTTGATGTGCATTGACATCAGAACCTTGAAAGGACAAATTTGAAGGTCAAAGGTCACAATACATTTCCAAATGGAATTTTGGCTATAACGTTTTCAACTTTTCATCTTACAGACTTGCAATGAGCACCAACATGCTGGTCTTTCAATTCTGCATGCTGTGTATATAGATTTTGATCAATTGTTGAACCAAGAGGTCAAGGGTCACTAGGTCAATAATTGAAAACCTAAAATGGAAAACAAAAACCAGTGGAGATGGAGACTTACTATTATTGACAGATAGGAAGCCTGACATAGGCTTCAAACTGGTGTCATGACCTTTGACGCTGAGTGACCTTGAAAGGTCAAAATCAAGGTCACATGATTGTAAATGACAGTGACTCCAAAAACAGTGGTGACAAATACTATTAGTATTGATGACAGGAAAGATAGGAAACTACATGTAAGCTACCATATGGCATAATGAACTTTGACCTTGAGTGACCCAGAAAAGTCAAACCCATAGTGTCACGTTTTGAGAGGGATATGTTCAAGAAAAGATTATATGTTTGTGAGGAGGCAAGGTTTGTTGTGCCTGGAAACATTTGTTTTTCCTGTTTCTTGTCACTAAAAACAGATTCAAATGACTGGAGGTGATTCCTCCTCTTCCTCTTTCTCCTCTGTTCTTCCTCAGGTGTTCAAGTAAATACCTCCTCAGCTCTTGCCACGGTAACACCAGAACTCACTTTACAGCTCACAGTTCCACACCTCCTCTTCCTCTTGGTCCTCCTTCTTGTTCCTCCTTGTCTTCCTTCTGTAGCAGGACAGGTTTTTCCCTTCTCCTCCTCTTCTTCTTCCTCCTGTTTCAGATGTAGTTCTCCCTCCTCCTATTTTAGAAGTAGTTTTTGTCCCTCCTCATCCTCCTTTTCTTCTTCCACCTCCTCCTGTTTCAGATCTAGTTTTTCCTCCTGCTGGTTAAGTTGTGTCCTCCGTCTGTTCCTCTTAATCTTCAGTGTCAAACAGACTGAATCCTTCAGTGTTAATTTGATGCACTGGAGTTTCACAGACAAATGTGTGCTGTGCCAGGAATTGGCGAAGTCCAGGCGGAGGACACTGAAGCTCGCTGCCGGAGCCACGAGCCACCTTCACCCCCGGACCCTTCCTGGCCGACCCGGAGCTGGTCCCGGTGCACCCCCAGGAAGGAAATGCACCTGGTGGGGGCACAAGCCAGACCTGGGGAGAGGTCCCGTGAGGGAATCCTCCCAACAGTGGCTGATCCAATCCTGCTGAGGTTAAATCCCTCAGGCGGACGGTGCGGACACCACCCATATACCTCTCAATGGTTTTGACACCCTCTTCAACTCTCTCTACAAAGTTGTTTCAATGTTCCCTTCAAGTACTTGTTGCCGATCAGTCTTGTGTCAGTATTTAGCCTTAGCACCCACTTTGGGCTGCATTCATAAACAACCCGACTGTGATATGATTGGACCCCAGCGTGTTGACAACCAGGCAGCAGTCTTCCGTACACCACATTTCCCACACCCGCCCGTGGAACAGTGATACTGTGCTGGGCTCTTACCACTTCACTTGCTGAAATAATTTGTTTCTTTTCCTCCGCTTAGTATTATATTATTAAGTAAGTATTACGCTTACAATCAGGAATGAGGGTTAGAAAATCAAGTGCAAGCTTCTTTCTTTTTTCTGTTCACCATTGCACGTTCAGTCACAGCGTACATCTGTTCAACATCACCATTTAGTAATAGCACGTGTGTTTTGTCACAGCGTACGTCCGTTCACCACCACACATTCAGTCAAAGCGTATGTATGTTCATCGCGGCGTATGTCTGTTCACCAGTCACACATTCAATCACCACATGTGTCTGGTCACAATCACACGTTCAGTGACAGCGTATGTCTGTTCACCAGTTTGTTCACTATTACGCATGCAGTCACAACGTACGTGTGTTTGTCACATCATACCCCTGTTCACCATCACATGTTCAGTCACAGCATACGTGTGTTTGTCACACCGTACCATCAGTTCACTATCATACATTCAGTCACAGCGTGCGTCTGTTCATCATATGTTTGTCGTCGTTTCACCATCACATGTTCAGTCACAGCGTATGTGTGTTCATCACGGCGTACGTCTGTTCACCAGCACACGTTCAAGTCACGTATGTCTCTTCACCATCACATGTTCAGTCACAGCATGCGTCTGTTCATCACATGTTTGTTGTCGTTTCACCATCACATGATCAGTCAGAGTGCACATGCTGTTTGTTCACGATCACACGTTCAGTCACAGCGTCCGTGTGTTTGTCAGAGCGTATGTCTGTTCCCCATCACATGTTCAGTCAGAGCGCACATCTATTCAAGATCACACGTTCAGTCACAACATACATCTGTTCATCACATGTTTGTCAGAGCTTACGTTGTTTCACCATCACATGTTCAGTCAGAGTGCACATACTGTTTGTTCACCATCACAGCACAGCATACGTGTGTTCGTCACGGCGTATGTCTGTTGAACAGCACACGTTCACTCACAGCGTACGTCTGTTCACCATCACACGCTCACTCACAGCGTACGTCTGTTCACCATCACACGCTCACTCACAGCGTACGTCTGTTCACTATCACACGCTCACTCACAGCGTACGTCTGTTCACCATCACACGCTCACTCACAGCATACGTCTGTTCACCATCACACGTTCACTCACAGCGTACGTCTGTTCACCATCACACGCTCACTCACAGCGTACGTCTGTTCACCATCACACGTTCACTCACAGCGTACGTCTGTTCACCATCACACGCTCACTCACAGCGTACGTCTGTTCACTATCACACGCTCACTCACAGCGTACGTCTGTTCACCATCACACGCTCACTCACAGCGTACGTCTGTTCACTATCACACGTTCACTCACAGCGTGCGTCTGTTCACCATCACACGTTCACTCACAGCGTACGTCTGTTCACCATCACACGTTCACTCACAGCGTACGTCTGTTCACCATCACACGCTCACTCACAGCGTACGTCTGTTCACCATCACACGCTCACTCACAGCGTACGTCTGTTCACCATCACACGCTCACTCACAGCGTACGTCTGTTCACCATCACACGCTCACTCACAGCGTACGTCTGTTCACCATCACACGTTCACTCACAGCGTACGTCTGTTCACCATCACACGTTCACTCACAGCGTACGTCTGTTCACCATCACACGTTCACTCACAGCGTGCGTCTATTCATCATCACATGTTCAGTCACAGCATACGTTCAATATAACAGAGACAAAGCATTCCCACATCATTTCCACAGACCAGTGGGAAACAGCATGTGCAGCTGGAACAGATTGTTCTGTGTGTGTTTGAAGGATGGAATTATCCGCTAGATGAGCACAGATCTGTTATTTAGGCAGCTGTGGAGGGGTGTTCAGGGCCCACAGACACATCACTGCCACCAAGGATGATGGGAAAACCAGCCTGCAAACACTAACAATAGCAGGAAATATTGTGGACAGAGGGAAAGTTTGTCAAAGATGCACAAATTAGCCTTAAAAGCCAGGAATAACAACGTGTAGAGATTAGGTCTGTTAAAATGAACAAATTAATGATTAATCCATCATCATGAATAATATGATAAAAAATTTTTTACACACAATTCAATGGAACTGTTTGCAGTTATTATGTTGAAACTGTTTACGATGTTGAATAAACAGGTTAATAGAATAGAAGACTTTATTTGTCATTGTGGAACACATTGAAACTACATTTTAGCAGTTTCTCTCTCCAGCACCATCATGAAATAAATAAAACACAACATTCAAGCTCAACAAACAGAATGTCATGAAAGCTAAAACCAGCAACCTAAATGTAAATAAATATCTATAATATACACATACCTATATACACATATATTCACAACAGATAATAAAGTTTAATTAGAACATAGTGCAGATATTAAATATGTCACTAAAAGGTGCTGATATATAGAAATGTATTAAAAAGGCCTAACACATTTGATGGCCTGTGGATAAAAACTGTGCAGTAGTCCACTTGTACATGCCCCCATCGCCCTGAATCTTCTTCCAGAGGGGAGGGGGGGGACAGTTTGTGACCAGGGTGTGTGGGGTCTTTTAAGATGGAACTCGCTCTCTTTTGAAGTCTGCCAGCATATATCTCAGACAGAGGGGGCAATTTATATATATATATATATATATATATATATATATATATATATATATATATATATATATATACATATATATATATACACACATTCATATTTTTGCATATGTTTTGGACAATCAATTTTTTTCTGTATTTTAGAAGAGTTTTTAAATATGTTTGGAATTTTTTATTTACATGTTGTGTATGTAGATTTTTTTCTGCATTTTGTGTTTCTTAGTGTATTTTTTTAGCCAAGCCACACTCCATGCCCATCACGGCAGCAAATCTAATTTGGTGCCGTGGATGATATAGTTATCCTCCACCAGAAACAACCATAGAAGAAGAACAACGATGATAGATGGCTGGTAACTGGGTGCATGTTCCTTTTATCAAAGATGAGTGAAGAATGTGAGAAAACGCCAGCGATCTTTAAATTCTTTTTACAAAAACTCCATGATCCCCAATTATGTTTAGACATTCGTAACTTTTTCTGGACTCCTCCGTCAACTTTGTAACTACTTCACCCTAAAGATTACGCTGATTGGTTGAAGTACCATCCTATTGCATACAGAGGATTTGAAAGACAACATTTTAGCCCCGCCTCCCCTGCCTGTGAAGCGTCCCTACACCAATACATGGAATGAATAGGGATAGCGTGGCTAGGCTAGATGATTGTTGTCTTTGGTTCAAAATGGCCACTATTAGACCCTAACACAGACCAAAGGATTAACCCTAACCCAGACCATAGGACTAACCCTAACCCACACCACGGGACTAACCTTAACCCACACCAAAGGACTAATCCTAACCCAGACCACAGGACTAACCCTATCCCACACTGTTGGACTAACCCAGCTCCTGTGCTTAGCCTGATTTAGTGAGTTTCTGTGTTTAGCCTGGTTTAGTAGGTCTCTGTGTTTAGCCCGATTTAGTGGGCTCCTGTATTTAGCTTGGTTTAGTGTTTAGGCTCATTTTTCCTGGTTTAGTTGGGCTCATGTGTTTAGCCTGGTTTAGTGTTTAGCCTGCCTTTGTGTTCAGCCTGGTTTGGTCTGCTTTAGTGTTTAGCCTGGTATAGTGGGATCCTGTATTTAGCCTGGTTTAGTCTGGCTCAGTATTTAGCCTGGGTTAGTTGGCTCCTGTGTTTACCACAGTTTAGTGTTTAGCCTGGTTTGGCCTGCTTTAGTGTTTTTAGCCTGGTTTAGTAGGCTCCTGTTTAGCCTGGTTTGGCCTGTTTTTGTGTTTAGCCTGATGTAGTGGCCTCCTGCATTGAGCCTGGTTTAATGTTTAGCCTGACTTAGTGTTTAGGCTGGGTTAGTGTTTAGCCGGGGTTAGTGGACTCCTGTGTTTAGCCCAGTTTAGTGTTTAGTCTGGTTTGACCTTAGCTTTTGTTAAACTGCTCCGGGGCTCCATATCTTCACTTATCTCTGTCAGATGATTGACAGGTGGGGGTTTATTTCCCCTGGGACCGCCCCCTAACCCATGCCTTGCTCTGATTGGTTGATCTTCTGCTCGTGCTCATTACACTCTTATCTCTGTGCCCTGTTCATAAGGTTTATCTTTTTAATTATGTCGCTGCTAACCTGCTGGAGAGGATGATCAGTGGACAGGGTCTCCTGGGTTACACACACACATACATTTACAGACACACACACAGGCCCAAGTCCCGGTGTTTCCTCCTTTGCATCCAGACTGTATTGACCACAGATAACACAAACACACAGACACACAGTCACATTTATTTATATATATATATATATATATATATATATATATAAATAAAGTTAAAGCCCCCATCTCAGTGTGGGCTTTAGGGTCCAACCTGTGAGCTCACCGCAGCAGCAGGGGGTTCCTGAAAACACAAATCACTGTCTCATTACTCTGGTGGCAACACAGAGGTCAGAGGTCAAAGCACTTCAGTGCAGGACGCCACATTCATATGCAGATTCTGGAAGAGAAGACAGCGGACACAACAGCTAATTGACATCATGAGATCTATCAGTGTTTAGTGAATTAAAAGTTTTTTATTGAAGGATTAATGTAAAACCAACATGAAGCTCACAAAGAAACAGCATTTTATAGTACAATTACTGATAAATGAACAATAAACATACAAAGAAATGACACTTTTACAGTAGAATTACTAATAAATTAACAACCACTCGCCGTCCTCCCAGATTCACCGGCCGGTCTTTCAACCACAGTGTGCTAGCCTGCCTGGCTAGGTTGGCTAATGCTCTTCTGTCCAATGACAACACCGACGTCAGCTTCGGTTTGCTGAACATCCGCTCCCTCACGGGCAAAGGTAATCACATCCAGGATCTCCTCACGGACTGCTAGCTGGATTTTCTCTGTTTGAATGAGACCTGGCAATTTCCTTGCGACTTCTCCCAGCTCAATGACGCTACTCCGCGTGGGTTTGTTTACACTAGTAACCCTCGTGGTTCCGGTCGCGGAGGTAGTCTTGCGATACAGCACCGCGAGAAGTGGAAGATCCTTCCAGTTCCTGTGCCTCCCCTGTCGACATTTGAATGTCTTGCGTGCCAAATCTCCGGCCCCACCCCCACTATCATTGCTACTGTCTACCGTCCCCCCAAGCCTCCCAAGAGTTAAATGAACTCTCTGCCCTTCTCACCCACCTCTCCACACTCTCTCCTAATGTTATTCTGCTGCGAGACTTCAATATCCACATGGACAACACTGCTCTTCCCATCACTAAGGACTTCATTTCTTCCCTCGACAATTTTGGCTTCCACCAGTTCGCAGACTTCCCCACTCACACCAAAGGTCACACCAAAGGTCACACCCTGGATTTAATCTGCTGCTCTGGTCTCACCCCTTCCAACTGTACTGTTGCTGAACTTCAGATCACGGACCATTTCTTGGTCTCTTTTCATGTCACCCTCCGTCTCTCCATTTCCAAGACCCCCCGTGTCATCTCATTCCATAACATTAAGAATATTAACATGGACTCTCTCTCCTCTGTCAACTGACTGTACCTAAAACTGGATTTATTATTATTTTCTGGTCTCACTCTGGACAAGGTTTCCTTTTTCTGCTCTCAGTCTGGACTAGGTGTTCTTTTTCTGGTCTCAGTCTGGACTAAGTGTTTTTTCTGGTCTCAGTCTGGACTAGGTGTTCTTGTTTCAGTGCAAAACATAGTCCAGTATTTCATTAGAAATGTAAATGAACCTGTATGCAACAGCAAATATTATCCTACTAACAGATTCTTTAAAAAAGAATGCAACCAAATCATAAATTTCCAGAGCGTGTATTGCACTTGGCAATCGACTATTTCGTACTTCCTACAAAAGACGGCTTCTACATCCAGAAAGGTACTGGCTTGAGATCAGAAACTCTGGACACAATATTCAACGACATGAAGACCTCAGGACACTTGGGTTTGCCATCAGAGACCCTCTACTTACTACTTAAGTGTGATGTTTAGAACTTTAGAACAAGTCTAAAAATAAAAATTACTTCCATGCTAAGAAAGTTGGGCTCAAAATGGCAAAATTGAACTTTCTCAATGTACATCCGAATGGTGTGATTTTGATGTCAACTATAGGTGGCACGGTTCACAAAAGTTGCAGTGCGGTATTTATTGCTGTTTAAGGTCTGTGATATCGGTTTTATGGTGGTTTTTTGAAATTATTATTTTATTTTATGTATCCTATGGTCACCTTACCATGGTGGAGGAATTTGAGAGCCCTAGTGATCCTGGGAGCTGTGTTGTTGGGGGGATTTTGCCCCTGGCAGATTGGTCCTCGGTGAAAGGTCAGACTAAGAATGGTTCAAAAACCCTTATGACCAGAAACAGCAAGATTCTGTGTATCCAGCCCGGAGGGTTACTGGGGTCCCACCGTGGAGCCAGACCTGAGGCTGGGGCCCGTGGGCGAGCGTCTGGTGGCCGGGCCTTTTCCCATGGGGTCCGGCCCAAACAGGGGACATGGGATCATCTTCTCGTGGGCTCACCACCTGCGAGGAGAGGCAGAAGGGTCTGGTGCAATGTGGATTGGGCGGCAGACCAAGGCAGGGGCCTTGGAAATCCAATCCCCAGCTGCAGAGGCTGGCTTTAGGGACATGGAATGTTACCTCACTGGTGGGGAAGGAGCGGGAGCTTGTGGAGGAGGTTGAGTGCTATCAACTGGACATAGTCGGCCTCACCCCGACACATAGCGTCATCTCTGGAACCCAAGTCCTTGAGGGGGTGGACCTTGTTCTTTGCTGGAGTTGTCCCGGGGGAAAGGCGGAGGGTAGGGGTGCGCTTTTTGATAGCTCCCAGGCTCTCAGCTTGCATGTTGGGGTTTACCCCAGTGGACGAAAGGGTTGCTTCCCTGCACCTTCGGGTCGGGGGACGGGTGCTGACTGTTGTCAGTGTATTTGCACTGAACAACAGTTCAGATTACTCACCTTTTTTGGAGTCCCTGGGATGGGTGCTGGAAAGCACTCTGAAAAGGGACTTCAATGCCCACATGGGCAAAGACAGCGTGACGTGGAGTGGGGTGGTGGGGAGGAACGGTCTGCCCAACCTGAAACCGAGTGGTGTTCAGTTATTGGACTTTTGTGCGAGTCACAGTTTGTCCATAACTAACACCATGTTCAAACATAAGGATGTCCAGCGGTACACTTGGCACCAGGGCATCCTAGGTTGCCGGTCAATGATCGACTTTGTAGTCGTATCATCAGTCCTGCGGCCGTATGTTTTGGGCACTCGGGTGAAGAGAGGTGCTGAACTGTCAACTGACCATTACCTGGTCGTGAGTTGGATGAGGTGGCAGGGGAAGACACTATGCTGACCTGGTAGACCCAAATGAGTAGTGTGGGTCTGCTGGGAATGCTTAGCATAAGACCCTGTCAGCCGGATCTTCAACTCGCACCTCCGGCAGAGCGTCAATTGTGTCCCAGGGTGCTGGAAAAGAGGGTAAGATCGGTGGTTGAAGGGTGGCCTGGCTCAGCCTTAGAGATAGGGTGAGAAGCTCGGACATCTGTAAGGGACTCGGAGTAGAGCCACTGCTTCTCCATGTCGAGAGGATCTAGTTGAGGTGGCTCAGGTACCTTGTGAGGATGTCTCCTGGACACCTCCCTGGGGAGGTGCTCCGGGCATGTCCATCCGGGAGGAGACCTCGGGGTCAACCCAGGACACGCTGGAGGGATTATATCTCTCGGCTGGCCTGGGAACACCTCGGGATTCCCCTGGAGGAGCTGGCTGCGGTAGCTGGGGTAAGGGAAGTCTGGGCAGCTTTGCTGAGGCTGCTGCCCCTGCGACCCAGACATGGATGAAGTGGGAGACGATGAGTACAAGTATGAGTACCCTATACATGTGCATATGCTATTCACCTTAAGTAATCATCGTTTAAGATATAGCATTTAAGAGAAGAAAAAAATATATTTATAATGAAATAATCATGCACAAACTGAATTTGAGTGAACTCTAACCACATTGTATGAACAATCTCTGAAAGCTAGCTAGTATTTTTAAAATGGCAAGAGGGAAGTAGAAAGAGCTTTGTAATAAGTGCTAACAAAGGTGTCACCTGGCAGCGTTGCCTCACTACTACCACTATCAGTGGTCTACACTGATAGAACTGGTGTGTGTATACTGATCATGCGTAGAACAACAATGTGATGTCAAACTACATTGAGCCGTGAATAAACAGCTAGTTGAAGCTAGCATAAAGGATCAACAGCCATGTTTTATTCATAGACCAATAACAACATTACAAGCTTGTGTAGGAAACATGCCATTCAATTAAACAATGACTGGAGCTGGAGATGTAGCAGCTAAGGCAGAACTACAATGAAAAGGAAGAAGTAATGATGCATCAGTCAGACTGATGGAAGTGATAGGAAAGTCTGAAATAATTCACAAGTTGATGAGAGTTAAAATTGACAACGACAACAGGTTATATGCAGCGTGTAAAGCTTGTCAAATATTAGTGAAGTATTCCACTGAGTCTGAAGAGGGACACATGTAAAGGAAAACCTAGTGAGAACTGAGCCTAAGTTTCTGGACATACTGTCAGTCTCTTTGTTCCTTATTGTTACCATTAATCCTAGTTAGAAATGTTTCAAAGCCACCGTGGGGCATTGGATTAAAATGCAGATATAATGTACAGGTTCCAGGTATTTATTGTAGTTTGTGGAGTTGACAGGTGGGAGATTGTCATCCTAGAAAGCATGGGCTTCACAATTGTTGTAGATTTTATGGTTTCTATAAGTAAACAAATACAATAGTGCCTTTATAAGATTTCACATCATGACTATATTAGCATGGCTAATTATACCTTAACACATGTGAGAAATAGCCAACCAGACACTACTACAGAAGTACTACATTCTTCATAATATTTTTCATATCTAACATTCAACAAGTCACATAGAAACAACAAATATTGAGAACTTACAGTATCTGAACACACAAGAACGTCCAATGGTTCAAACAGTCGTCGAACATAAGGAGTTCATTCCGACCTTTTTTGGACATGTGAACAGTGTCTTTTTTTCTCTGGGAGTGGGATGGGAATGAAAATACACTCCCGTGTCATGCTCTATTACATATGGGTATTCGGCTACCAGTTTTTTTAATGCAAATGTCTTAAAAGCGGATGCCACGCTTCGCACGTGTACCACACCGCTGCAAGCATACTGCACGGAGCGGGTTTTTTTACCAAAATCGTGCCAAGCCTAATAGGTATGTACTTCCAATCATCCAAAAATTTAGCTAAAATGCATTTTACTCCAGATAATCCCTTTAAGTGAAGGAGTTGACTCATTACTTCTACTTTTACCGGAGTATTTTTTCACACAAGTAGCTGTACAGAATGTGAGTACTTTTACCACCTCTGTCCATATCTATATTTTAATCAGCATGTGCGGGTCTGAACACTCCATATCTGTATTTGGCATCTGTGCTTTGAATGAATCAGCACTTCACAGTCCCCAGTCACGGCCTCTTTTCACCGATTCCCCTGCCTTCGCCTTCGCTGCTTGTTGACAATGAAGTGTGCAGTCTGTCTGGCTCGATATCAGAGGTGAATGTGTGGAGGGGCTGGGGGGAGCAAGGGGGGTGGGTAATTGATTTGACTTTGGAGGCAGCGAATCCTGGCGAGGTTTGAGGGCGAAGGGAGGCGGAGCAGCCATGGAGTGTGTAATCGCTGGGTATCCATGACAGCGCAGACAATAAGCCCTCTTAATAAGCCTAATCTCCATCAGAGGGACGGAGGAAGGAGGCGCAGGGATGGCACCGCGCGGCACAGCGGCCTTTCATAGAAGCTAAATTGGTTTTTCTGGAGACTTGTAGCAGGGATTAAGCGTAGTGTTAAAGCCTTTAAGAGCCACTGAATACTTTGATATTCATGAAAGCAGGCGGAAGAGGACGGGAACAGGACCCTACAGCTCCACCCCACCTCCTCCCCCTCCCCCGTTCAATGAGGACAAACAGGGTTTTTATTTTGGAATAAACCAACAAAGTGGTTGGTGCCCTACATTTCAACACAGATTTAAGATATTTACAGGCTTTTTCTTCAGTGTGAATATGGGTTTGTTTTATTGTTACACCATTTTTTATTCTAATATCAGTCTTTTCTGAATCACAGCACTTTATGAAACCCAGAGGTAAATTAATGTATGTTAATAAAATTTGAATATAAAGTATACAGTAAGTTGTACATCATATAGCTACATAGTAGGTCACACATCATATATACATTCAGTCGGTTTTACGTCGTACACACAGTAGGCTGTAAATCATATATACAGCAATTTATACACATAAGTAGGTGATACATCCTAAACTATAGTTTTGTTTGTATATATAATCCCCTGAACCTTCTGTCTCCATGACAACCATCATAAACCTGGCCTTTAAGGGTTAAAAATCCACCCTGTTTTTACGGTTTTGTTTGTGTTTATTCATCTCACATTAAAATCTGACCATTGTTCTTTTCCCAGAAATGATGATTGCAACATTCCATTTCTGTTTTTTTTTTCTTGGAGTGCTCTGTTGTCACTTTCTCATGATGACCTTTTTTATTTCCCATGATCCCTCTGAATGTGTGGGCCATAAACATGTCACCAATAACACTTTGAATCCTTCCACAAAGATCAGCTTGGGTTCAACAGTGGACGTTAAAGTCATGGACACTGATAAAAAAAAAAGATGATTTACTGCCTATTGTCTGGAACAGAGTTAAACGTCTGACTCATCCAAAACACTTAAAGCACATGCTCATATTTTTTCACACTGATAGTTTTACTCTCTATAATTATTCCCAGTGGTCATGAAAAGATCCCGTCATGATGCAACTCAAACCTATTTTTTCTTCCAGTGTCAAATCGAATTGACATATGCTTTAGAATCTGTATGAAGCACATCTGCTTCTCTTCAAATGCTAATTCAACAACTAAAGAAATGAATAAAATACATTTTAAAGTAAGAAAAAATGTAAGATAATTGAACAAAACAATTACAAAAAATAAGTAAATCAAAATAAATACAATCCACTTAAAAATAACAACTGAAAATAAGTTCAAAAGGAAAAGCAAAATTTTTTTAAGTAAATGAATAAAATTAATTCATTAAATAAAATAAATTAAATACATTTAAAGACAAATTGTATATATATATATATATATATATATATATATATATATATATATATATATATATATATATATATATATATATATATATTAAAACAAACAAGTAATAATAAACAATAAATAAATAATTCCAAATAAATATATTTTAAAAAAATCAAAAAGAGAAAAGTTTATTAAAAAATTATTTAAAAATAAATACAAAATAAGTGAATTAAAAATCACAAATTTAAGAAATTTTAAAAAATATATTTTAAAAAAGAAATGCTATAAGACAAGGTATAAAATACATGTCGTTCATGTTGCCATGAACAACATCTGAGATGAATGATATGATATAAATACAGGGGAAAATAACTAATAAGTCATAATAAGTCATAATAATAATAATAATAATAATAATAATAATAATAATAATAATAATAATAATAATAATAATAATAATAATAATAATAAATATATACAAATACAGGGGCCAAATGCACAAAGTTTGTCATGAAGTGTAAAGCCATATTTGACTTTCTTAAAGTAAATAATACAGAAGAAATTCAGAAATGTTATCACAAGGAGAACATTTTTGAGACAAGAATCCACAAATAATTGGGACAATATTCACCAAATATATACAAGGAACAAGTTTACGAGTTTTTTAAATGAATGCAGTACACAGTTTTTCTGAATAAACTGGAGAGGGAAAATTCCGCCAAATTTTAATGAAATTGCAGAGGAAAAATTCCCACTGATATATATATATATATATATATATATATATATATATATATATATATATATATATATATATATAATATATATATATGTGTGTGTGTGTGTGTGTGTGTGTGTGTGTATACACTCTACAATCTCCAAAACCTGCTAAAATCGACTAAATTTCACACAAAAAATAACACAAAAAAGTCATGAAAAATCCAAAACGTATTCAAAAACTCTTCTCATATACAGAAAAATACACCAAAAATTTGATAAAATATCCAAAACATATGCAAAAATATTAATATATATACAATTAATTATTCAACACCTTCAACAGTTTCAACAAAACAACTGTAAACAACTGTTCCATTAAATTGAGTTACATTTTTAAATCAGATTAAATCACAATCACAATGATGTAATCCATATTAATCCATGATTTGACAGGCCTATTTATTTGTATATATTTGTCGTAGGCTGGTGTCACATGTGTCAGACAGAGCAGCTGATTGGATGGTCACAGACTAACAGGTTAGTTGAACTCCAGTCATAAGTGATGGACAGCGACACACGCCTTCAAAAACACAGTCTTTATCTTGTGGTTAATCTATACTATCCTGATTCAATGTTGCCACGGTAACATTGTGTTCTGCTATTTGCTTTTTGTGCTATTTCACACACACACCTGTGTGTGGCCTTCAGACACACACACACACACACACACGTACTCGTACACCTGTGTGTGGCCTTCACACACACTGGTTTAAATGGATTACACAGCCATGGTTTGTGTTGGAGCTAAAGCCTTTAGTCACGGTGCAGAAGGATTCAAAGCAGGGATTAGAAGGCCTGCATGTCCTGCCTTTGGTCAGACACCATGTCTAATGGCCTGATGATTTAGCACGTCATGTGTGTCTGTCAGCTAAGACGCTAACAACGCTCATGTCATGTGTGTCAGCTAACACGCTAACGACGTTCATCTCATGTGTGTCTGTCAGCAGATGCTAACAACGCTAACATGACAGGATGAGGTCGTCGAGCCAATGCTCAGCAAGAAAACAGCAGCTCACACATTAACAACACATGGACTCTTTACGCTTTACAGACCATTAACATGGATCCACAACCGTCAACTGCAGACAAACTACACCTGAACCCACAATAATAATCATAATAATAGTAATAATATTGTTATTATTATTAAGTATTCAATGTAATTTATTTTAATGTATTGTATTTAATTTATCTGTCATGTAGAGGTTCATTAAATCTAAAAAAACATTTAAAGGTTATTTAATTGAAACAATTAAAAGTCAAGCAAAATGGAATTTTTATTTACACTAAATATATCAATTATATCCCTGAAAGTCCAGGTCTGACCTTGAATGACCTTTGATTACCAGGACATGTTTGGTTGGATTTCTTCTCGCTTCATCATCAGCATTGATGCCCCCTGGTGGGAAAACAACTTGGAACTTCTGGAAGAGAAACCCTTCAATGAGTATGTTTACATGATATCTGTTTGTCTGTCTGACTTTCAGCAGGATTACACAAAAAGTTCAGAACGGATTTTGATGAAACTTTCAGGAATGATAGATAAAGTGTCAAGGAAGAACCAGTCGATTTTGAGCAATGAAGGTAAAAGGTCAAGGTCACAGTAAAGGTCAACAGCTAAAACACATAAGTGGTAATATCTCAAGATTCAGACAAGATAGAATCTTGTGGTTTTCTTTGCATTCACATTGTTTCCACGTTCGGAAAACAGATGGGTGAACAGCTATGGCTTGATCACGTCATGTTTTGATGTCATATGATGATATATCAAGCCTTGGCGGGGGTCTGCTGTCTCCAACTGCCTTGTTTGGAATTAAGTTTAATTTGGAATTCAGAAAGAATGGGAATATCCTGTACTGCCATTGTATACACATACACAATGAAAAATTCGAGTTGCTACTCTGAAGTGCTTGAGTCTCTCAAATAAAATAAATAAGGTAATACAATATAAATAGACAAGGCAGTCAAAGACAGTAGACGTCCACCAAGGCTTGATATGGTGTTATATGATGTCAAAACGTGACATGATGGAGCTATAGCTGTTGACCCATCTGATGTCCGAAGGTAAGATGATATGAATGCAAAAAACTGCAAGTTTCCATCTTGTCAGAATCCTCAGATATTACTACTGATGTTTTAGCTTGTGACCTTTAGTGTGACCTTGACCTTTGACCTTCATAGCTAAAAATCTAATGGGTTTTTTTCTTGACCGATTATCTATCATTCCTGATAGTTTCATCAAAATCTGTTCAGAACTTTTTGCGTAATCCTGCTGAGAGACAGACAGACAAACTGGCCCAAATTTTTCCTTGGTGGAGGTAAAAAAATAAGGTAGAAATAAAAATCTAATGTGGATATTTAACATAAAGCAGAATGAACATCACACTGTGGCAGTTAAAAAGTCTTAGAAAGTGTTAAAACCACTTGGAGAGTTAAATCCAAATATTACGTCTATAGCTGCATTTCCATTACTCTTGGAAATTTGCAAAATGCAAATATCACTATAAAAACTGGAAATGGAAGCACCTGAATTTTGAAAAAACTCAAATATCGCTAAAAAGTTTTCACGCTTTCATGAGGTGGTTTTTCAGACGTTTTGATATTCTAATATCACAAAAGCGCAATGGAAACACTTTTTCCCGGAATTATATGTCACAGGACTATATGTCACAGGATGTAATCCTGCTAACAAACAGACAAACGAAAAAACTGACCCAAATTTAATACCTCCTTGGCGGAAGTAATTAGTTGTTTCCATGGTCATCTGAAAGTGGAATTAAACAGAGCTTTCCTTGACTTTCTTCTTCTTTGTGTCCTTTTCTCTTCATATTTTGTGTTGGTTTTCTGGAAACTGAGCTCCTGATGAGTGTTTAGGTGGAAAATGATGTGATTTTTGTGTTTTAAGGTCAGACTGTAAATGTGATCAGGCTGCAGACATAAAAACAAAGGCCAAATCGCACACAGGCCGTGATCTGCACACTACAAACACTGACCTTTGGGCCGTGAACGGTCATCAAAGCGCCGCCAACAGTGATTCAGCTTCACTTTAGATTAGGGCGAGCGGCGGGATAAGGTGGGATGGGGTGGGGGGGCAAATCATAGAGGAGAGCATGACATCACCTTTGAATCCTCAGCCCCTTCAATAAGAGAATATAGTGTGAGCTCCATGACCATGTGTGTGTGTGTGTGTGTGTGTATGTGTGTGTGTGTGTGTGTGTGAGTGAGTGGGTGAGTGTATATATTAAAGCATCTCTCCCTAAACACAGTCAGACCTAAACAAGACATGGCTGCTGCAGGTAAGACAGTTGTGGTGGGCTAATAAAACAAAAGAGAGTGACAGACACACACATTGCGTGTGTGTCTGTCACTCTCTTTTACGTCACCTTAGATTAAATAAAAACAATTTTATTGGGGTTAAAATGTTGATTCTTGTGTCTTGTCAGTGGACATTGTTTTGTTGCAGTGAACTTTAATACAAGTAGCTCATTGCTGGACAGGTGTGTGTCTGTGTGTGTGTTTTTTTAAATATTATTTTTTTTAAAATTAGCTGCATGTCTGTGTTGTTCCTCAGCTGACAATGTGATGACGTCATCACGACATGTCAACTTGACTCCAACTTTATTGACAGATAAGTCGAAAAAAAAATTAGGTTGTTAATGCCCTAGTATATATTTACATGTATACATATTTGTGTATAGTGTGTATGCTATGATTATATGGATGTGATATATTCAGAATATTAACCCCAGGGAAAAATGATTGTCTTATAGTCACTCCATTCTACTATAATAAACAAGAGCAGGAAGACATTATAAATACAAGAAAAAATAGGGTAAATGAGTTGAATTACTATGTACTTTTTCCTCAACTTTCTGAATCTCACTACAAATATTTAGAAAATGACTCAAACTAAAACTGAAACTATTACAAACTGGTAACTCTCAAATAAAATCCAGTAAACCTTCAAAAATCAACTAACCAAAGTGAGTGGAGGTTTGTGAAAAGTATCACCAAAGTAAATGAAGATGAGTGAATGCACCACCAAAATGGGTGGTCAGTGAACACACCACCAAGGTGACTGGAGGTCAGTGAATGCAACACGAAAGCCACTGAAGGTCAGTGAATGCATCACCAAAGCCACTGGAGTTCTGTGAACACACCAAATAAAGTGAATGAAGGTCAGTGAATGCACCAATATAGCAACTGCAGGTGTGTGAATGCACCACCAAAGCAACTGGAGGTCAGTGAATGCAACACCAAAACCACTGACGATCAGTGAATCCACCACCAAAGTGAGTGGAGGCAGTGAATGCAACAACAAAACTACTGAAAGTCAGTGAATGCAACACCAAAGCCACTGGAGGTCAGTGAACACACCACCAAAGTGACTGAGAGGTCTGTGAATGCACCACCAAATACAAACCTTTATGTGTGACCAGCTCTTTGTTCCCACATTTTGATGTTCCCCTGTCTCATCAGGAAGAAAAACTCCAGCCTCCAAAACCAGATTAGATCTGGGGGTTTTCTCTACATTTTTTTTTTGTTTCTTGGCCTATTTTTGTCTATTTTTGTCAACAAGAAAACCTGAGAAAAAATGCCTACATTTTATACTTTTTAGTAATGGTTTTATTTAGCCCAGAGGTTAATAGGATTATTGATTTACTCTATTTAATTGTTTGTGGTAAATACATTTAAAGACAAAGTTATTAACAACTAATATATATATATATATATATATATATATATATATATATATATATATATATATATATATATATATATATATATATATTAGTTGTTAATAACTTTGTCTTTAAATGTATTTAATGTATTAATAACACAATTAATATGATTATAAATGTTAAAACAATACATATATACACACAAATAAACACACACACACAAACATATGTGTATGACAAAGATTTCTTTGAGGTTTTTTGCAGGAAAGCTGGAGTGGAAGACTTTTAGTTCTGTCTTCAGCTGGTCTTCATCTTCTCCATAGAAATCACAAAGAATGTGGACAGCTTCCTTGGCTTCTTCATCTGGCGTGCTTATCCAGTTGGCATGTACAGTTAAGAGGTGGTGACTGAATGATTCTGTCTGTGGGGCTTTCAGTGTTGTCCCCCTTGAATCTCCTGTCCAGCTCCTCAGTCATGGTATCCAGAAAGGTGAAATACAGATTACTCCTGAAGTATGCCTCCACAGACTCAAACTGAGCATCTACTTGAGATGCTGTTGGGCTGTGTTGGAAACGCACTGGGACTTTTCGTTTCCTCCCCTGACCAGGTACCTCAGTAGATACTGGAATGTTGAGACTCTCCGCCTTCTCTGATGCACATCTAAATATTTCTTTAAACTTCTCCTCAGACCTCATGTTTAGAATGTGTGAAGCACACCATCAATGACCTTGTAGGCTGTGGAGTGGTCCAAATGTTCTTCCTGCAGAGTATCTGATGCTAGGGCAGTGACTTTAAACACTGGGGTAGTTATTTCTAGGCAGAGAACAAACACAAAGTTGACTGCATTTCTGTACATCTGTGCATCACCTCTGGCCAGGTTTGGTGGATCACTGTCACTGATGTCATCAAGAAGCCTCAAAATAGCTTTAAGATTCCTCTGAAGAGCCTTTAGTGCTTTCTCCCTGCAAGCCCATGGGGTATCTGACAACTGCTGGAGCTCCATAACACGCTGTCCAGGATACAGAGACTCCTGCAATTTCACCAAGGCAGCATGACGCTTTGGGGAGCCAGTGTAAAAAGGATACAATTTCTCCACAAGGTTGAAGAATGTTACAAAATGCTTGTTGGACTTTGATGTTTCCACTAGGACAAGGTTAAGACAGTGTGCTTTGCAGTGCACATAGAGGGCCTTCTCATTGTGTGCACGTATTCTGGCTTGAAGACCTTTATACATGCCACGCATATTTGCCGCTCCATCATAACCTTGGCCATACATGTTCTTCAGCTCTAGGCCGTTCTTCTGCAGAAGCGAGAACACAGTATTCTCCAGCTCCTGGCCTGTAGTTGTTTCAACATTGCAAACCTCAATGAATCTCTCCTTTATTTTGCATTTTATGAAAATATCGCACGACAAATGACACTTGTTCTTTGTGTGAAACATCAGAGGTTTCATCGAGAAGGGTGGAATACATTTCAGCCTCTTTTATTTCACTTTGTATCTCCTGCCTCATGTAAGTTCCCAGAGCTGCAATTATATCATTTTGGCTTCTGTTAGAAAGCAGTGACACCTGGGGCTTTGTCTTGGTGGCTTTAATTTGGGCAACTTTTTCCATATGTACATTCAGCACACTGTCATAGCGGGAAAAGACATTCACTAGTTCAAGGAAGTTACCACGGTTGTTACTGGACTTGCTCTCATCATGACCTCTGAATGCCTGTCCCTGTCGTGCGAGATATACTGTAAGGTCAATTAATCTTGTCAGGATTTCTCTGTTTCTCTGCCTCTCTCGCTCTCTAATTTCCAACCCCTTTACATCAGAAGCATCGAATGCAGACTGGAGGGCCTTTTTTGGAAATTTGTCCATCTAACCATGCTTGTCATGTGCATCTCTGTGGTGGAATGTTGCTTGATTTTTTTAAGAGCAGTGTTCCACTTTTTTATGCCATCAATTGTCCATGCTGTTCTGTTTTTATACTTTTCTTCAGAGAGGAAAAGCCGACAACTAAAACAATGAATTGAATCAGTAGTGGGGGAGTATTCCAGCCACACATTTCCAGAAAACCATTGTTTCTGGAATGACCGCCCCTCAGAATTTTTTGGATATGCCAGATCTGGTTGACATGGACCTACATTGCAGCATATGTTAATGTAGCTGTCATTGCACTTAATGTGATACGTTTTGACATGCAAAGGATCTGTTGGATATTGCATAACAGCAATCTTTGCAATTATGCCATCTCTTTCACAAAACAGCTTGTTCTTGTCCATGCCTCTCTTGATCTATGGAGGATCTTTCTTCAATCTCTCCCTCCTGTTGATCATCAGGGAGCACTGATTCTGTAACTGTCCATGAACCTGGCTCTGCTCTGGACTCTGATATTTCTGCTTCTCTGTTATCTGTGCCGGCTGATTTATCTCCCTCATCATCCTTACTGGTAGATGGCCTATTGCAGGACAGCAGAAAGAACCAAATATGAGTCAGTCAGTGCAATACTACACTAAGATCACCACACCAGACTGTAAATGCCATGACCTAAGTTCAATTCCCTACTTACACAGTTGTGTTCCGAAGACTCATTTTAATAGGGTATTTAAGTTATCATTGTCAAAGTTTTCATATTAGCCTATCAATGTAAATACAAAATTACTGCAAGTGTTGTAACATAGAAGTAACTCACGCTTAATACAAAATATTTTGTAATACAGCCTATTGCCTGATTTAGTTCCATCAAATCATTTTGTGTTTACAAAATAAATCAGAAACAGCTTCTAACTTATCTCAATAAAATTAGAGAAAAAGACCCTACACAGTTAACATGACTCTGATGTTGACTCTGACCTTTCTTCTTCATCATCTGTCTCCTCATCCTCCTTGCATGGTTTTTTAAACCAGGTGAGCAGAGAGCTGCTTCCCTGGGCGGTCTGCTGTAGCTCCTTTTCTCTGTCTTTCTTAATTCTTTCTTTTCTGGGCATGCTGCAATTTGTAAATTAAGAGAAATCAACAATATCAGGACTGATTCCTGACATTGGGCTACAACAAGACAGAAAGCTACTTTTTCTTTTTGTCATTTAGCAAATAAGTCACAGTAATGTTGCCTCTACCTAATGTAGGCTGATAATAAACCTACACAAACTAAATATTCAGTAATAGTGTGCTGATCATATGCTGTGCAAATTCACCAAATAGCATTGGTTGTGTGGTTATCGTTGACACGATATGTCTATTAATTGATTAGGCGGGGGCGGGCAGTTGACTAATTTAGGCACGGTTGTTTAAGGCTGCATGAGACAGGCTACTTCACAACAGAGACAAATAAATGCACCATGTCAAGTGAGGCTTAATTAATGATTAATTTATGTGTTACCTGGTCAGGGGCGACAGAGTGGTGATGCCTGTGTACTTTGCAGCTGCTACTGTGCTCGTGTCCGCTCCTAATGTTCACGTTACGATATGGGGCGGGGCAAGTCGAGGCTGCGCAGCGCGGTGCTGCGCCGCAGGTCGTGTGTGTCTGTGCACGCCTCTGTGTGTGCGTATGTGTGTGTTTAAAAAAAAAAAGTTGGGACGCGGAGGGCACTTGCTTGACACTGAGGGCAAGGGGAATTTGTTCGAGCACCACCTGACGTCCATCTGTGCACGCCAGTGTCCTTACAGAACACATTTCACTAGAGAGAATATCTGCTATTAGAAAAAACCAATTGGACTCCTTCACAGAAAAATGGTCTCCATTTATTAAATATATAAATATTAATCTATAGCCTCTGCTTGTATGTGAGCGTATGCCATTTCCCTCATAAAATTGTAATTATTATTCTGTCTGTGTGTATGGTTTGACTTCTCTCTGCTTTATTTCAGCTTATTAACTCTCTACCTTTTTAAGTAGGATGGCACCATGGACCTCAAGTCTGTGTGCATGCACTGGTGGTGTCCCTTCCTACTGCTCTTGGGGTCACTCTCTGGCTCCGTGGGGCCGGCATGGCTTGGGCCCCTCTGCCTAGGGGTGGTTGTTCCCGGTGTCTCTCCCTTTGAGCCCTGGACCTGCTGGGTCTGTGCACTCTCCCGGGGCCTTGGGGGTGTTGGCGGCTGATCTCTTCTGGGGTGCCCTGGCTGGCCCTGGGGCTTGGGGTGGGTCGGCCCTCCGGTCGCCCCCCTGTCCCTTCCTGCTCCTCATCCCAGGCCATAGGAGCCACCGGGGCCACCATGAATGACGCAAACCCGGAGAACAAGAGGGAGCAGCTACAGACACCCCCAGTACACCAAGACCGACCCAGGCGGCCTGGGGCACGAGGACCCACCCGCCACCCTAACCCTAACCCCACCCCGCCCAACAACGCGCACCCCAGCCCCCACCAAACCCCCCACCCCACCGCCCGACCCACCCACTAGGCATAAGTTTGATCGGAGAGGTGCCTTTATCATAAAGTCTGTAATAAAAGCGCACAAAAAATGTTGGAGTGGCTGGTGTGACCGCAGTCTTTGAATGTATTCCCTCGTGTAGTTCAAAATCTGTAATATGTAATCTGACTGGCGGGCATCAATGAGCTACTATTGATATCACTATTGAGACTCCCGGAACTTCCGGGAGACTTGGGATGTCTGTGAAAACACCTATCAATTAAATCGTATCCAATCAACTCTTCTAAAAGATGAACATGTTCTAAAGTATTTACATTCCATAAAATATGAACAAAACAGAACATATTTGACCATTTAATTTATGATACATTATGGGAAGATGAGCTTCCACTGCATCTGAGAGAAAACACCAGTGCTATAAACATACAAACCAGTATGATCTGAAGATTAAACCAGTTCAATAAAACACAGAATAACAGTAAATAACACAAAAATAATTACAACTCACTGCTTTTGTCCAGTTCCATGCAGACGTTTTTCTCATAGCTGCCAACACTTCCATTTTTCTCTGAACTTTCCTGTATTTCAGACCCATCTCCCTCTTGTTTTGTAATTTCTCCCAGTAATCTCCTGCAATTTATTAGGTCTGAAAGTCAAAAACAAAATCTGAAGACATATCATTTGACTGATGTTCTCCAGTTGCCAGAGATCATGTGTGAAATGTATACACATAATTTGTTGGTTATCTTACAACTCATAGATGCATAATTGATCTGTGCACAGGTTGAAATTTTTCCCTGGATGCAAGATTTTTTTTCCTAGGATGGTGAATTACATTTACCACGCTCTGAACTAATTTCATTGGTTGCCTGACGGATTGATTTACATATACCACACCCCAAAATCATATCATTGGTCAACTAACTCAATAGACGTGGCATTACATCAGATTAGCTAGGTAGGTAAAGTAATAAGGAGGATTTAGCTATTTAATTTTTCAATAATATTTTTTATTCATCATGCTTTCGTGCCAACACTGCCAGCAACCAGGAAACGGAAACGTAGAAGAAGGGGAATGCTCATCTTTGGAAGTGTGTGTGGTTGAAGTAAGAATAAATGAATAAAGTTAATGTGAATTTAACAATACATGCCATGGATTGAAAAATAAAATTATATTTCTAGGTAAAAACAGACATACCACTTTACCACCATTTATCATCATAAAAACAACATTTGCTCACTTGTGTTTCCTGAAGACACTACACCCGCCGCCGCTGCAAAAATCCTGAATTTTGCAACTCCAATGTTGGTGGGTATGATTTTTAATCTAGATGTCTAAATTTAGATCTAAATTCATGCAAATATTTATATTAAGAGCATATTTTCCTTTTTTCTAGTTATGTGTTACATATGTACTGTTTCTTTTATTTTTGTGTTTGCTTCTGTTATTTCCTGAGAATGGGATGAAAAAAGGCTTTTAATAATAATAATAATTATTATTATTACTATTATAAGCCTTTGTTCATCGCATTCTCAGGAAGTATAATAATTATTATTATTTTATTTAAAACTATTTTCAGTCCAATCTTATCTTTAACCAAAAATGTGAACAATCTGAACAAATGTTTCCTTTGAAATATCAATTTAAATTTTTGATAGATGTTTTGTTAAAGGTGGGGTGGGATTTTTTTTTTTTAACATTTTTTACCATATTGCTTGAAAACCTCTTAAAATTGCTTGAAAAAGCTATGGCCATGAGGAAGCTGACCGAAGAACGGAACAAGACAAGGGTGGTAATCGCTACGGCTTTCCAGTGCTGGCGTCAGCTGAAAAAGGAAAAGGGGCTCAAAACCCATGCTAAGGTGGTCATGTTTCTACTCCTTAGGGAGGATGATACTGTTATGTTTATGTAATATTTGGACATACTGATCGCTTATGGGTATGGTATTCACCCCGTCAGTGAGAAAATTAAAGATATTGACCAAACATAATGTTCCAGCACGTTTTGCTAAGTTACAACACTCTTATCCCTTAGTTTTCTATGGTGTTTATTTCATGCTTCTACACCTTTTGTTAGAAGCATTGTTTTGTTATTTAGGATGCTAATTGAAGTTGAGTTCTCATGAATGCTCCATGATTGCTCCAGACAGCAAGTGCATTGATGTATTTTTGAAAGCGTGGTTTCAAGGGGTGGGCTGACAAAGTGGGATGGGTGTGTATACTTTCAGAGTATAGCTAGCAGGAACCGTTTTCCAAGATCTCCTACCCTATCACTTATTTTTCTTCAGAAATGTGTTTTTTCATGTCATTCAGATTTCTTCAAATATAGTTTGTACATGTAAACATTTTAATTAAGTAATTGTATTTATTTAACTCTAAATCATAGATAGAAGATTGGGTAACACTTTACAATAAGGGTACATGAATCATGTTGGAATCATGGTCTGATTCATGATGAATTAACATATGACTCATGTATGTACTAATGATTAATATATCATGAGTCATGAAAGGATTCCTGTTGGAATCATGATGAGTCACTATTAATATATCATGAATTAACACTGCTGTTAATTCATGTTGTTAATATATCATGAATTGTTAATTCATGTTGTTAATATATCATAACACTGCTGATAGCTATCAATCAAATTATATATGAATCAGACTTTAGTGAAGGGTGCATGAGTAATGATGGAGTAATATCTGATTTATGGTGAATTAAAACTAGGACGGGGGCTTCCAACCTTCATATCTGTCACCTGCTGGCCGTGGTCTACTTACCCCTCTGCTGGACTCAGCCCCTGGCCTACTGTTTTCCACAAGTCATATTCATGATGAATTAATGTATTACTTAGCAAAATCTTTTGAGTCACTATATGAGTCATGATATATTAATGATTAACATATCATGAATTAATGTATGAACAAGACATATTCCTACTGTGTTAATACATACTCTGAAAATAATTCATGTCTGACTCATGATAAGTTGCCCCTTATTCTGCAGTCATGACATTATAATGATTACTACACCATTAGTTAATGTATGAACAAGTATATTCATGATGAATTAACGTATTACTTAGCAAAATCTTTTGAGTCACCATATGAGTCATGGTATATTAATGATTAACATACCATTAATTAATGTATAAAGATGTGATATTCAGAATGTGTTAATATATACTTAGAGAAGAAATTATGATTAAAGTTTTCTTTGCCTCTTATTGTAAAGTCATGACATCACAATCATAACTATACTATTAACCAGTGTGTAATATACAGTTACAATACAAATGATTTATATAAACCAAGTGAAATCACAGCATTGTGTATTTTCCGAATGTCATCAATACAACCAAAATACCAGATTGGGTACAACAACATTTTAATAACCAAAAATATCCAAAGGCAGATCACAGAGAGAGAGGGAGAGAGACAAAGAGAGAAAGAGAGAGAGAGAGACGAAAAGTCATTCTCCACAGTACACGGATGCATTGTCCTGCATGAAAAAAGTTAAAAAGTGCCAAAAGTCAAGTCAAAATCTGCCTTGTTCAGAGAGACAACCAGAAGGAGGTTTTCCTGCCGCCTTCTCCGCAACCAGCCGTTTCTGGCGATCACGCACTCCTAATATGCCGAATACCCACTTTTTCTGTCGGCATGTTGCTGCAGCCCTTCTGTGGTGATACTGTAAAACACAAAAAGCAAAGATGGCAGACTCATGGTGAGGACAAGGGGGAGTTTGTTAAAAAAAAAAGTTTGACAACTACCACGTTAGTGTATGTGACCTTTTCTTTTTTGCAGCATATCATCAAAATAGTGTCCACCATGCCAAACAACGCCAAAGCGATCACATGGAACAAGCTTTTAGATGTGTACTTTTACTCTGAGTAGAATTTAAACAAAGTAAAGATAATTTTATTCAACTATATTTTTTCAGTAGTTTTTCCACCTCTGACAATTTCCCCCGAAACACTGTTGTTCTTACAGCAATGTGAAAATAATGATATGATCATGATAAAATCATGATATATTAATCATTAGTACATACATGAGTCATATGTTAATTCATCATGAATCAGACCATGATTCCAACATGATTCATGTACCCTTATTGTAAAGTGTTACCGAAGATTGTATTTGTCATTACTTCAGAGTTCTTTTAGGTTATTATGGGATGGAGCGGGAGGACCATACACTGTACTGGTCTGATCCACTTTACATCCATTTGGTCTGAATGTAGAACAGAAATTTAACAGGATACAGAGTTTGGAACATCAGTGAACATGACAGTCTGAGCATGTGCCGACACACCCCTGAACATATGACAGTCTGAGCATGTGCAGATACACGCCTGAGCATGAGACAGTCTGAGCATGTGAACTTCTTGCATTCACCTCCACCCTACATATTTTTTAATCTTAAATCTTGATTTATACAGTATCCTGCACAGCGATACTACACTGTTGCCCCTAACAGCCGCTAACGTCTGACCCTTCCACATATGTCATGTACTATGCCGTATTTCTTCATTCATTATTACGTCAGAGCATCTTGTGCATGCAGGTCACTTCTGGGATGCATTCCATTCATACTCAAGACTGATAAAACGTGCATTTAATGTGTAATACGAATAAAGGACACAAATAAATCGGATTTCACCCAAAAATCCAAATTGTGCATTAAGACCTGCTGTGTGAACGTAGTGTCAGCTTGCTAAAACCAACGTTACTAACATCAGAATGCACTTTACTAGCCTCAGTGGGTAGCTTATAAAGACGTGATACATGACCTATGAAAGAACACAACACTATTGAATGTAAAATTACACATTTTAAACAAGCCAGACTTCTGCTAGCAACTTACATTCACCCATGAACATCAAGCTAAGGCCCAGCAGCATGCATGTTGAAATCAACCGTTCAATATTGTTTACATTTGCTGCACTTGAGAAAGTTGAAATCATCTGTGCTTCGTGCTTATAATGCTACAGTGGTTAAAAATGGTATCGTCCAAAATAGGGGTTCTGAAATAGCAACATTAAAATGTTACTTCTTTTATTATTTTTTCACAATATCAGCAAAATGACCTGACCTACCCAAAACTGATATTTCTGTCTCTTTGGGGGTTACTGGGTCTTCAATGGGGGGGTATAGTACCCTCCAATACCCCCTGCATTTCGACCTATGCCCTGAACATATGACAGTCTGAGCATGTGCAGGCACGCCCCAGTCTACACCCCTGTCCCACAGTGTAAATACATGACTGTGTCTCTGTGTGAAGGTTACACACTCAGTGTGTATTTGAGGTCTGGGGCCCCTGCTCATCCTCTGAACTGCCTGGTTGCCATGGTAATGTTTTGCCACATGCTGAAAGCCCCTTTGATTGACAAGCAGACAGAACAACAAAACAAAAGGAGGCGGAAATCAGACATTAGTCAGGGGACAAGTCTTTAACATCTACTTGATCCCACCAGGGAGTGTGTGTGTGTGTTGGGGGGGGGGTATATGAACAGGATGAAACCCATAATATTCCTCTGAACAGACTCTTTTCTTGATTCTATTCATCTGAACATGAGTGTATTCATGTTGAGCTGGACTGAATGTAGAGCAGCTCTGTGGATTGGCCTCAACTGTCCTTTACTGCCACCTACTGTCCTCTACTGTCCTCTCCTGCCACTCCTGTCCTCTAATGCCCCCTACTGTCCTCTACTGCCACCTCCTGACTTCTACTGTCCTCTCCTGCTACTCCTGTCCTCTAATGCCACCTATTGCCCTCTACTAAACCCTAGTGTCCACTACTGCCATCCACTGTCCTCTACTACCACTCCTGTCCTCTACTGCCGCCTATGGTGCTCTAAATGGACTGCACTTATATAGCGCTTTTCCACCTTCACCTGCTGTTTACATTAGCCTCACATTCACCCATTCATACACACTCATACACCAGTAGATTTCTAAGGTTCTGTCAGTCCTACTGGGAGACTAAGTCAGGGTTCAATGTCTTGCTCAAGGACACTTCAACATGTGGACAGCCAGAGCTGGGACATGAACCGCCAACCCTTCAGCCCTGCTCTACCTATTGAGCCACAGCCACCCTACTGTTCTCTACTACCCCTTCTATTCCCTAATGCCCCCTTCTATCCTCTAAAGCCCCCTTCTGTCCTCTGCTGCCCTCTACTTCCCCTTCTGTCCTCTCCTGTCCCCTTTGGGCCTCTAATGTCCCCAACTCTCTCTCTCTCTCTATCTATCTATCTATCTATCTATCTATCTATCTATCTATCTATCTATCTATCTATCTATCTATCTATCTATCTATCTATCTATCTATCTATCTATCTATCTATCTATCTATCTATCTATCTATAAAAAAAATTAATACCTCCTGGTCACACACCAATAATAATAATAATAATAATAATAATAATAATAATAATAATAATAATAAAAAACACCTACCATCTGGTCACCCGTCAATACTAATGAAAATTAAAAAATAAATAGATTTAATGATAATACATTAATTTAAAACAAAGTAAACACCTATTGCCCCCTTCTGATCATCCAATGAACACCATAGCATTTCTTCAACAGACACCATTCTTAGGTGTAAATCCTCAACCACAGTAGCTTTTATGGATCTAAACATTTAAGTCTGTAACAAATCAGCTGCGTTTTGGACATTTTAGCCCCAAACTATTAAATGTGACCCACCACCACGAAACCAGGCACAAGTGTCTGGAAATGAAAACTGAGTTATCTGTGTAGATTGGTAGAGTGGAAACTAAGGTTTAAGATGGTGAAAAAAATTATGTTTCTATCATAAGTAGAACCAAAGTTATGGTCATTTTAATATCCACAGTTGGACCTATTGTGCAATTTGCATATTTTTAGATATTGTCCGTTAAAGTTTTGGACTGTTTTGGGGTAGGAAGTCTTTAGCAACGCATAATAATTTGTATCCGATTGACAAAAAATATTCACAGATGTTAAAGGACACTCTGATGGACATGTCACAGAAGTTTTATATATTATAATAATAGGACAGAAGTGTGACGTATTATAATCATTTGGCTTACACCATTGGACAGAACATTCAATATAAGCTTTTACCTCGTACCGAACACTTGGATGTTTACGCACGGAACGGAGATCGGTTTGTTCGGCGAAAAGAGGTGGAAGTCGTCTTTGTCTTTGCTCCGCAATCCTTAAACTTTTGTCATCGCTTAAATAATTGACCCAATAAACACCTTTATTGATTGGATTTCAATGTAATGACCACAGGAACTGAACATAGAGGTGTTACGGTACCGTTTTTTGATAAGGTGTAAACACAAATAAGAAATCACCTTCCAGCCTAAATTTGGCTGTAGCTCTGAACGGCTCAGCGCGACTTATGCCTGGTTTCGTGGTGGCGGGTCACAAATATTAGATTAGACAATAATATTACATTAAACCGTATTGATCCTTGATAACACCTACGTTCAAATAGCAGCACAAAACTGACTGTATACACATGAGAAATATTACAAACTTGTATAACAACAGGAGTGAAAAAAAAAACCATTAGGACCTAGAAAAGCGCAGACCCCTGCCAAGGTAGACCCCCCCAGATCACCACCAACATGTAATCATTTGTTCCTTGTGACACCCCCAACTAGGGCATTAACGAATTGTCGTTTTGTAGCTCAAGTCAACGTAAATTTGGAGGAGTTGACAAGTCGCATATTATTCTTTCTCTCCCTGCCTCTCTCTCTCTCTCTCTCTCTCTCTCTCTCTCTCGGCGTGTAAACACAGACTATATGTAAACAAGACACCTGCAGGTAAGACAGTTGTGGCGGGCTAACAAAACAAGGGTGACAGACACATTGCATGTGTGGAAATACTTCATTTTAGATGAAAAAAAAAACAGCATGGCATCTGAAGAGGTATCTAATGTGAATGATACGAGCAGCATTAGCTAGCTAACCTGTGTGATAAACAGCGCAGACAATGTCATGAACGGGGTGAGGTGAGTGAAGATTCAGATGCACAGTGCTGAACGGAGAACAGATTTAATAACAAAAACGCAACATAAAGACAAGACAGAGACAAAACCAAACCAAAACCTGGGAATAGAACGGCCAGAGTCCGTGGTGATGATGAATGTCCAGGTTATGGTGACTGAGGAGATGACAAAGTGTCTGGGTTATGGAGGTGACAGTATTGAATGGTCCCGCACTGGCAACTGCAAGCCTCACTGCTTTTATAGTTGCAGATGAGGAACGGTTTGCAGCTGCGCAGTGCGGGACCAGTTGGATATGGAGATGACTGGGAGAAACGTCACCGGAGCAGAGGTCATGACAGCTTTTCCATCATCATGGTGCAGACATATGTTTACCTACTGATGTTGTTCAGTTAAATTTAACAGAAAACTCTTTGCTAACATTAGCCTTTGTTTTGTTGCAGTTAAAATGCTGTTTGTGTCAGTGGACATTGTTATGTTGCAGTGAACTTTAATACAAGTTGCTCATTACTGGACAGACATGTGTCCGCGTTTTTTGTTTTGTTTTTTTAGCTGTGTGTCTGTTGTTTCTCCACTGACAATATGACCTCATCACGACCCGTCAACGCAACTCGACTTTATTGACAGATAAGTCAACTTGAAAAAACTGAAGTCGTTAATGTCATCAAAATCCGTCTAGAAATTTTTGACTTATGTTGAACCCCCAGCACCCCCCACCAGATCACCAACAAACTCTAATCATTTCCAAATCTCCCCATTACCAACCTGCCCTGTAAATTTCATCAAGATCCTTCCATAACTTTTTGAGTTATCTGGCTAACTAACAGACAGAAAGACAGACAGACAGGCAAAAACATAACCCCCTTGGTGAAGGTAATTAGGAAATACCAGGAGAAACTACAAATAAAACTGCAAGTAGTCTCAAAGGCCTTCGCTATCCTTCGCAACAGCCTCCCCAGATGACGTCTGAGTCAAATTTCAGCCAGATCAGTGTTTGTAAGCGATTTTGTAGGGGGCGCTATAAAGCAAAATCGCAATTTCTATTGATAAACTGGTATGGACCTGGGAGATAGACGTCTGTGTCAAATTTCAGCCAAATTGATGTTCGTATGTCTGAGCTGAAGCAATTTATGTAGTGGTAATTTCTGCCAAAAACTTTGCAAACTTTGTGACAGTGTAGAACAAAATGATGCAACTTTTTCAAAAAATTTGAATAACTTTGATGTCCCACTTGTCGAGATCAAATTCACTGATTTTAGCTCATTTGGCCCAAGGGCCAAGGAGGAGGTCGTTAAATTCCGATGACAGCAAAAATCCATGACTCAAATTTCAATCCAAGATGGCAGACTTCCTGTTGGATTATGGGCCATCATAAGGTTTTTTTGTTCGTCATCATATGATGAACATTTGTACCGATTTTCATAGCTATGACTTCACTAAGGCTTTATCTGGCCCAATACAAACTATTTTCACTTTCCTCCTTAGATTACTTTACCAACTTTTATCAAACTATATATACTCGCAATTTTTCACACTTCTGGAGTGTGTGCAAAATTTGGTGAGTTTTCCTGCATGTTCAGGGGGTCAAATTTGAGGTCAAAGGGCTGACTCCCCTTGCGATCACAGCAGAATCAACAGACCTTGCGCCGGACATGGTCCGTGGCGAATGCTTAATAATAAAAAATTCTGAAATGAGCAGGAACAATATAGGGTTTTTCTGAACCCCCCCCAAACTCAGCCTTATGTTAAATCTTTCAACCTCCCCCACCCTGAGTGAGCGTGGCCTATAGATGCCCATTCATTCTTAGCAGGAGCAAATGTGCGGTGTGTGTGTGTGTGTGTGTGACGTGCACATGCTCTGACCCAGCTTGCTACCGTGACTGTGTGAGTGTGGGTGAGTGGTGTAAGTCATCCCTGGCGACCACATCCCTGACGTATTTCATCCCCTGGCGATCATGGCAGACTCAATAGGGCTTGCGCTGACGTGGTCCGTGGCGAAGGCCTAAAAATAATGAATAATAATAAAGAAAAAAAAAGAAACCGAGCAAGAACAATATAGCGTTTTTCAGACCTCTCTGAACTTGGCCTCATATGAAATCTTTCAAGCTCCCACACATCACGTTGGGATCCAGTGTCACATGTGAAACACTTACACTCATGTCAGTGACCCTGAGTGACCATGGCCCATAGACTCCCATTCATACTGAGCAGGAGCAAATATGTGGTGTGTGTGTGTGTTGTGCACATGCTCGGACATGGCTCGCTACAAGTGAATCTGAGAGTGTGTGTGAGTGGTGCGAGTCGTCCCTGGCAACCGTGTCCCTGGCATATTTCGTTCCCTGGCGATCACAGCAAACTCAATAGGCCTTGCGCCGACATGGTCCGCGGCGAAGGTCTAATAAGTAATAAATGAATAGAAATACCTCTCCTCAGTCATAAGACTGAGCACCGGCTCCCCACAGGGTTGTGTGCTGAGCCGCCTCCTATCCACACTCTATACCCATGACTACACCCCCACCTACCACAGCAACACCATCGTCAAAAACAACACCACAGTAGTTGGGCTCATTACAGGAGAGGATGATTCCTTCTCCAGGGAGGAGATGGAGCGACTGTCAGCATGGTGCCGTGACAACAGCCTGCTCCTGAATACAGGTAAGACCAAGGAGCTGGTTGTTGACTTCAGAAAGAAGAGGCACAACATCCAGCCTCTTCACATCAACCGGGTTGGTGTGGAGAGGGTCTCAGACTTCCTGGGAGTTAACATCAGCCACGACCTGACCTGGGGACTACACACTGCAGAGCTGGTGAAGAATGACAAGAAGAGACTATTTTCTGAGGGTTCTCAGAAAAGGTAATATCATGAAGGAACCTCTGGTGTCCTTCTCTGGTGTCCTTCTACCGCAGCACTGTGGAGAGTGTCCTGAGCTACTGCTTCTGTGCATGGTTCTCCAGCTGCACATGGGCACAGAGAAAAGTGCTCCAAAGGATTAGATGCACTGCACAGCAGATAGTTGGTTCCCCCACTGGAAGACCTGCACAAGTCCTGCTGCCTCCAAAATGCCGCAAGGATAGTCCAAGGCCCCTCTCACCCTGGACATGGACATTTGAACATCTGCCTGAGAGCAGACGCTTCAGATCTATCAGGTCACACACAAAAATATTAAAAAATAGCTTTTACCCATCAACCATTGCACTTCTGAATGCTGTTAAATAATTAACTATTTTAGTATAATACATAACATTTCACAATATATTTTAATGCATTTTTTATGTATTGCACTGATGTGGACACTTTTTAATTTTAAGAATAATGACAATAAAGTATCTTGATTCTGTTGTTACCATTACTGTTGTTACTGTTACTGCTGTAAATAGTCCAACTGGGGCGGCTGTGGCTCAGTTGGTAGAGTGGGTCGTCTAATGAACAAAGGCTTGGGCAAGACACTGAACCCTAGTAGGACTGACAGAACCGTAGAAACCTACTGTTGTTTGAGTGTGTGTGTGTGAGGCTAATGTAAAGGCCTTTGAGCACCATGAAGGTTACTGGTACTGCTTTTACTGTTGTTATTGGTACTGCTATTACTGCTTTACTGTTCCCTCTCCTCCTTTATTTCCTCCCCTATTAACAATCCTTTCTTGCCTGCATTGTCGCTCCCTCTCCACTTTTATTTCCTCCTGTACTAATACCCCTCCTTTGTTGCCTCCTGCATTGTCAGTCTCTGTCCTCCTTTATTTTCTCCTGTATTAAAACTCTCTCTCCATTGTTGTCACCTGCATTGCCATTTTCTCTCCTTTTTTCCTCCTGTATTAACACTCCTCCTGTGTTGCCTGCTGCATTGTTGCTCCCTCTCCTCCTTTAATTCCTCCCATATTAACACACCTTCTTTGTTGCCCCATTCATTGCCACTCCCTCTCCTCCTTTAATTCCTCCCATATTAACACACCTTATTTGTTGCCTCCCGCATTGCCATTCCCTCTCCTCCTTTATTTTCTCCTGTATTAAAACTCTCTCTCCATTGTTGTCACCTGCATTGCCATTTTCTCTCCTTTTTTCCTCCTGTATTAACACTCCTCCTGTGTTGCCTGCTGCATTGCCCTCCCTCTCCACCTTTATTCCCTCCCGTATTAATACTCATTTTTTGTCTCCTGCATTGCTGCTACGTCTCCTCCTTTATTTCCTCCTGAATTAACACATCTTCTTTGTTGCCCCATGCATTGCCACTCCCTCTCGCCCTTTATTTTCTCCTGTATTAACACCCCTCCTTTGTTTCCTCCTGCATTGCCACATCCTCTCCTCCTGTATTAAGTCTCTCTCCTTTGTTGCCTCCTGCATTGCTGCTACCTCCTCCTTTTTTCCTCTGGAATTAACACTCCTTCTCCTTTGTTGTTTCTGCACTGCCATTCTCTCTCCTCCTTTTTTTTGCCTCCTGTATTGACACTCCTCCTTTGTTGTCTCCTGCATTGTCGCTACCTGTCCTATATTTCCTGCTGTTTTAACACACCTTTGTTGTCTGCTGCATTGCTGTTCATTCTTCTCTTTGTTTGCCTCCTGTATTAACACTCCTGTTTTGTTGCCTCCTGCTTTACCACTCCCTCTCCTCCTTTATTAATACTAATTTTTTGCCTCTTGAATTAACACTCCTCCTTTGTTGCCTGCTACATTGCCTCTTTCTCCTCCTTTTTTGCCTCCTGTATTAAAATGCATTCTTTGTTGCCTGCTGCATTGCCACTCTCTCTCCTAATTTTTTGCCACCTGTATTAACACTCCTTCATTTTTTGCCACCTGTATTAACACTCCTTCATTTTTTGCCACCTGTATTAGCACTCCTTTGTTGCCTGCTGCATTGTTGCTGTCTCTCCTCCTTTATTTCCTCCTGTATTAACACTCCTCCTTTATTGCCTCTTGCATTGCCACTCTCAGTCCTCCTTATTTGCCTCCTGTATTGACACCCCTTCTCCTTTGTTGCCCCATGCATTGGCGCCTCCTCCCTCCCTCTCTCTCTCTCGCAGAGTGAAGACGCTGGCGGAATAGAATGGGAGTCTGATTGTGATTGATGTGTTCCCATTAGCCAGTGTGTTATCGCTTCTACTGGGGGGAACGACCACTGAGTTGTAACACAACACATTACCGGAGTGTGTGTGTGTGTGTGTGTGTGCGTGTGAGAGCAGCTTAAATAAAATATAGACCCTCTTCTCCAAGATCCTCATTCCCTACTCTGACTGTTCTGCCGTCAGCTGTGATTTGCTGAGCATTCCCACTCCATAAACACATCATTAGTATTCATATTCACTCACATCTGCACTCCACTGCACCTCCTGACGCTGCGCTCATCTGCAGGAAACGGGCTTTTTCCTCCTCCTACTCCACTTCCTCCTCCTCTTTCTTTTCTCTTTGGTACTTCCTGTCAAAATGATTGATTGGGACCAGCACTCACACTGTCCTGCATTAGTCCAACAAATGATCTGCCCTCACTGGCAGACCTTGGCCACTGAGAAATCAATATTTCACCATTAAAATCTATCAGAGCAGAGTTGGGGAGGCGGCTGTCGGAGGCGACACTATCTGGCCGCTGCCACATTAAAGCTGACACCTGCAGCGCAGCAGTAATCAATATCTAGTAGTTCACAGATCATTTGTGGTCACCTTTTAAGCACTGATGGATGTCCCCCGGGCCCGTGATTCATGTTGTGACACCATTTAACAGGCTTTTATTCCGGTTTAGACGCTCATCCCTCAGAGCCTGGTCGCAGGTGGAGCGCCATGCCCCCCCCCCCCCCCCCCAAACACCTATTTCATCGCACTGGGCACATCCTCAGCCATTACTGCTGCCTTTTATAGGTTTTGTGCCTTACTATGTGTGAAAAGCACCGAAGGGACACAAGGTCAAACTATACAAGTTCAAACCAACACCTGACTATGAGTTTTACACTGGCTTTGACACTGTATGTTTAACACTGTTAGTTTTAAACTGGATTTCACACTGTGGGTTTTATGCTGTAGGTTTTACACTTTGAGTTTTGTACTGTGGGTTTCACACTGTTAGTTTAACACTGTGGGTTTCACACTGTAGGTTTTACACTATGGGGTTTGCACTGTGGGTTGTACAATGTGGGTGTTTTCACTTTGAGTTTTGTACTGTGGGTTTCACACAGTGGGGTTCACGCAACAGGTTTTACACTGTGGAATTTCAACTGGGTTTTAAACTGTGGGTGTAATACAGGACAGATCTTCTAAATGTGTTTACATAAATCTAGTTCATGTCATATCTTGTATAGAATCAGCATCATCGGTCAGCTGGGACACAGTCATTCAAAAGTCTGGTCCACGACAGATGGTCTGCTGCCAGCGCAGCAATGGTATTAGGGCTCAGATCACCTTCTATGTCCCTCAACAGGTTCTTAATGTAGGTCAAGAAATTCAACCTCTCGCATCCTGGAATGTAGAGGGCACAAGTCCCTCTACGTGGCTCCTCTATGGGCATCCTGAGGGAATGTCCAATAAAGCCAAATTACCACTGTCTGTCCCTGTTGATGAAAAGCTGTGTATTTGTGGTCATATTTGTTTGACTGTTGCTTACATGGTCAGTGCACTTAATGTTCAATGTGATTCTAAAGGAAGATGTGGAAAATTACTTTATCTTGTTCTCCACATCTAGTGACAATTTCCAAGTTTCACAACCATACAGGAGCATCGACACACAGGTGACATTATACAGCTTTGTAGCTGTAGGGAATGTTGACTTTCTCCAGATCTTTTGGAGTTTCCAGAAAGCAGCTCATACAAATGTTCTTTATCTGGGCAAGTCATTCTGACCGGGTGCCATCATAGATCCAACATATTTAAAGTCAGTTACATTCTTAATTGGCTGAGCATACATTTCCAGTGGTGGTTGTGGATCGCAGTTGAAAATTATGTATTGGGTTTTGGAGACACTTATGATGAGGCCTAGTTGTTAGCCTGCAATGGCAGTTCTGGTGAGTAGGTAAGGATGACTAAGCAGATGTCATCTGCAAAGTTTAAATCATATAGGGTTTTTGGCGGGGTGTCTTCTAGAGTGGCAAGGGTGTGGAACTATACCAGCGTCAGTGTCTTCAATGGATTGTTTCATCAGATAATCCTCCAGGATAATAAACAGAAGGGGGCAGAAACACCCCCATGCAGCACCCCTGTGGTGACTTGGAATAGATCAGTATTGTTACCATAACAGTACATTTAGAGTTCTTGTAGAGTACACTAATGGCATTGACAATAGTACCTGGGATACCATAGTGGTGAAGAACAGCAACAAGTCAAATGCTTCCTTGAAGTCAACGAATGTGAAAGGCTTCAATGATTCTGCAGAGAATGTGTATTTGCTGTGCACAGCTTCTGCCACAACAGAAGCCTGACTGGTTGTTCTTCAGGATCGGGTTGACATGGTCCTATCCTTGTTAAAAGGATTTTGTTATATATCTTAGCAGCTATGGACATTAAAGGTACCATTCCACTGAACAGCACTTTTACATGCTCTTGGAATCTGATGGGTCACCCTGAGTTACCAACACATGTTGCGTTTGAAATTGGTGTGTCATCTCCAATGGCTGTATTTCCCAATCATATAAAACAACACAGAGAAACAAGTAACTCAGAAAAAGCCTGTCCATAATACATGATGTGGATATTTGTGTCACCCACGTGGGGTTAAGCCTGTCCCCCATTGCAGGGAATCTGATGTAGCACTAGTATCTACAAGAGAAGACTGTGCCAGAGTTGCTGCACAAACTTGAAAAAAATGGTGGAGCAAACTCGTTCATGTGCTCTCTGTGCAAATAAAGGTTAGCTTTTTTCCCTACACATTTTCAAAACAAGTAATGGCACGAAACCTAGCTGGATGCTACTCTCTAATGGTAAACACAGAACGAGAGGGAAGTGGGGAGTGTTCCTTCATGGATTCATTCTCTGAGCCAATCACAAACGCCTCATTACCACGTTATGGATATGTATGCGGAAGTACCGGAAAACTGTTGTTCGACCTCTAGTCATTTTTCTACCCTAAAACAGCTTGAAACTAAGCACACATTAAAAAAATTTAAATAAAACAGAACCAACACCCAATGCATTCAATAACAATGGTGAACACAGCAATATTAATGAAATTCAATTCAATTCAATTCAATTTCATTTATAAAGCCCTGAATCACAACAAAGTCGTCTCAGAGGGCTTTACAAAAACACAATCAACTACAGAGATATATGAAAAGTCCCAAGCATCCCCTGTCCTTAGACCCTCCTTCTCGGCAAGAAAAAACTTCAAAACCCAGTGGGAAAAAGAAGAAATCTTGAGGAGAACCACATTGAAGGACAGATCCACTCCCATGGACGAACAGGCTATAGATGAACGTCCATGTATAAATGCAGGAAGGGGGGCTGGTCCAGACAGGCAGGGGCGGTAGTCCGGGGTCACAGGTCGGCACAGGCGAGATACTGCAGATCCTGTCCTCCATGGCTCCCGTGCAGACACTGTCAGGAGAGCCACCACTCCCCCCGGGGGGGGGGGGGGGGGGGGGGGGGGGGGGCACCAGGTGACTAGTCATGAACAGACTTGGTAAGAAAGATAGGTTGTAAAAATTACAGAAACAGGTGTGAGGGAGAGAAAGAGAAGAAAGAACTCAGTGTCTGTACTTCCCCCAGCATTCTAACTCCCAGGGCAGCCTAGACTGAACTGTGACTCATACATCATGTATACATGATATATGAGTCACATAATTTGTAACTAACCTGACCATAGGCTTTCTCAAACAGGAATGTTTTAAGCCTAATTTTAAATGTAGAGACTGTGTCGGCGTCTTTAATATTAAAAGGGAAGCTGATTCCATAAGACAGTAACCATGGTAACTAAAGGCTCTAGCTCCTACTGTACTTTTAGAAACCCTAGGAACTTTCAATAAACCTGCATTCTGAGAAGGAAGGGTTCTATTGGGTTGGTACGGAACCAGATCATCTTTAAGATAAGAGGGGCCCATACCATCAATGGTTTTATATGCAAGGAGGAGGATTTTAAATTTAATTCTAGACTCAACTGGTAGCCAGTGAAGGGTTTGGAGCACAGGGGTGATGTGTTCTCTTCTATTTGATCCTGTTAATAATCTTGCTGCTGCATTTTGAACCAGTTGCAAGCTTTTTAGGGAATATTTAGGACACGCTACAAGTAAGGAGTTACAATAATCTAATCGTGATGTAACAAATGCATGAATTAATTTTTCTGCAGTCGTTTTAGACAGAATATTCCTAAATTTGGCTAATGTTGCGGAGGTGAAAGAAGGCTGTTCTGCAAGTTTGGTTAATGTGCATTTTGAATGAAAGATCTGGATCAAATAAAACTCCTACATTTTTAACTGTGGCACTGGGTGTTACACTTAAGTTGTCCAGAGTAACTATCTGGTCAGGTAGGGAGTCTCTCGCATTTTTAGGACCAATTATAACGACTTCAGTTTTTTCAGGGTTCAATAAAAGATAATTGGCACTCATCCAAATTTTTATGTCTTGTACACAAGTACTTAGTTTATCTATTTGTCTGGTCTGATCAGGTTTAATCGATAAATATAGCTGTGTGTCATCCGCGTAACAATGAAAATTAATGCCATGATTTCTAATGATGTTACCTAAAGGGAGCATATATAGTGTAAACAAAATAGGCCCAAGGACTGACCCTTGAGGAACGCCATAATTAACTCTGGAGAACTGCGATGACTGTTGGTTGATGTGAACAAATTGGGTAGCGATTAGATAAATATGATTTAAAGCAGCAGAGGGCTGCTCCTCTAATACCTATATCACATTGTGCACTAAGATACTGTGGGTCAATGGTGTCAAAGGGCTGCACTAAGGTCTAATAACACCAGGACCGATATTAATCCGATGTCAGCGGCTAATAATAAGTCATTAGTAACTTTAACTAACGCCGTTTCAGTGCTATGATGGGCACGAAAACCAGACTGAAACTGTTAAAATAAACTATTATCCTGCAGGAATTGGCACAGCTGTTTAACTATTACTCGTTCTAAAACCTTTGACAGGAAGGGCAAATTGGATATAGGCCTATAATTGGCTAAAATGTCAGGATCTAGGGTAGGCTTTTTCAGAATTGGTTTAATAACAGCATATTTAAATGACTGCGGCACATATCCGGTAGTTAATGAAGTGTTAATTATATTTAGGACAGTGCTAATAATTAGGGGCAGAATCTGTTTAAAGAGTTTTATTGGGATTGGATCTAAGAGGCAGGTGGCTGATTTGGAAGACATGATAATAGATATGAGATCAGTTTGGTCTACAGTAGTGAAATTATTTAGTGTTACAGAGGGATTTATTAAAGGGCCTAGGTTTGAAAGCGCTACTTTTTCTGATCTAATGTTTGGGAGAAATGTGTCTATTTTGTCTCTAATAGTTGATATTTTATTGTTAAAGAACTGCAGGAAATCATCAGAATGGAGCATGGATGGAATAACTGGTTCCACGGAGGTGTGTTTGTTTGTCAGTCTGGCTACAGTACTGAACAGGAATCTAGGATTATTCTTGCTTTCTTCTATTATGGATGAGTAATATCTAGTTTTGGCTGTTCGCAAAGCTTGCTTATACTTTATTAAGCTATTTTTCCAGGTATTGAGAGAATCTTCTAAGTTGGATCGCCTCCATTGCCTCTCTAATTTACGTGTTGCTTGTTTAATGGAGCGAGTGTCAGCGTTGTACCATGGGGAGGTTAATCTAACCTTAGTAGTTTTTAACTTGAGGGGGGCAACTATATCTAACGTAGTTTGTAGTGTGAGCATGGTACTATCAACTAACTCATCACTTATACTGGGACTAAATGTGTCCTTTACATATTCACATGACACATAGTGACTGAATTAACTCTGTACTTTGAGACAGCACGGTCACATAGTATCCTTTTCATTTGTGTTTTAATCACTGAGGTAGAAATATCCTCAAACAAAACCTGGAAGGTCATTAAAAAGTGATCTGAGAGTATGGGATTATGGGGAAAAACGACGAGGTCATTAATTTCAACACCAAGTGTTAAGATCAGATCGAGAGTATGTCTGTGAATGTGGGTTGGTTTATTAACATTTTGGATAAAGCCTAATCCGTCTAGTAGGTCACTAAATGCATTACTAAGAGAGTCAGCGTTGTTATCAACATGTATGTTAAAATCACCAACTATTATAATCCTATCCGAGTTCAGCACTACACTGGATAGAAAGTCAGAGACTTCTAATAAAAACTGTGAATAAGGGCCAGGAGGGCGGTAGACTATGACAAAAAGGACTGGTTTTTTGTTTCTGCAGTTGGGGAAAGTAATGGATAAAACTAGACTTTCAAAGGAGTGGTAAGTGGGTTTAGTTTTATGATTAATTTTAGGGCTAAGACCTAAACTGGAGTGGGATATTACTGCCACTCCTCCACCACGGCCACTGGTTCTGGCTGTGTGATAGTTCACATGTGTTGGTGGCGTGGATTCATTTAATGCGACATATTCATCCTGCTGAAGCCAGGTTTCAGTCAGAGCTAAAATATCAATTTTGCAATCACTAATTAGATTGTTTATTAACAAAGATTTGGAAGAAATAGATCTAATATTGATCAGTCCACATTGGATAAAATTGTTAGGTATTCTTTTAATCTGATTATTACTTAAAACTATTTTTATTAAATTATTTGATCTCACTCCTATAGGTTTTTTAATATTAGGTTTATTTTTAACTATACGGGGTTTATTATTAACTACACAGGGGATAGACACAGTCTTTCTATTATTTGCTACATGGTGGGTTTGTGACAGCTCAGAGTAAAGTGGATGCACAGAGAAGTGTTTTACACTACGACTCTGAGCCTGGGCCCACACTCCGGAATGTCATTTTGACAGGCTAAATTTGGCAGCCACATTTTGTGCTAAGAGAGAGGCACCTTCCCAAGTGGGATGTATGCTATCTCTGCGAATGAGCCCAGGCTTTCCCCAGAATGCATGCCAATTATCTATAAAAACAACATCGTTTTCTGAACGATATTGAAATGAGGATGAATGACACCTTTAAGGAGATACCAGTCTGGACCGGGGCTGGACTGTAGCCTAGACTTGTATCCAGTTAGTGGTTTGGGCAAAAGTTACTACACAATGGAATTTTGACAGCTGACTGACTGGTTCAAGGCTTATCATCTACAGACTGATGACTGGAAACACTGGTGCTAAAGATCAAAGGTCAACCTATGGATAGTCACATGTTTATGTGTCTGTGGGAATTTTAAATACATTAAACTAGTCATAAACTCATATCATACCTCTGGGTCTTTACTTTTGTTGTGTCAATCCCGGAAGTATGTGAAAAGGTTGGATAAACGTGACCTGGCCGTTCAGACTGAAGTCGCATTGCAAAATATTGGGTACGTATCTGATTTCGCACCACATATGAAAGCAGCCTGTGTTGGATTCAGGGCTGTAGTAAGACTGGACTGGACTCGAGTCCAAGTCTAGAGCTCGAGGTTTTTTTTTTTAAAAATTTTATGGTCTTGGCCTTGTTGTTATTTGACTTGGACTTTTCTCTGTCACGGCCACTGGTCTTGCCAAATATGGGTCTTGGTCTCGACTGAGTCCAGGCATCTTTATATTGTTTCAATATTCCAGGAAAAAGGCATCATTCATCTGGGTAAGTTAACTGTAGAGCTAGGCGGTGCTTAGCCTCATAACCTAGGCTATGTGTTATGTTAATGTTAACATTAGCTAACATAGCAGAAGATAATAATGTGTTTTTGGACATAATTATCACTTACTGTACGTCGGTATTACTGAGGTCGTGAAATATAAAAAATATCAAAAGATTGCCATGAATTACATTTTTAACGTTCACTTTAGGGTAAACGTGTGTGTGTGCATGTGTCCTCTGTAAACAACTTCTGTTTGTATGATACTGTAGTGGTATTGCAAAGGGTAGCAGCTACAAGCTCAAGCTTTTACGTTAACTTTAGTGTAAAGTAAACGGCTGCATGCGTGTCCTCCGTAAACAACTTATGCACTTTGTTCAGAAATATAAACAATCATAGAACACTGGATGTGATGTTATTCTGTCCATTGTGCCAGTAGATGTATATTTATAAATGTGTATATAAGAACATAATACAAGCTAAAACTACTAAGATAAAACCTAATAAAACATACTAAAATCTAAAAAGTACGAAGATAAGTATTTTTTAGATATTTTAAACTGCACTTGCACTTATTTTTATTTAACCAAACTTTAATGTTTTCTAAAAATAGATAAGTTTGTCATGAACACACATCTAAATAACAAAATGCTAAAATATTGTTTTTCCAGTGAAGGCATAAACCAACCATAGGAGTAAACTGGTAATACTGTTTATACTGGTCTATGTTACACTCGTAATACTGGTCATTCTGGTCCATATCTGGACTGAAGGTGTATTGTAATTTAGTTGCTCAAATGCTCAGTGCTTGTACCTATCAGTGGTAGTGTTGTCACGATACTAAAATTTTCAACTCGATACCGATACTAAGGATAATACTCGATACTCGATACTAATTTCGATACTGGAGATGTGAGGGATTCCTTTTAAAATTTCCTCCATGGACTGCTAAAAAAAAGGTAGTGAGTGCGGGTGCAGAATAAATGCATGCCTATCTCTTGGCAAGTTAAGGTAGGCCTATCTTTTTGCTCAAGCCCTTCTGCAGTGCTAACTGCAAGCCTCTTTATGGTCGAGTGATTATGTGTGCGGGCGGCAGCGTATTGCATCATGTGAGCACCGCGGACCCCTTGCAGGACTAGCAGCGCGCACGTCAAAAAATTATAGGCTGACATGCTCACGGTGGCCTCTGTGGTGGTAATGTGATACAATGCGCTACCACCTGGCTGCCGCCCGCGCGCATATACGTTCGACTATATCGAGGCCTTTAAAAGCAAAGTTGCATCGGATGGTCGCAATCACAGACCTATAGAAATAGTGTATAGGTCTGTGGTTGCACTGGCGTTATCCCGTGTGCTGTCAGAGGCAGCTGGAGAAAAAAAAAGACTTTAACTTACAAGCCGGCATTACGGCTGTGCCAGAGCTGACTGCGTTGATGCCTGTTTAGAATTCTTAACGTTACCAGCTACAAAAAAGCGGCGACGCATCATAAAAACAAAAATCGATTTTCCAGCAACTTAATATCTAATTAGATACCAAGGGTCAATATCGATTTAGTATCTAAAATCGATTTTTTTGACAACACTAATCAGTGGTAATAGTAATGGATTGGTATTTGTATTAGTTATACTTGTAACCATAGACATAATATGCTTGTAACTATAGGTATAACCTTATTAGGCCTTCGCGGCGGACAACGTCAGCGTAAGGCCTATTGAGTCCGCTGTGATGGCCAGATGACAAAATATGCCAGGGACGACTCACATACTAACACATTCACGGTAGCGAGCCGTCTCCGAGCATGTGCACGTCACACTCACACACCGCATATTTGCTCCTGCTCAGAATGAATGGGAGTCTATGGGCCACGGCCACTCAGGGCCACAGCCACTCAGGGTTACTGACATGACTGAAAGTGTGTCAAATGTGACCTTAACCTAACAGTGACATGGGGCAGATCGAAAGATTTTATTTGAGGGTGAGTTCAACTTCAAAAGTTATCCAATTTATTTGGAAAAGTTGCATAGTATTTGTGCTACGCTGTCACAAAATTTGTGAAGATTTCCGGAAAAATTACTGCTACATAAATTTCTTCAGCTCCGACATATGATACATTTGACTGAAATTTTATACAGACGTCTATCTTCCAGGTCTACATCCATTTAACTAAAGACATTCTGATTTTGTAGCGCTCCCTACAAATGTACTTTTACTACAATGGCGGCCCCTAGAAAAGGTGAAATAGTTTGTATTAGGCCAGATCATGCCCTAGTGAAGTTAGAGGTATGAAAATCGGTACACGTGTTCATCAAAACCATGCCCATACATGAAGAGGCACTATCTTAGATTGAAATTTGAAAGACTTTGAGTCGTCATCTTCGCTGTCATTGAAATTTATCTATCTCCTCCTTGGCTGTTGGGCCAAATGAGCTCAAAATCATTAAACACGATCTAGACAAGTGGGACCTCAAAAGTTATCCAATTTATTTGGAAAAGTTGCATCATTTTTGTGCTACGCTGTAGCAAAATTTCTGGAAAATTACCACTACATAAACTGCTTCAGCTCAGACCTACGAACACCAATTTGGCTGAAATTTGACACAGACGTCTATCTCTCAGGTCTACATCCATTTAGATAAAGACATTCTGATTTTGTACTATAGCGCCCCCTTGAAATGTACTTTTATTAAAATAGCTTTAGTTCGGGCATACGAACACTGATTTGGCTGAAATTGAAATCTGATGTCTGTCTCCCCAGTCTACACCTGTTTGTCATACGAAATTGTTATTTCGCACTATAGCGCCCCCTACAGATTCGCCAAATACAATGTTAGTAAAATGGCTGTAGTTCGGACATACGAACATAGATTTGGCTGAAATTTGACTCAGATGTTTATCTCTCGGTCCTTTACCAGGTTATCAATAGAAGTTACGATTTTGCTCTATAGCGACCTCTACAAAATCGCCATTACTAAAATGCCTGTAGATCAGGCATACGAACACCAATTTGGTTGAAATTTGACTCAGACATCGTGTGGGGAGGCGCTCGCGAGGGATGGCGAAGGCCTTTGAGACTGCTTGCAGTTTTAATATTATTCTGTTTTCTTTAGATTAGATGATGTGATATAAAGGGGAATGGTTATACTTAGAAATCCTGACACTATTTTTGCTTTTAGACCAACAAATAATTACGCAAAATGATTTATTTATACTCTCATGCATACAACTATTTTTTTCTGTCCTGGGCTTGGACTTGACTCAGACTCAAGTCTTTTGACTTTGCTCTTGTCTTGGACTTGAACCTTTTTGGACTTGGTCTTGACTTGCCCTAACCAGTCCTGATCTTGGACTTGTCTTGGACTCGACAAAAGTGGTCTTGACTACAGCCCTAGTTGGATTTAAAAAAGAAAAAATTGGATTTATGTCATTCAGACTTTCTTTAACTCATTCACTGCCAGCAATTTTCTGAACAGACAGCCTCACAGTGCCAGCAGTTTTGGAGAATTTTAACTAATTTTTATAGACCCACATAATATTGAGTTTTATGACTACATAAACACAGAACACATCAAGAGAGAGTGTAGACTTCTATGAAACCACAAAAACAACACTGAAAACAAGGTGTTGGATAGAAAAACAGTAATTTATTCATAAACATGCCCTGATTAGTGTATTATTTCTCTGTGTGTGATATGCTGTCAAACATTTTCCTGCATGTAACCGCACATGACAGGAAACACACCACATCCTCCACCCCCGATGGCCCCTGCGTGTGCAGACACGACACCTCCGTGCTGGCCTCGTCTTCTTGGTGGTGGGCATCAGATTTTCCAGCCTGTGCCTCGCCATGTTGCCATCCAGCCTACTTTCAGAGTCCATGTTGTTCAGTGATCTGTGATTGTGGACCTCGTCTGCCTGGTCTCTCTCCTCCTCCAGCACCCCATGCTGCTTCCCTGACCACATCCTCACAACCCTGCATGTGAACTCCAAAAGTGGCTTACGTTGTTCTGGATTTCTGGCCCTATGAAGAACATATGCGTTAAGGATGGCAATTTGGAACATGTAAGCCACAAACTTCATTGGCCAGTTTAGGGACCTCATTATGAAGGGGTAGTAGGCCACATTCTGGTCCAGTTTATTCATGCCATTCATGTTGGAGTTGTAGGCGATCACACACGCTCGTTCAAGCTGGGTCACTCTATTTCTCTGTCCAGTCTGCCACACATCAGCTCTTCCATTCTGTCTTGGTGGCAGGTTGTCACCATCTTCATGATTTGTTTGTCCTTTGTTTGATATCCCGGATGATCACTGGCTCTCCCCTGTTTTTCCTGAGGGTTCCACAGACGTTTGTCTGTGCTCTCAGTAAGCGTTCACACAGGGACACAGAATTATAGAAATTGTCCATGTAGACAGTATAACCGTGACCCTGGAGACGATCAAGCAGAGAGAACACTATCTCTGGCAGAGTACTACCTTCACCGACATAAGGCCGCAAGTTGAAGCAGTACCCTGTCGCAGAGTCACACAGAATGTATGATTTTACACCATACTTCACTGGATTTTGTGGGTTATACATTTGAAATGATCGGCGCCTCCGCCATTGTATCATACCCTCATCAATACAAATGTTTTTTCCTGGTTGGTACAATTCTTTGCATTTCCCAACAAGATAATCTAACACTGGGTGGACTTTGTACATTTTATCACCAGTATTTTGTGTGGTTGAAGTGCAGGAACCACCATGTAATTTGAAATCTGTTCCTTGACATTGTCTGGCTGAAATATGGTATTGCAACTATTTCCTCTATACTCCAGTATAAGTCAAGGCTTGGCTTTTTGATGTAGCCAGTGAGGAAACTGGAAACAAAGAACATTTTCAGATCTGGGACTGACACTGGCTTCCAGGCATTACCTCTGCTGTGTGGTAGCGCCTCTGGGTTGGCTTCAAAGTACTGGCAAGCATACAAGTTAGTCTGATTGCGAATATGCTGCAGCAGCTCATCTGTCACAAACAGGTCCAGAAAATGGGTCGGCTCGTTGGACTCCCAACTCCGCGGCAGCATTCTGAGGGCCCTGTGTTGCAGTAAATGCCAACCCCAGGGGTTGCCAGCCGGCTTGACACCAGCCCTGGGCCTGGTCGGAGCCCTGAGTTGATACACCTGTAAATGATGTACATATATAGGACAATAATTCATAATATAATAAATCATTTAATTCTTTATATTGAAGAGGGGAAAAAAACATATAAATATATGAAAAAATAAATAAATAAATAAATATATATATATATATATATATATATATATATATATATATATATATATATATATACACACAAGGTCTGCCCAGCAGACCTTGTTCTGGGGCAGATTAATGGAGAATTTGGCCCCTGGAACCACATAGACCTAGGGGTCCAAAAGGCTATGCTTTTATCTGCCCAGGAGGCCCTGTTCTGGGGCAGGGTAGTGGGGAAATTGGACCCCTGGAACCACATAGAACCAGGGGTCAAGAGGCTAGGCTTTAGACCCACCCATAAGGCTCTCTTCTGGGGCAGAGTAATGGGACATTTGGACCCCTAGAACCACGTAGAACCAGGGGTCAAAAAGGCTGGGCTTTTACCTGCCCAGGAGGCCCTCTTGTGGGGCACAGTAGCGGGGCATTTGGACCTCTGGAACCACATAGAAGCCAGTAGTGGAGCCAGGAGACCTGGTGTATATAAAGGTGTTCAGGCGGAAGTGGAACGCTCCCAGACAGGAGGGCCCCTACGAGGTCGTAAAGGCTACGTCGACGGAGGTGCAAGTGAAGGGGTCACCAACCTGGTATCATCTTACCCGGAGCCTTCAGTGAAGGCTCCGGGCAAGGTTCCAGAGGATGAAGACAAGGAAAATCCAGTGCAAGGGAAGACTCCCTTGCAAGGGGGGAGTGATCCTCCTCATTCTGGGGATGACGGGGTTGGCAATAGTACAGCAGAATTCCCAGACATTAAATTCCCAGAGGGGGGAGGTTGTGCAACGAGTTAGAAGGGCCATAAAAGACTGGCCAGGGGCTGATTGGACAACAACGAGTGTTGGAGAATGGAGTTATGATATGGAGGTGTGGATGACGGAGGTGCCAAAGCTGAAATGGACAAAAAAGTCAGATACTGTTGAACTGTATGTATTTTACTGAATAGACGGACTAGAACAGCGTCAGTGTGGGGTATCCTGGATTAGTGGGTGGTTTGCAGTTTCAAGAGATAATTGGGGACAATTGACATGTGTTATGAAAATACGGGAACAAAACAGGAAACCTGTAGCTTGGCAAATCACTGTGGGGTTTTGTAATCCATTTGCAAATGTAGGAAAAAATTAGTCAGTAGGTTGGTCTATAATTTTCAAGGATGCAAGACCCCCTGGGTGTCCAGGAATAGAAGGAAATGTACTTCTATGGCCCCCACGACAGACAGTGAAAGAACCACCCACAAAGGTGACAACCCCTAAGTCGGGAAACACAACCCTTTTGCCAACCACTATAAAGCCGACGACAGCTACACCCACTACACCAACCACATCTACTTTAAGGCCAACTACACCAACGACACCGATGATTGCAGCACTCATAAAAACGACTATGACTACTAAGGTTCCAGACATAATTACTACACCTGTACCAATTACCACTACAACCCTGACTCTAGTCACCACCAGACTGACTACTGATGTTCGAACGACACCAAAACCCTTAAGTATTACAACTAAAACCCCTGTGCCGATTATTATTCCATTAAAGGACGTGACCACTGTAGACCATAAGGTAGATGACCTGACAACCATAGTCGCATCTGCAATAAAGAAAGAAGAGGCAGTACCTAGTTCAGGAGTAACTTCTAGAAGTAAGGTTGTAACGACAAGTGAGGAAAAAAGGCAAAGACGTGAGATGAATAGAAGTGAGATAGAGGAGACACCATTTGTTCACAAAAACAGTAGTATTGTAGAATGGTTTCAGAGGACAGTCGTAGAGCTGGGAGATGCAGCTGGTGACTTTGTGGATAAGGTAAAAAAGGTCGTCGTTCAGATGAATGAGGAAGAAGAGCCTGAGAAGGAGGTTGAGATTAGGAGTGGACCTGGAGCTAATGGTTGGTATCGGTGGGTAGAGTATGCTGGAGTTCTTAATGGAAAGACAGATTGTTATATTTGTACTAAGGCTAAGTCAGATAGGGTTTTTCTTCTGAATATAGTGTTTAGTTGGAAGGAATGTGCAGCTAATTCTCCAATGACAGGCAGTGATGATTTACAGTGGTGTAGAGCAGAGTGTTTGTTATATTTAGGATCACCCAGTTATGTTAATTTCACTCTGTATGAGGAAGGTGGTAAAACTAATGAGAGAAGGTCTGTAGAATTGGATGACAGGATAAGCCGAAGGAATGCTGAATTGGGGATGCCTAGAGGAGTACCATTGGTTCCTGTTGGTCAGTTTGAGTGCATAGAAAGAATTGTCAGAGTGTCCTTAGGTAAAATTAATAGTGCTAAGTGTGAGTTTAAATGAAGTGTAAATGTTAATTGTTCCAAAGCAACTCTAAAACCTGCAAGTACAACTTTAGGGTCCGAGTATAAGACCAGTGTATGTACCTGGATGTCCTTATCATGATCAGAAAGTAGCTGTGGCTGATCAATATTGGTGGTGTGGCAGACAACAGGTGTATTCTATTCTTCCAACCGATTAGGCAGGTAGGTGTGCCAGGGTTCAGGTAGTACAGGAATTAAATGATCAAATACACAATAGTACCATGAGTAATAGAGTTAAGAGAGGTTATGTTCCTGATCCTAAATTGTACATTAATGCAATTGGCCAACCAAGGGGTATTCCTAATGAGTATAAAGCTAGAAATGAAATTTCAGCTGGGTTTGAGTCTATTCTTCCTCAGATATCTATTAACAAGAATACTGAGTGGATTAATTATATTTACTACAATCAGCAGCGATATATGAATTACACTGATGTTGCTCTTCTAAAGTTAGGTGAGCAGGTGAATGCCACAAGTGCGGTGGCCTGGCAGAACAGATTAGCTCTGGATTGGCTCTTAGCTGAGAAAGGTGGAGTCTGTAAAGTTATCAGCCCAGAGTATTGTTGTACATATTTTCCCCGACATACAGCACCTGCTGGTGCATTTACAAAGGCTGTGGAGAAGCTGAGAAGTTTGAGGTTAGAGGTAGCTGCTAATGCAGGACATGATACAGGTCTAACTGGGGTGCAAGACTGGTTTTTAGAAATTGTTGGAGGATGGAAGCAAGGTATAGTGAGAATTGTGTTAACTGTGCTGGTGGGACTTGTAGTGTTAGGATTTATCTTTTGTTGTTGCATTCCCATAATGAGATCCCTATTGATTAGAAAAGTACAAAAGCAAATGTTAGTTTTAGCTAAAGATGTTCCCCGGCCGGCCGGATTTATTCCCTCTGCCAGACTTTGAAGCTGCTCACAGAGAGACGTCCAGTGAGGACGAGGATGAGGACTAAGGAGGAAGCCAGGGAAGGGGTGAAACAAGGGATCTACATGAATTCTCCAAACATTTAATCATAAATGGACTTTTACCATACATACCCACATGTTCCATGTATTTTTATAATCCTGCAATATTATTGTGTTTTGTTATCATTCTGAATCAGTAACTACATTCAACTGCGACAGCCAAACGAGAATTCAGCAACAGCTTACAGTGAAAACTTAGTTATTCTATCTATCAAAAACTGCAAGTGTTAATTGACTGTGTGTAAGTGTAAAGTGAGTTTCTCGACAGGCCAGAGATGGTGATCACTTCAGGGTCGAGTCAGGAATTTTTTAGCCGAGTAAAGTCACCTTGGTTTTTTCGCCTGACTCCTGTCACATAACATCTGATGCAGATCCATAATTATGTGTTTCTTCTGAGCTGTTAACTCCGAAAGGGGGGAATGATGAGGAATTGATATATCTGTGTAATCTCAGCTAAAAATATATCATGTTATAATATCTGGATGTTCCAATGTTTTTAAATGATTGTTTGTGTGTTGGAATGTCTGTACACTGGGTTGACCTGAAAGATCACAGCGAGAGAACAATGACCGGAATACATGTGAAGACAATGACGTAGGAATTAAAACATTTGGTATGTTGTCAAGACTAAGGTCCACCTCTCTGACAGAAAGGATATAAAAGGAGAGACGTCACAGTGCTGGGGGCTCTGCTTTTGTTCCACTCTGTTCACTATTGGAGGCTTTCTCTTCTCATCTCTTTCTCAGGCAATTGTCTGAAGTTGCTTTTAGGACTTGGAAGGTTTGTAAGCTCAATGATTGATTACTCAATTGTTTGAATTCATGTGTCTATATTTGTATAATAAATTGTTAACCTTTCTTATTTGGTCCTGGTATTTTTCAGTCATCTCAACGGGGAAATCCAAACCCAAGAAAGACAAATGACGACACCTGCACAGGAGGCCCTGTTCTGTTGCAGAGTAGCTGGGAAATTGGACCCCTGGAACCACATAGAACCAGGGGTTAAAAGGCCAGGCTTTAGACCCACCCATAAGGCTCTATTCTGGGGCAGAGTAGCGGGACATTTGGACCCCTAGAACCACGTAGAACCAGGGGTCAAAAAGGCCGGGCTTTTACCTGCCCAGGAGGCCCTTTTCTGGGGTAGAGTAGCAGGGAATTTGGACCCCTGGAACCACATAGAACCAGGGATAAAAAAGGCAGAGCTTTTACCTGCCCAGGAAGCCCTCTTCTGGGGCAGAGTGGCAGGGAATTTGGACCCCTGGAACCACATAGAACCAGGGGTCAAAAAGGCCAGGCTTTTACCTGCCTAGGAGGCCCTGTTCTTGGGCAGAGTAGCGTGTAATTTGGACCCCTGGAACCACATAGAACCAGGGGTCAAAAGGCCAGGCTTTAGACCCACCCATAAGGCTCTGTTCTGGGGCAGAGTAGCGGGACATTTGGACCTCTGGAACCACATAAAACCAGGGGTCAAAAGGCCAGGCTTTAGACCAGACATCCCACAGACTGGCCCAGACCTACTTGTGAGCAAAAAGATACTTTTTTAAAAATATTGTAACGTTGCGACATTAGAGTGTGTGAACGCGGCTCTCCTGCGACATATGTTTATACTTGACATTGTCATCACTACTCAGCCATTTCCCCACGTGGTGGGCGTCTGGAGGTGCGCGCACACACACACACACACACACACCTGCTGCAGAACCGGACCACTGTGGTAAAATTGTTAAACGTTGACCGGTACTCAGTAATAAAAAGGTTGGGGACCATTGACTACAGGACACACACATCCATTCACTGTTTTGGGTTTTTCTTCAGTTTGTGTTTACGAATGGAGGATAATTGATGCCACTGTTTATATGAGTTAATATGATTTCAGTTTGATGTTTGTTCCATTTGTTGGTTCCAAGATCTCTTGTAACTATTTTTTCTTTTTCCTGGGTTTTTTGGTATTTTTGTAAAAACTGTACACTCCTCATTACTGCTGGTTTTGGACTTGGGTGAAAATAAATGAAAAACCACTGAAGTCAAACAAACCTTTGACAAATATATATATATATATATATATATATATATTTATTTATTATTTAACTATGTACAACTGGCTGCTGTTACAGCTGTATTACTGTTGATTTGTTCCAGCAGACTACCAAAATATATTTTTAAAATTGTATTTTGAGTTAACTAGCTGCTGTTATAAATCTGCCAACTTTCCAAGCAGACTGTAATAACCAAATATTTATTTTTAGTAAATGGTTGGTTCTCAAATTTTGTTTCCAGAGTGAAATTTGTCTTTGTGTGACCCTGACAAATAGTATTACTGAATCCCAGGCACAACTAATAATGTTATAATGTACTATAAGTGCAGATTTAACATTATTATCTGTACTGTCACTGGAGTGGGGCTGTTGCGGCGTCCCCCTCCCTGCCGCCGTGTGCTCCACTGGTGCTGCGGCCCTCGGCTTGGTGCCCAGGTCAGAATTTGGCCCTTGATGAAATCTAATTGGGGAACCCTGGTATAGCTGATATTGGCTGTCTTTGTTCCACTTCTTGTTCTGTGTGTAGGTGTTCCACTTCATTGTGTGTGTTCAACTTCCTGTTGTGCACATGTGTGGGTTTCTTTCCGTCCTACTTCCTGTTGTGCATGTGTGGGGTTTAGTGTGTGTGTTTCACTTCTTGTTTTATCTGTGTGTGTTCCACTTGTGTGTGTTTTTTTGTGTGTTCCACTTCCTGTGTGTCCACAGCCTGACCCTTCGTGTGTGTGTGTGTGTGTCCATAGCCTGACCCTCAGTGTGTGGAAGCAGATAATTACTTGTCAGTTGTAAATAGGTAGATTAATGAGTTCATTAGTGGAGGGAGTTGAGCTCTTCACAGCAGCACTTACTGCCATGACACTTGACGCCTATTGTTTTAGCAGCTCGTTAGCTTCAACAATAACATTCACACAGTAAACGGCTTCAGACACTCATGTTCAAACACACACACACAGCACACACACATTAGCTTTAAATGGTCATGTTCAAATACACATACACGTTAGCTTTAAGTGTACATGTTCAAACACACATATACACACTCGTTAGCTTCAACAATAACTTTCACAGTAAACAGCGTCAGACGCTCTTGTTCACACACACACACACACGCACGCACACACACACTATCCGTATCATGGAAGTTAGCAACAATGCAAACAAAGGTTCCTGAAAGGAACATTATTCATCTTAATTACTAGAGTGTGTGTGTGTGTGTGTGTGTGTGTAGAGGGGTGTGTGTGTGTGTCCTCTGCAGACAGGACACATTAATCCACATTAGCTCCAATAGTGAATGAACTTTTACTGTGTTTGTTCCAGATACAGAATGTTTTCACTTCATTAGGAAAAGCTTTCAAAGAAAAAGAGACCTGAATTTAGCAGAACTAGAACCAGTGTTACAACTACTGCAGAACCGGAACCAGTGTTAGAACCACTGCAGAACCGGAACCAGCATTGGAACCACTGCAGAAATAGAAACAGTGTTAGAACCACTGCAGAGCCAAAACCAGTGTTAGAACCACTACAGAATGATAACTACTGCAGAAACAGAACCAATGTTAGAACTATTACAGAAGTGGAACCAGTTTTAGAACTACTGTAAAACCAGAACCAGTGTTAGAACTACTGCTGAACCCAAAGTACTAGAGAACCAGTGTTGGAAACACTGCAGAAACAGAACCAGTGTTAGAACTAGGCATGGGCAATATATTTTATTGATTAATGTGAGTTTTTTGATGCAGCCGATTTAAAAAATAAAAAACAAAAAAATTTTCTCCTCTTCCTGTTGTGCTCAAGAACATCCAGAGCCCCTAACGTATATCCTCTTATCCCTTTCCCTGCTCACACTTCCAGAATGTGTGTACATGCAACGCTTGTTTCCCAATGATTCATTTGTGCTGTACAGCAACAGTTCCCACTTACAACTCAGGTTCAAACATGGCATCCGATACAGACCACTCCAGTAGTATCCCAGCTCCAGTAGTAGCCCAGGTCCGGTAGTACTACAGCTGCACTAGTACCTGAGCTCCAATAGTACCTCAGCTCCAGTAGTAACAGGACTCCAGTAGTACCCCAGCTGCAGTAGTACCCCAGCTCATGTAGTACCCGAGTTCCAGTACTACCCCAGATCCAGTAGTACCTCAGCTCCGGTAGTAGCCGAGCTCCGGCAGCCCCTGGTGCCTTCGGGTCCTGGTCCATTAAAAGCCAATGTGGGTTCAGCTCCAGTTCACCTAGACCCGGGTTGGCCAGATGAGCCACGACACTACAGTTGTGGTGCCACCCATGAACCAGCCTCTCCAATCAACCCGGGTCAGACCAACCACGGACCCAGATGCATGCACAGTGACCAGGGCTCAGACCTCTACGCACTCAATGCACATGTAAAGTAAGATTCTTTTTAAAAGACAGGTGCAGCGTTTGTTCACTTGCTTGACTAGTTTCGGGTACTTCCTGTAGCCTTTATTAGAAGCAACACATGATGATGATGTTGTGAGCTGTTGTTGTGGATTTTCATCATGGATCAAAGATGTCGACACCGGAAGTTGAGTAGAAAAAGGCTCAGTTTATTCTGACATATACCCATCCTTTTATAGTCCATTTTCAGATACTCGTTCCTCACCCTAAACCTGCTCTAACCAGTCCCCTGACATCCTTTGACGTCATGGATTAGTGCTGTCTCCTCATATAGTCATAACAACATAACATTCACTCTTTATCTTACAAACCTGATAGATTTGACACACACAGAAGGGCAATGTGACCTCTCTTCTCACAAATGATATGTCATACATATGGATATATATATTAATTTCCAACATTCCCCCCTTTGATAATTATCAATTATCAACTTCATTTACCAGTTCAATGCAAGTAAGGGTGAAAAACCTGTCAGATGTTTATTAACAGGAAAAGTCCCTTACGACCCCCAATCAAAGTTTGAGCCTTCTGCACATGTTCATTTATATTTGGAGCAATCACCAGTGGCTTGCATTGAAGGGATGTCAATTGAGATGGATTAAAACTGAGCTGTGAATAATTTATCTAACTGTTGATTTCATGTTGATTAAATATTGAGTAATATAGGATCTTATGTAATTTATAGACACTATTGATTCCAATTAATATAATATAGTAAATAGTAAGTAAATAGCAAATAGTAAAATACAACACTTAATTTGAAATTTGTGTATAAACCACCTCATTTAAATTCATTTCAGATATTGATTAGGAATTATCATATTGCAAAGTGAATACATGAAATGTGGATTACTCTGATTATTGATTGAATATGGATTAATATGATTACTGATTACCTATTCTATAAAAGAAAATCACAACATTGTCATTTAGGATGGAGAACAGTCATAACAACAGAGACAGTATACCCATTGATTAGTGGATGAACAATGAAATAATGAACAATCGTGTTGTGAATAGACATGAATATGTATGAATAACTTTGAATCATACCCAAAATAAATATTGAAGAATATAAACAGTCCAGTCCAGTAGTCCATGTCCGTGTTGAGCTAAAGTTAATGTCCTTATGTTTGTCAACATCAGTTTCACCTGTCTACAGTTATCAGTTTTGGCTTAAACTATAAAATAAATAATCACTCACTGCTACACTCCTCATTTTGGTTAAACTATCGCCTGTTCTGGGCGGCTGTGGTTCCGTTGGTAGAGTGCTACGTCCAAAGAGCAAAGGGTCAGTAGTTCACATGTTAAAGTGTCGTTGGGCAAGACACTGAACACTAAGTTAGTCCTCATAGGGTCAGGAAGCGCCTGTGTACGACTACAGTCATCTACTGGTGTATGAATGGGTGAATGTGGGCACATACTGGTGTATAAACTGTGCTATATACGTACAGTCCATGTACCATTCTAGTTTTAACATCAACTATTTACCATTGGTCCATGTTCTAAGGTGTCCCTCAGAGATGATAACATTATTATTTCCTTCTTTAGCAGATCCCTCTAACCTTAGGGCATTAATGTCTTCATGGGTTAGGGTTAGGCAGTTGCGGTTTCCTGACATCATCACGGCAACAACACTCCGGCCAGACATAGTGCTGATGTCTGCCTCCAGCAAGCAGGTGATACTCCTCGAGCTCATCGTTCCTTGGGAGGAAAGAATGGAAGAGGCGCATGAGAGGAAGAGGGCAAAATATGCAGATCTGGTTGCCGACTGCCGAAGGAATGGGTGGAGGGCCCGCTGCGAGCCTATTGAGGTGGGCTGCAGAGGCTTTGCAGGCAAGTCCTTACACCGGGTCTTGGGGCTCCTTGGAATTTGTGGACTGCACAGGCGGAGAGCAACCAGAACCATCTTAGAGGCAGCTGAAAGGGCTTCACGGTGGCTCTGGTTGAGGAGGGGGGAGGCGTGGCGTAGTGCGCTACCTGGACACAAGTTGGGGGATTGATCACCCCCAACTGGGTCGCCTGGGTGAGGGTGTCTGACCTAAGACCCGAAACACCTGATGATCCCAGGATGGTCACTGAAGATGTGTCCAGGTTGCACCATTAGGTGTATTACAGAACTAGAGGGTTAAGAACATTTGATTGACTTGTTTTTTCTTTTGACTCTCAAAACACACGAATCAGAACTCCTTATCATTGGCAGTGTTACCAGTTTGGGCCGGTATAGAAACATTTGAGCTGTTTTTGCTAACATTTCAGCATTATGAAAATAGCACTACAAACTATTATTTTATGATTTAAATAAAACAAATTCAGTATATTTCACTTCCTCATATTATGCTCATGTAACATTCCCTTTCCCTTTAATTTTGATTGCATTAAATTATTCAATTGTTATAGCAACATGACATTGTAATGTCACATCAATACATGTGTAATAATGATCTTATGTGCAAGAGTGATTCTTATGTGTGTAATGGTGATGTGTGTGTGTGTTATCCAGGTATTGGGAGTCTCCTACCTGCTTCTTTCTCTTATTATAAACTATGTATCTTATTTATGTGTAAACAAACCTCATGGTCAGTTTTAACCTCTTATTCATCCATGTCTTTTAATTTGTTCCATATAATGTCTAGGTTTTTTCTCTTATTTTAATTGTTATGAGCCAGTGGTTTCAACACTTAAACCTGAGAATAAGTAACCTTTATTTTAACATTTCCCCTGGCACTGTCTAAGATAAAGTAGAATATTCCATTAGGTCTTATATGTTCGATAGTCTACTGTCATTTCATTTGAATGCATGTTTATTCAATTTTAAAAGTTTTCATTTGAAGACAGGCTGTTTCAGGAGGATTTGCCAGACAACTATGGAGGACTGAAACTGCCATAATTAAAAAAATATAAACACACACATAAAATGCTTGATAAAACCATTTAGGTACCACTTATTTATTTTTTCCGTCTTTCATTTTTATCCCTGCATTTATTTCTGCATTGCTTTACATTTACATTTTCTTCAGTATTCCCTCTTTTGCATTTAGTTATTTAAGTGTTACATTTATTTCTGTCACCTATTTATTTCTGTCATGTATTTATTCATGTTTGTCATTAATTGTCTTTTGCTTTTCTAATTTCACACTGAATTCTCTTGCTTTTCTCACTCAATTGTTTTTATACTTTTATTTCTACTTCGGTAAACCAAGGGTGTTAAAAGCAGGTCCTAGGCGGAAAAGGAATTCAGTATAAAAGTGAGAAAAGAAAATGTATTAATAAAAATATTTGGAGAAATAAATAGATTAATAAAAAGCAAAAGGATTATTATTAAAGAGGTGAACATTCAGAGCGGCACGGTGGTGCAGTGGTTAGAACTCGTGCCTCACAGACATGAGGACCCTGGTTCAAATCCCACACCAGACCTTTCTGTGTGGAGTTTTCATGGTCTCCCCGTGTCTGCATGGGTACTCCGGTTTCCTCCCACCATCCAAAGACATGCACTGATAGGTTAATTGGTTAATCTAAATCACCCATAGGTGTGAATGTGAGAATGTTTGTCTATATATGTTCAGCCCTGTGATGAATTGGCGTCTCATACAGGGTGTACCCCGCCTTCGCCCATTGTAGCTGGATTAGGCCCCCAGTGACCCCCGCTACCCTAGTGAGGATAAAGCTGGTTCAGATGATGAGACAACACGGGACGAGGTGAAAATTCATCCTTTTCATTCATGTTTTTATTTCTCCAAACGGTTTTATGACTGCGTTTTGTTTTCTCACTTTCATACTCATTAGGCTTCAACCCTTATGCAAATGAGGAGGCAGGCTTTAAAGGCGGGTCCGAGGCTCAGCTCTTCTATTGGTTCATTTCTATTCAGTGGAGTTATGCTGCAGTGTTGAACAATGTGGAAAGAATGGGACATGCCCGGTTCTGTTCTGCTCAAAGCTCAGAACTTGCGTGCCGTGAAAACCAGCTGGTTACACACACAGTTTGGTGTGGACATAAAAAACTCAAACTCAGACTGTTTGGGTTAAGTTCTGATCATCGAGCCGACCTCATCATCCACTAACATGTGACACAGCCATGGATTTGCATTAGATGAGTGATGGGCTACAACCAGTACAAAAGCCAACGGGACCCGATGGGTTGTGCCGGGTTCGGATAGAAACTTAGAGCTGGTCGGAGGCACCGGTACCGGCTTCAGAGACCATCTGGAAACGTGAACCAAGGAATATCTGCTGGCTGTTGCCGATGTTGCCTTTTATCCTCAGATTTTCCCTGCACATACTGTACAACAATGGTCATTTATTAAAGGTGTCATTCAGCTGAAAACCCCTTTTCCATGCTCCTTTTGGAATCTGATGGGTCACCCCGACTTACAGACACATGCTGCCGTTGAAAATGGTCTGTCACCTCCACTGGCTGCATACTGCATTCACAGAAATCAACATGAGGAACGAGGGACGCAGAAAAAGCCTTTCCATCTGACGAGAGAAGAACATTAGCGTCACCCACATGGGGTTAACCCCGTCCCCAGCAGCGAATCTGAAGTAGCATTAGCATCTACAAAAGAAGACGGCGCCACAGTAGCTGCTGCACAAACTGGGAAAAAAACGGCGGATCAAACTGGTTCATGTGCTCTCTGCGGATATAAAGCCTTGTTTTTTTTACCTGCATGTTTTCAGATCAAGCAATGGCATGAAACCTATCTGGATGCTGCTTGGGTAAAGCTAAATAGATACACAGCAAGAGGGGAGGGGTGAGTGTTCCTTTGTAGTATCGTGATTCCATCTAGCGACAGTCAGGTTACGAGTACCTACGTTGCAGGTACCCCATTTTTGGGGTTGTGGAAGTGCCTGTGCAGCCGAACCCACGGTATCGTTGGGGATGAAAACTGACAGGTTTGAAAATTTTTTTTACATCTGTAACATTTGGTTCAAACTCTTTTACATTGAACCTTTTCATCAGTTTTATTTCATTCAGTTTCATTTTCTTTGTCAAAACCTGTGAATCAAGATGAAGAAATGGAGGTACACCCCTTTAGTGTCCCACCCACAGAGCTACTTTTAACCCTTTGATGTCCCACCCACAGAGCTCCTTTTAACCCTTCGTTGCCCCCCCCCTTTCGTGCCCCACCCACAGAGCTCCTTTTAACCCTTTGGTGCATTCGCTTTTAGGGTCCCACCCACATAGCTCCTTTTAACGCTTTGGTGTCCCCCCCTTTAGTGTCCCACCCACATAGGACCTTTTAACTCTTTGGTGTCCCACCCCTTTGGTGTCCCACCCACAGAGCTCCTTTTAACATTTTGGTGCATCCCTCTTTTAGTGTCCCACCCAGAGAGCTCCTTTTAACCATTTGGTGCCCCCCTCCATTTAGTGTCCTGCTCACAGAGCTCCTTCTAATAACTGAAACAGTGCCAGACCAGTGTCAAAATGCTTTTAAGTTGTTTTTTTTTTTATTTTATTTTACTTTTTTTACAATTCATTTTACGTTTTATTCAATTCATTAACTTGAGCCATAAACAAAAATATGAAACACTCAATAACTGTCATACTTTAACTCTTTAAATGCCATGTTTATAAGGTAAACAAATCATACTTTTTGATGCAAAAAACAGATCTCAGCCAATATTCTACATTAAAAATCAGATTACCTATTTTAATATGTTTTCACCCTGTCAATGATTAACACCAACATTGGTTCATGTGATTTTTTTTGTTCTAGGTCAAATGTTAAAAGCTAAAATGTGTCAGTGTGCATTTCGTACTTACTTGGCCAAAGGGTGTTAGTGACAGAATTTAACACTGTTCATTTATAACATGCAGATTTTAGTAGATGGGTCAGAATTTAAAGACTCATGAAAATTGTTTAAACAACTTTTAAATTCTGACCTAAAACAAAACAACCTGACCTTTTATAAAATGAAATGCAATGTGTGCTCACCTGGAAACCAGAAAGTTAATGAAATGCCCTCATGTGTTAACACTCATCATGTTCAGTCTGTTCAGGATCCATGTGGACTTACTGGATCCAACACTGCAGAACTACACATCAGGTATGTGCAGGTCTGTAGAGGTCTGTTCAGGTAGGTGGAGGTCTCTTCAGGTTGTCTGTCCAGGTCCAGATCCTGTATGAAGGTCCATGTGGACTTACTAATACTGGGCCAAACACTGCAGAACTACACATCAGGTCTGTTCAGTTCTGTACAAATCTGTTCAGGTCTGCGCCAGGGCATGTGAATGGAGCTGAACACACAGCAGTTCCCATTCCCCGCTTCTCTACTTCGCATTATCACTCAAAGCTGCACCCGAAAGCTCCGCTCAAAACCCACTCTCCACTCACCTGCTCTAGTAACATCACTCCACACTTGCTCAAATTTTCAAGAGAGGATTTTCTGACATTTTTTCCATCAAATTACGTCCGGGATATGCTGGATTTTGATTTAATGTTGTGATCAGTAAAATATATGTGTATTATCTTATGTTAAGTGTTCC